>JAJHZJ010000244.1:319406-661386 GCA_023548195.1 Bettongia penicillata ogilbyi
CATGCAGACATGAAGAGTAGATGATGCCACACAAAAGAACACAGACCAAAAGAATTTCTGCTGAATAGAAAGAACAACAATTTTTTAAAAAATCTTCCTAACCTTTGAAAATGTTCAAAAGTGAAATGGGTTGACTCAATATGTAGTGAGTTCCTGATTTCTGGAAGTTTTCAAATAGAAGCCAGGTAGCCACTTATAAAGGATGATGTTAAGTAAATTACTCAATAAGTACAGGATGGAAGAAAATATTTCTAAATCCCTTCTGGCCTTGACATTCTGTGGTAGTCTGGTTCTTGATATGGGAAACAATAACAATGACATTAATTTAAGTGCTGAAAGAAACTATGGGTGTCATGTAATACACTGCCCTCCTTTTACAGGTGAGGGAAGCAGAAATTAAAGCTGAAAGAGATTAAAAAAACAACCACATGGGTAAGAGAGCCTGAATTTTACTAAAGTCTTCTAATTCCAACTCACAAATCTTTTCCACTGTATCATACCACCTTCCATCACGAAAAAACAAAGAAGAAAGACATAGTAGCCAAGGGCAATGCTGCTATAGAGTACAAAATTCATTTGTAAAGCTGTATGGAAGAGGAAATGGAAAATGAAACCATTGGTTTCCAAAATAGTGAAGAAAAGAAAAATTTACCTACAGATGGCTTCCTGTGAGCTCCAGATTAGTCAATTAATTCAAAAAGTATTTACAAATGACACAAAAAGGAAATATATATGAAGTAAAATAAATTTCCTGGGTTTGTTTTTTTTATTTTAACCCATTTTCATCAGTGACAATGGTTGAACCAAGTCATCTGGATTAAATTGCTTCCCATGTCTGTGTGCAAGAGCTAGTGGTAGCCAGGTGGTGCAGTGGATAGAGCACCAGTGCAGGAGTCAGGAGGACCTGAGTTCAAATGCCACCTCAAACACTTGACACTCACTAGCTGTGTGACCTTGGGCAAGTCACTTAACCCCAACTGCCTCATCCTGGATCATCTCCAGTCATCCTGACATATATCTGGTCACTGGATTCAGATGGTTCTTGAGGAGAAGTGAGGCTTGTGACCTGCACAGCCCTCCCTCATTCAAAATAAAGTCAAGTTCAAGTCATGTCATCATTCCTCTGATGGCACAGTCTTCTTTGGAAACAAAGGACAAACACATAGGAAGAGAAGTAATGGCACATAAGAGGCAGAAACTGGACAGGCCATTTGGAGCTAAATAAATAGATACAGGAGAAATTGATAGAAAAAAGTGATAGAATTTTGAAGGTGCTCAAAAATCAGTTACCAAGAAATTTCAAAAAGGAGATCCCCAAGAAAAAGATAAGACATTAATTTTACTGAATAGGGAAGATAACAGAAACTGCTGATATGTAGGCTGACCTCATCTCTATAAAATCTTTTTGAAAATAATCTATGCAAGCATTCTGAACATAGGGAATCTGAGAAGAAAATAAGAATGGACAGTCTTTTAAACCTGCTTTTCTATAATCATATGCATACAGTTTACAGAGACATAATTTACTGAAACATAAGATCCCACTCTATTGTTTATAGATAACAGACAACTGTGACAGACCTTTGACATGATAGAGAAAAATGAAGCACTGAAGGCACTCTTCAAATAGTGTATCCCAAGCATATATTCATGTACAGAAATATTTATGAGTGACAAAACTGGGGAACTGAGTATTTATATCATAAAATACAAAACAGGAAGACATTTTTTTTCAATTTTTCCCCAGTGTCATAGAAGTTAATCTGTACCAAGTCCAAACAAAGGGTTACCTATTGATCATCAAATACTTTAATATTCTTGTTTACAGATGGTCTGGATTGTCTTGACTTCTAGAATGCTACAGAGGTTTCTCAATGAAGTCCATAGCAATACACATGAAGAACAATCTACCTTAAATGAACAAGGTGGATGAAAAATGCAATTTTCCTGGACTATAGCAATCAACTTTGCTGGGCTGTTATGAGGACCTAATGTGATGTTTGTAAAGTATTTAGAATAGTGCTTGTCTACAGGTACTATATGAATGCCCATTCTACTTCTCTTCCCTTCCCTTCCTTAAGGTATTTTCATTTTTAATTATTCTGACTCACTATGAAATCAGGGTCACACAACTAGTAAGTGTCTGAGTCCATATTTGAACTCAGGTTTTTCTACCCCCAGACAAGGTTCTCTATCTATTGTACCGCTTAACTGGCAATGAAAAACATATGATGTGTATAAAGAGACTGTATTTTATTACTGATATAGAGAGACCCTGCATGTGGTGAGGAACCCTGACATGCTGCAAGGGACTATCCCACCTGTGTAGCATGGGGGTATCATGTGACTCAAAGGGAGGCAAGGCAAACATCTCTAATGTCTTCTCCCCTCTGCCATGCTTCTTCAAGGGAGACTTAAATTCCTGTACGGCAGGGAAGCAGTAAGTTGAGGCCAGGCAGTTTGGTTATGCTTCTCTCCTCAAGCAGTAGGCTACTAGGGTCGAATTATGTCCATTTTTCCCTTACATATTTTTCGCTAGGGTATATGCCAAGGTTCAAACTAACTCAATTTGGGGGAGCAGGGGAAATCTAACCTTTAAATCCAAGGCCTGAGTCTCTTCCCACCAAATATCTGTTCCACATATTAACAAAAATAAGATACATAAAAACAGCAAAGATTTCTCCAAATCAGAGAAAAACATACATTAGAGAAACTACACATAGAAGAACACAAATGGGACAATACGGAGAGAAATAGCTCTCCCATCAAGAGTAAGGTAAGTCACCTCAACTGAGGGAAAGATCCTCCATCTCACCCAAGAGAAGTTCTATGAAGTCTGTGTCGCAAGCTAGGGATTGGGACATCATCCTGACTGCCAGCTCCTCTAATGTTTTCCTAGAGTCCTTTCAGTCCGCAACTGGGATGCAGGTAACCTCTTCCCTCTTGAAGGTGGAAGTCAGAAGCACTTGAAATACTTGGAAGCCTGAAGAAAGTCTCAAGAAAATAAATTCTCTCACTCTTGCCAACTCCATCTTGACTGTCATACAAAGCAAGGCATTTGTCTCCACCAATTAGTAGAGAGTCCTATACCAAAGGATTTTGGGACTGGAGTTACACTAAAAATGATGCTTATGTAAAAAAACATGTAAAAGGCATTATTGAGGAACTTTATCGCCGGAAATTAGGACAGATTGATCTTGTACTGAGAATTAGAAAAAACACACAGACATCTTAAATGGGACATAAGTACTTCTGACATATTCAAACTAGAGGAAGATCTCTAGCATTTTGGAGGGATCACCTATGAAGAATTTATTGGAAGACATGAATAAGATTCACATAATAGACAACAGTTGCAATCTGCTTCAGTAGAGAGATTAGTCACACAGATGAAATCATGGACCCGCTATGGTATGACAGATAAGTACACAGCAAATCAAGGGAATGCACAATAGCAAAAAAAAAAAAAAAAAAAGTTTAAATTTCTCAAAATGATTAGTGCTTAGTACGCTTTCATGGAGGTATATGTAATAGGGATTTAAATAAGTAGGTTGCTATGGGGGTTTTTTTTTGTTGTTTTTTTTTAAAGAATAGTTCTAAGCAAAAAGCAGCTAGGTAACACAGTCAAAAGGAGCTTAGTTCAAACTGGGCCTCAGACACTGACTAGACGTGTGATTCTGAACAAGTCACTTAACCTCGAATGCTTCCAAAGGGGGGGGACATATATATGTATATGTATATGTATATGTATATGTATATGTATATGTATATGTATATGTATATGTATATGTATATGTATATGTATATGTATATGTATATGTTTGTAAGCATATGGGGAAGTTGCCAGGTAATTTTCTTAGATTTCACACCCTTCAGAGAATCCAGTTTCTGTCACTGACATCCCTTTTTTCCAATATACATTTTTGCAAAAAGTATTTTTAGTTCTTTCATTTCTATGTTTAGTATCAAGCCTTCTGCTTTTTTTTTCTTTTCTCTCTTTATTTTATCTTTGCTGCCAATAATCTTTCTCAGTGTTCTAGTGGTTGTAATTCCTATTGGCTCCCTCATTATAAAAATGAATCCCTCAAGTGTAATTCACTGAGTATTTCTTATTTTTCACATTCATCTTGTTCAGTATCTACAATCTAATGTATTTAATTATTATAATTTCTAAAATATCTTATTTGGAGTTTGTTATCATTTCTTACCATTTTATGGTCAACTATTGATTGCTTTCTTAAAATTAAGTACCTTTGTTTGAAAATTATGCCATTTTTTTCACATCTGTTATACCTCTCTTTTCCTTTCTGTTCCCAATGACCAGGCCCTCATTATTTTTTAATGACTACTACAACTTTATATTTTCTGGTGTCTTACAAATCTAATAAAAGTTCTTTTAATTTAAAAAATAGATTTCAAGAGAGGATCAAAGACTTACTAAAATAAAGGGAGAAAAAAACTGCTTATTTATATTTAAAAACTTAAATACTATAGAGTGTCTAAAACACAGGAAGAAGAATATCAGTCAACATAACGAAATGTTCACAAAAAACTAAAGCTAAGACACAAGGAAAAGGATCTAGACATCTTGAGGCAATGATTACTCCAGGGATATAACTGAGAATGGGTAGGGGTGAAATTCATGATTGGATTATGGCTTCAGTAACTATTCATAAAGATTATACATGAAAAGTTCCATCCAAACCAAGTCACCTCTAAAACTGCCTTGAAGAAAGTAATAAGTTGTGCCAAATGAAGCATTATATAAACATATAAAATAGATGGATAAAAAGAAATAATTAAGGGTTATATATATATGCATATATATACACATGTGTGTGTACAGTTTAATATCTATATTAAACTACACACACACACACACACACACACACATAAATAACCATGCTACTGGCCTATAATCACCACTTAGATCTGGAATTGCACTGAGTGGCAAGGTCTTAGAGGCCACCATCAAGCAGCTTGGTATCCACCCCATGTAAGACTGACTATACTGAGAGCTCAGAAACCACTATTGCTCAGTTCATAATTCACCTAAACTAGATTGGTTTCAAAGGGAAAATGTTCAGGAGCTGTTAAAAGTCAGGGCTGCCAGCTGCCCTACTCCAAGCTGAGGACAGAGCACTGTGCAATTGCTAGCAGCCTTTTACTAACACCTTAGGCCCTACACCATCCCTCAAGATTTATGACAGTAAATCTAGAACTTTCCGAGCCAAGAAAAGTTTGGAGAAGGAAGAAAAGTCTACATGCATATCGGAGGGTCAAAAAGATTCATGTATATCTAGACAAAATATTGACAAAATATTAAACTTAAGAAAATGAACTGTAATGAGAAAGCAGTGGTTTTAAAAACCCTAGAAAAAACCTCCAGAAGGTAAATCTTTGTTTTACAAATTGAAGCAAAGAAAACAGACTAAAATGTCTGAGAAGATTCTAAGTGTAGATAGAACACTTATTAAAGGAAGTGTAATCCTTAAAAAAAAAAAAAACACCTTGGAAGGAGAATGCAGAGCTTAGAACAGAACCTGGAAAATCATGCCAAAATAATAGCAACATAAAAATAAAACAAGTAATAATACTAGATTTAACTTTATTTATTATTGCTATAGTTAGAGTTTTTTTAGTTTCCAGTTTATCCAATTCTCCTGTAATTTTTAATGTATGTTCTTTCATTTTTATTTTAGATTTGTCGGCTAATATTTTTTTAAATGTTATATTCAGTTCAGGAATCATCTCTTGTTCTGTGTGTTGATGTATGTTTTTAGAAATAAGATTGTTTCTATAAGGACTGATCTAACTGCATCCCAGAAATTTGGGTATATTTGTTTCATCATCATTTTCTTCCAATTACTATTCTTTACTATGATTTGTCCTTTGATCTACTTAATATTTGGAATTTCATTTTTAAAATCACCATTTGGTTTTATGTCTTTCATTTATACTCCCTGAACTAATTTCAGTTTTGATTATGTTATTATATATATGTATGGCATGTGTTGACTATTTCTGTCTTTTCATATCTGTTTACAATATCTCTGTAGTCTAATATATGGTCAATTTTTAAGTCCCATTTAGTGCTGAGAAATATGTATATCCTTAGCAGTCCCATTTAGAAGAAACAATAGATTTTTAAGCTACAGTTTCTCTATTTACCTAATCTTTAACCCATCTGAGGCCCTAAACCTGACTTTCTTATGCATTATGCTTTCCTGGTATGATGTCTAACAGAATCCATTAACTTGCTGCTGCTTGTGACATAACAGGATAACAAAATATCTATCTAGGATATATCTTAAATGCTGTGAGTTCAGAGTAAGAAGGGATTGTTGTATAGTAGAGTGGTAAAGAAAAATTTCATAAAGGAGCATATTTTGAATAGTGAGTGAAACTTGTACAGATGGAATGAAAGGAGATAGGAGAGTGACATTTAAAAAAAGACACGAAAGAAAAGTTGAGCAACTTCTTAGGAGAGAGTGAGCAAACATACTCTTATCTGGAAAAAATAGAAAACACTGCAGAGATAAAGTTGGAAACATAATTTAGCATTAACTCACATATAATCTTGGTCTGCTCTAGAGTTTAGATTTTGTCTCAAAGGTAATGGAGAGAAACTAAAGGGTTTTTAAGCAGAGGAATGAAATGATAAAATTTTCTGGACAGATATAATTACTTATTAAAGTTTGTGGATAGTTTGTGAGTAGTATTACAGATGAAGTCAAGAAAGAAAGAACTATAGTCAAGGAGATTAATTAGTAGATTTTTTTAAAGTGGCACCACTTTAATTTGGTAGATAATGTCTATTTTAATCATGAATCAACTGTTATTTTTAATTAGTTTTCATTGGTTGTTTAGTTAAAATGAAATTAAGTTGTTTTTTTCCTTTCCTTTCCTTACCCTATATTCCTTTGCTTCTTATGCAGGTACTTTTCCTCAGTTTTTCTGTTACTACAGACTGAATCCAACCTTCAGAGTCCTTTTCTACCCTTATCTCCTTCAGCTTAAATTGCTTTCTTTAATTCAATTTCTTTCTTTTTACTTTCAAAGCCAACCAAATTTCTTTCTCATTCCCCTTTTATGATTCATCTTAAGTCCCTACCCTATTTCAGTCCCTCTACCACAAAATATCCTTCTGAAACTAAAAAAAAAAGTAGATTATAGGTCTTAATTGATAAACAGGGAAAAATGGAACCTGAAAAATAATAACAAAGCAGGGGACACAATGAAAAAGAGAACAAAACTTCATTAACACAAGAATAATTATGATAATAAAAGACCAACAAAATCAGGGGGAATACACTTGAATTATCTATAATATGATAATTTACTTGGATAACAGGGTTCTAAGACATGAACAAAAAAATCAATGGCCTCTAAAGGAAAAACAAATCATGATGAATTAAAAGATTTGAATAGGAAGTTGCAAGAAATCATTTTTAAAAATGCCTGGGAATACTGAAACCAAGGAGGAAAATGTTATTCATTGATTTACACATGACATTACCAAAGTGGTACTCCAGATTTAACTTACCCAGAAATATTGTGGTAGAGTATCAGAGGTTCTCAGTCAAAGTGTCCGTGTTAGGAGACAGGAGTTAGAGGCAAATTACAAACTAAGGAAAAGAGGTCATAATAATCCAAGAATACTCACCAACAATGAAATCACAGGGAAAGGCTAGGATATGGTGCATTAAAAAAAAATAAAAAATGTCTTTTATCAAAGAATAATATATCTTGACAAGTAGCATTAATTGTTATCAGAACAGAAAACTTCCAAATATTCCTTCTGAGAGTACTACAGTTGGCAGACTCTTAGAAATGAAATCACAATGGACCAAAACAAAAATATCCTTAAGCAAGTAAAGTAACTTAAATAGTTTTAAGAGTTCCATGACCTCTCCCGAGTTTAACCTTCTTCAAACGTTATGGGGAGGGGAGATAGGAGAGGAGGACAAATCCCAGAATTTGGCTTTCAAAAGAAATATATTTAAGGTGAAATATTAAGAGAAAATATGTTAAAATTTCTTGAGCCTGTGATAGCACAAGTGAAGGTCACTTAAACATGAAGGTTTCTGGTAGAATTGAGATTCAGATATAGAATAATACGCATCTTCCTATGGCATGAACAAGGAGAGCTTTACACGCACATGCATGCACACACACGCACACACACACAGAATTAAATTAAGCAGAGAAGCAGATTAGGATTGAAAGGAGGAAGATACAGAACCAAACCTAAAGTTGGTATCATGAAAGGTACTGTCACAAGTATAAAATGAACAAATCCGCTCCAACTATGGAGGCCTTTTTGGTAAGTTTGAGTGTATCTGAGTCAAGATAAGTAATTTAGGACTAGGCATGGAAAGGAGAGGTTAGGTTTAGATTGTACTAAGAAATCTAAAATTTACACATATTGGATTAATTTTTTTCTTCTTTTTCAAAAGAATGAAAAAAAAATTATTATAAGATTTAAAGGCTGCAAATGCAAACTTATAAATTATAACCATTGATGGAAACAGGGTGAACCCATCCATAAAACAGGGGAAGATGACAGAATGGATTAGAAAGCTAAACCCAATAAATTATATAAGAAAACATCTTTAGGCATATAGATGCAAACAGAGTTAAAATGAAAGGTTATAGTAGAATATATTATACCTGAGTAGAATTCAAAAAAGCAGGAATGACAAGTATGATCTCAGATAAAGCAACAGTAAAAACAGATACCATCAAGAGAGACAAATAGGAAAACCATATCATGATTAAAGGTACCATAGATGATAAAATAATATCAATATCACACACACACACACACACACACACACACACACACACAAAAGATGGCATAAAGTCTAATGACTTAAAAGGAACCTCTACTTAATGGTAAAACCTAAGTAGAAAGAAAACAATCAGGTAATTTTCAACAAGTCTCTCTCAAATCTGGAAAATCTAAGACAAATAAATAATAAATTAATTGAGAATCTTTATAGAATGTTAGAAAATCTAGATATTACAAAAAATATGGTGCTTATTTAATGGGAATCTGTTACCAGAAGAACATGGCATCTTTACATAAATTATTCACCTACTAGAAAATGTCACCTTTCTTGATAACTAAATGCAGAAAGATAAATAATAAAGACAATATTAAAGGTAAAAAAAAATTCTCACAATAAAATTGTGAGAAAATTCAAAAGGGACAGGAATTTAAATAGATACTAAATGATGTAATAAATAATCATTTGGTCAAAGAACAAATCAAAAAATGATAACAATGAAACAGCAAATTAAAATCAGTAGGATGAAGCTAAAATAGACCTTAGAGGAGAATTTCAATCTCTGAACACTTATATTAACAAATACTTTAAGAATACAATATTAAAAAATAATCATGAAATTCAACTAAATGCTAATACCTGAATAAGCTTAAAAAGAGAAAATTTGCAATTCAAATAATAGGTAAAATTTTTAAAAGCCTACTGAGCCAATAAAATATAAAGAATTTTTTTTAAGATCAAAGTAATGCATAAGATAATAGGGCATTTAAATTGAGTGAAAATCAAATTACCTAACATTTAAGAAAAGGAAAAACATTTTTTTTAAAAAATAAGGATCTTCTATGGTCAATTATACACCAGAAAACATAAAATTCAAATTAGATTGTGGTAGTAATAGTATCCATTATGAAGGCTAGACTGATATCCCTTCAATGAAGTTAAGAAGATGCCTCCAAGATTTGGTTGGTCCAAAAGACCAAGGGCATAAAAATGTCAACCTATGGGGAGATAGTGTGCCTGAGACTTGGTGGAATTATCATTGTCCTGTGATGCCTTTCTTACTAAGAGAAGTGGAATAGCACTTGTTTCTAGTAATTTTTTTTAAAAACATCTTATTGGGAGTAAATTCATTTTTATTGAATTTTAGCATTTCATTACATTCAAATCTGGGATCTGAATAATTCAACTAGTCTAGGATAAGTCTGATCAATAACAAAGATGGATGGAAATATACAAAAATATAAAATACCTGGATTAGGAAACAGAGAAAGTAAACAGTCCAACAGCAGAAAGAGAAAGTGAGCAAGATATGAATGAACTTTTTTAAAAAAAATTACTATTCTAAATGGATTTACTAAAAAGAAATCTATCAAAGATTTAGAAGACAAATAAGATGTACATTTTTAAGAATTTGTAATTTCATTATTATAAGGAGTGCCCAGCAAGCAAATGCCTTCTACCAATGAATATATTTTGCAACTATTAAGTGCCCGACAATTCAGAAAGTTTACAGTTCTAAAAATTAGAAAGTTGTCAAAGTCACTGAGAAGTTAAGTGACTCCTTCTCATATGTCAATGTTAGCGCTTCGAATCCAGTTGTTCCTGACTCATAAGCTGCTTCTCATGAGGCCCACAGTAGGCATTCAATGTTTGCTGAGTGGAAATGAATTATGGATACAAACAAGTAAAAGACATGCACTTAGCTGTATAAACTGATGTGAAATAAAGTAAGCAAAACCAAATACCAGAATCTGTGGGAATGTAAACACAAGGAAACAACTGTGACAAACTGATTACAATGATAAAAATTTTAAAAGTGATGCCCCAGTGCATTTTCAGCAAAAGCTGAAGGTCTATTGGGTTTCAAATATATAGACATGGACATGCAAAAAGGAAAGACTTTATGAAAAATAGACATTCCCTACCTTAGGAAAGACAGGAGGGCTGATGGAGACATCAGTTGCTTATGGAAAAGCCAATAAGACAATGGATTTACTACCAAGATACAAACTAAACTCAACAAGTCAATCAGTCAGCGGACATTTATTAAGTACCTACTGTATGCCAGGTACTCTCTAATCACTCCTCTATATAATATTCTCTAAGGAATATGTGAAATGAAACTAACTGAATTAAAGCTATAATTGCTTTAAGCCAACACAGAGTGGCATACTGAGAGAGAGGATTTTTGCGTCAGAAAGAATTTGTCAGATAAGGCAGGCAAAATTTCTCCCGTCTTTTAAATGGTGATAAGTCACCTCGGATTTGAGGCTCTGAAGAAATCATGGCATCTGAAGCTAAGGGTCATTATCCCATCTGAGAAAGTTTTGTTACAGAACAACTGAAAAGAGTATAAAAATAGGGTGATTAGAGTGTAGTATACCAGCCAGTTATACCAATGACTAAAGATGGAAAAAGATTGAGAAGTGATCCCAGACCTGCACAACCTATCCCAACAGCTGCGTTGTCTACCTAACCAAGACATTAAACCCTACCAAAAGCAAATCCAGCTAAGCTACAGGTCCTAAAGAAATGCTTCACCCTGTGAAGATCTGGCCAAGTTGAACAGGAAAGCAATATATCCATCACTAATACACACAACAGAAATTGTGAGGTTGCTCTGGAGGGAGAAAAGATATGGAGGTCCTGTCATTCCAAAGTCGTGGTCCATTTTGGTCCTGTATATTCCCTGTATGTGTAACCACCTCCAATTTTGTTCAAGTTCATACTCAGTTTTCCTCACTGGGATTCAATTATATTTGCATACAAATTTTCAAGACTAGAATTAGACGCAAATTATGTACTAAGGAAATGCGGTCAGAATAATCTAGTAATACCGACAGTGGAATTATGAGGAAAGGCTAGAATATCATGCTATTAGGAACTGAGGAAATATGTCTTTTACCAAAAACTAATTTATCCTGTCAACTAGAATTATTTTTATTAGAATAAATGACTTCTAAACATTCCTTTTGACAATACAAGAGTTGTGCAGAGCCTTAGAAATGAAAACACAGTGGAGCAAAATTAAAATGTTCTCAATAAATATAAATAAACTTAAATAGTTTTTAAAAGTTCAGTGATACATCCAGACTTTAATTTTCTCTTCAACTCTTATTGGGGAACCAAAAAAAAGTACAAACTCTAGGTTTCGGCATTCAAAAGAATTATCTCAAGGAGAGACAGAGGAGGAAAGGGAAATATTTCTTGAGTTGTGAATGCCATAAAGTCACTTCAACCTAGAGATTTCAAGTAGAATAGAAAAAATATAACACAATAAAATATAATAAATATATTATTTATAATAATATAATAAATCCCATCTTTATGTGTTTGGTGAGTGTGTGTGTGTGTAAGCAGTTTTTTCTTTTATTTTTTGACTTAAAGCACTTTTGATAGATTTCTAAGACACCAGAAAAAAAAAATACAATTACAATACCACTTCAAAGATGATGAAAGTCTGGTCTATATTGGAAGCAACAGAAACAGAAAGAAAAAGACAGGTATAGCAGGTATGTCAGAAAAAGATATAATTTTCAGACAAATTTGAAACCATATTTTAATTCTGATTTTCCTGACCCCAAGCATAATGCTATATCTACTGTACAACTCAAATGATAATGAAAAAAGAAAAAGATTGTGTATGTAAGTAGGCTGCAGTATATCACTAGTGCAGAGAGGTTCCCCGTGTGACAAAAGCCTCCACATGGTGGGTCTATGTTGTGTGGTCTAGGAAAGTTTGTAGAAAGGTGTGCACTTGGTATTGGGTAAAATAAGTCACTACTTTACCACTTGGGTAATTCCTTTGCTAAAGAACTAAGATTATTGATTGTGAAGGGGAAGCACACACGTGGACCACAGAGTATATGCCCATAGCATAAGAGACAAGGGCCTTTCCAAGAACTCCGGGAAGCCGGGGATGTGTCAGGAAGGACTTGTATTCAACATTCTTCCAAGAGCCAGCTCCTAACTAATTGGCACATCCGTGGAGACCAATCTTTATTCCCTATTCCTGATTCTTGTTTCCCCGTTGGCTGAGTCCCGCAGGGTTTACAGCCTATCCAGAACGCCTAACTCTGCATGTGATTCTCCACTCTATTTACATCTCCCCTTTCCCTGCCCTCTTCCCCTCATTTTCTTTATAATTTCCAGCTGCACTGGAAGCACGTTTGGCTTGTTTAGCAACTTGCCTTTTATGCAGAAACAAAAAACTTCCTTTTTCTCACACCTCAGAACCCTGTAAAAAGTAGCAGCCCCCTAATGGTTATGTGTTGGACAAGTGACCACTAAGAGATGGGTTACATAAATAAAAAGAACACTAAAATGAAGACAAAAACTGTTCAATGATCTGTCCTGGAACAGGAAGAGAAATGGGGAGTGTGACTTATGCTGCTGGACACAGTCCTTGTGTCAAATGGTTTTGCACAACTGTTCTTTTTTACAGGATAATGCTCTCTGGGATGGGAAGTAGAACGGAGGTGTCAAAGGTAGCAGGATAGTCTATATGGAAATGCCTATGGCAGGAGAAGAGAGAAAGGGGTTTCTATTTTAAAACATTTCATTGAATCTTGTTTATTTGACATGATATCATTTTCAGATATCCCACTTTTCTCTCATCTTCTAACCTCTGCTTTCAGTAGCAGTGAGGACTTGTTGGAGTGCCATCCAAATAGGAGACCTCCAAAATTTTGGACAAGTAATGACTCATGGGATTTACATTCACATTTGAGACACAATGTTTTTTACTCAGGGATTTCTATTTTGGTTTTTCTCTTTTTTTAATAAAATTTTCTTCAATAATATTACAAACTGTATGCTAGAGAAGTTAATCTCAGTAGCCAGAGTGAAGAATGGGAAGAATTATGATGTATAAATTTTCTCAAATATAAAGCTCCTTGGATAGAATCTTTGATTCCAAAGTGGATGCAGGCTCTTCTTTCCATGGCATCACTTGATTTAAGTTTTATATTGATATGATTACTCATATTTTGCTGGTTTTGGTTCGTTTCATTTTGTGTTTATTTTAAATTTTGTTTTCCTTGTTTTAGAGTATTGTTTTTATTTCTTAAAATGAATTTTAAGGACAGTAGGCAAATACAGATTTTAAAATATGTAAAGAAAAATGTAAGAAATTAGACCAATAAGCAGAAAAGATTAGAGAATTTTTTGAAAGAGTTTCTAAGAGTATATGTATCTGTGAATTTCTGCTATTAACTAATTCTTAATCCCTCCCTAAAGATACATGCATCCGCTGTAGAATAGTATTATGTACTTCTTCCTACCATCAGTTTCTTAATAAAATTTTCTTCTGAAAAATTCCAATTTTGTGTAGTAATGGTGAGGTGGAGTTGATGAGGGTAGGAAGTGGGGAAAGGTGATACAGGAACTCTAAGATTGGAATTCCTTGCATGGGCCCTCTAGAGAAGACTTCATGGTCAGTGAGTAGCAGATGTCATTATGACCCAGTGCACAGCCTCTTCAGTCAATACACAGCTGGTTAAGACTAATAAATTCTATAGGTGCAGCTGGTTACTGTATCAGGAACTGAGATAACAGTTGTTGCTGGGGCAGGTTATATCCTTGGGCTAGGGAGAAATTGCCTGGGACCATGTTTTGAGGTTAGGGAGAAATGTGATTTTTTAGAGAGAGATGTGATTTTAGAATGGGGGCCCAAGCACATGCACGCAAGCATTCTGTTAGGGTAGTGATCAGGGTTATTCAACCATTCTAATTTCACCTCATCATCCTCCTAACTCAGTCTTCAGATGGGTTTCCCAATACAAATATTCCTTTACTCTGAAAAACAATATCAAAGAATCTCTAGTTTTCTTTATGCACTTGTTAAGAATGAACTCCCAGTTTGTTAGTGCTACTGGTAAAATACCTCAGTGTAAGAACTATATCTATGTCTTCTCTAGAGATCTTTCCCTCTCAGTTGTCTCTTCCCAACTTCATTCACAATAAGTAGACCCTGACTAAAAAATGCCCAGTTGTTGACACTCCATGAAAACAAAGTAAACTTTTAAAAACAATTTCTCATTTCCCCATGAGAAAAAGTTTTCCAATTCCTATGAAGGAGCTTATTAACAAAAGGAAATAGAGTATTACCAACTTGGGTTCTGAAGTCTGTGGGAAAAGAATAAATAGTTCAGCAGTACAGTTTCAATGCTGACATATCTTTTCCCTTATAAACCAAAGAAGCTTGGCTACCATAGTCTTCACAATTGCATCTACCTGTTCTTCCACTCTAAGTCCACTTTACCTTTCTGCGATTTCTACTCATCTCATCAGAAGCTAGGTTTCTTGACAGAATTATGGCTTATGCATCTTCATTCTCTGCTGTTCATTCCTTTCTGAGCCATAACTCAAACAAGGGAATAATCCATACTTCGTAAGAGATCATCTGTGACTACTTGTTGTGGTTACTTTAACTCCTTATCATCTAGCTCCTTTTCTGGTTTGTAAAAAAACCAACTCTTGTTGAACTGAGAAGAAAAAATATCAGTCCACATGTATACTAGTATGACAAAATGGTACTAAGAGTTTAGAAAAAGTAGTATGAGGTTGCTCCAGTTCTCTGGAAAAAGTAAGATACTTGGACGAAATGGGGGTAAAAACTTGAGAGTGGAAGACCTAAGAAAATCTAACTATACAGATAAATTCTAAACCAGTTTTCTCCTCTCAGTAATTTGTTGTAGTAATCCTGTTGTAACCTTTTTACAGACTTGGATGGGGACTGGGGGGACTATGGATGTATATCATCAGACATGATGGGTCTGTTAGTTTTACTGAACTTGTATTTTTTCTTTTTTTTAAGTTTTGTTACCAAGGCTTAGAGGGGTAAAGCTAAAGTAAAAACAAGATTTAAAATTAAATGTTTTATACTCATAAATAATAACAGCTCAGATATAAGACAATGAAGGACTGAACTGCACTGCTTTGGGGAAAATTTCATTTATTCAATAAAATAGAGATCTATTCATCAATCAATAAGCCAGGCATAGAGTATATAATCATAATGAATAAAATTATCCCTATTAGAGAAGGCAATGTATCCATATATAAGTATAGCAATAACCTGAGATTTCATTAGTTTAGGGGTTCCCAGATAAGGAAATACCTCTTCCAATGTAGGTGAGCAACTTCTCTTAAATTTATATTCTTAAGAGTGTAACCCAAAGCTCTGAGAGTTTTAAGTTACTCACTTATCCAGGCTCTCGCTATTACATACCAGTGCCTCTCTTAGGTATAAGTATCTATGGAATACATATAAAGAGAATAAAGAGGAGTTGGAGAGGACACTAGCAGGTAGAGCAACCATACAAGGTTTGTATACAGAAAGTGAGGTGAATTTTGAGATAAATGAAAAAAGCTTCCTTTTTCTTAGAACAAATCTTGACGTGTTTTCAACTCTGAAAGGCAGAAAAGGATGAAAAAAGAATAGAAAGTCAAGAAGAATTTGTCCAGGGGGCAGAGCCAAGATGGCAGAGTAGAAAGACACATATAGTCCAGTACATCCCCCACAGGTAAGTACTATATACCTGTAAAATACCTGTAACTCTCAACAAAGTCTAGAGCAGTAGAAGCCACAGAACAACAGAGTAAAAAGGGTTTCCAGCCAAAGGTAACCTGGAAGGCTGACAGGAAAGGTCTATCTCATGGAACACTGAGCAGAGCAGAGCACAGCCCTGGCCACAGCAGCACTGGGAGGAACAGGACATGAACAGACCTCCAGGCAGAGTTCCTAGCAGGGAAGGTCCCAGATACCTCAACTCACAAGTGACAGAGAAAGCTCCAAAGGTCAGTAGGGGAGGGCTTTCCCAGCTGGATGAGAAGGAACAAAGTTTCTCCAGCAATAGCCCCAGGAGATGGCAGAGGCTGTGGCAGCAGACTGTAGGCAGTTCCCAGAGGCCTGGGAGCAACCTGGATCCATTATTCAGGAAGCTCAGCTTAAAGCCTCTGGTGGTAGGGAGAACTTGATCTAAATCCCAACCCTGAGGGACAACACCACCCCCACCCAAAGCCCAGGGGAACCAAGCAACTGAGTCTAATCTCTTGACAAAGGATTCAGAAGTAAAGTAACTGGCTGGGAAAATGCCTAAAAAGGGGAAAAAAATAAGACCATAGAAGGTTACTTTCTTGGTTAACAGGTGTCTCCTCCCATCCTTTTAGATGAGGAAAAAGAAGGCTTACTGTCACAGGAAGTTAAGATCTCTGCCTCCAGGGCCTCCAAAGTGAACTTAAATTAGTCTCAGGAAATAGAAGAGCTTGCAAAGCAAGTTAGCAGCTTGCTAAAAGAGAACCAAAAAAATGCTGAGGAAAATAACACCTTTAAAAAGAGACTAACTCAATTACAAAAAGAGGTCCAAAAAGCCAATGAGTAGAAGGAGGCTTTAAAAAGCAGAGTTAGCCAAATGGAGGAGAAGGTTCAAAAGCTCACTGAACAAAATAGTTCTCTGAAAGAGAGAATTGATTTCGGGAAAGGAATGACAGATAAACCAAGTAGTTACAAAACAAAACCAAAAGTTTGAAAAAAATAGAAGATAATGCGAAACATTTCATTGGAAAAACAACTGACCTGGAAGGAGAGACAATTTAAAAATTATGAGACTACCTGAAAGCTATGATCAAAAAAAGAGCCTAGACATTATCTTCCATGAAATTATCAAGGAAAACTGTCCTGATATTCTAGTACCACAGGGCCAAATAAATATTGAAAGAATCCACTGATCACCTCCTGAAAGAGATTGAAAAAAGGAATTCTTAGGAATATTGTGACCAAATTTCAGAGTTCCAAGGTCAAGGAGAAAATACTACAAGCAGCTAGAAAGAAACAATTTGAGGATTGTGGAAATACAATCAGGATAACACAGGATCTGGCAGCTTCAACATTAAGGGATCTAAGAATGTGGAATAGGATATTCCAAAAGTCAAAGGAACTGGGATAAAAACCAAGAATCACCTACCCAGCAAAACTGAGTGTAATACTTCAAGGGAATAAATGATCATTCAGTGACATAGAGAACTTTCAAGCATTCATGTTGAAAAGGCCAGAACTATATAGAAAGTTTGACTTTCAAATACAAGAATCAAGAGAAGATTGAAAAGGTTAACAGCAAAGAGAAATCATAAAAGACTTTCTAGAGCTGAACTGTTTACATTCCTACATAGAAAGAAAATATTTATAACTTGAGCCTTTTCTCAGTATCTGGGTAGGTGGAGAGATTACACACACACACACACTACAGGCTGTGTTGAATCAGAAGAGATATCCACAAAAAAAGATAAAAAATAAAAATTAAGGGGTGAGGGAGGAAAATACTGGAAGGAGAAAGGGAGAAATGGAATGGGACAGGCTATAACTCATAAAAGAGATAAAGAAAAATCTTATTCAATGGAGGAGAAAAGGGATTAGGGGAGAGGGGAAAAGTGAAGCTACTCTCTCCACATATGGCTTAAGGAGGGAATAACATGCTCACTAAATTTGGTATGAAAACCTCTCTTATACCACAGGAAAGTAGGGGAGGAGGCAACAAGTGGGGTGAGGGGAATGATAGAAGGGAGGGCAAATGTGAGAAGGGGTAACTAGAAATAAACCTTTTTGGGAAGGGATAAGATCAAATGAGGGAATAAAAAATAGAGATACAATCGGATAGAGGGTAATATAGTTAGTATTACACAACATAATTATTATGGAAGTCTTTTGCAAAACAGCACATATATAGCTTGTGTTGAATTGCTTACCTTCTCAGTGGGGATGGGAAGGGAGGGAGGGAAGGAAAGAAGGTGGAATTCAAAGTATTGGAAATGAATGTTGGGAATTATTATTGCATATAATTGGGAAATGAGAAACACAGGTAATGGGGAATAGAAATTTATCTTGCCCTACAAGAAAAGAGAGAAGATGGGGATAAGGGAAGGGTGGAGTGTGATAAAGGGGAGGGCTCTTTGAGGGAAAGAGTAATCAGAATGCAAGGCATGAGGGAGTGGGGGGAGGGGAGAGATGGGGAGTAAAATTGGACATGTTACAAAGTGATGTAAAAGCAATTAGTATGAAAACAATTGACCAAATCAATTACTGAGACTAAACCAGAAACATCTCTAGTTTGGGGAAATGAATTTTAGTCTAAGTCTCCTAGAGGCAGGTAACTTCAGGTAAAATTTGGCGTTGATGGAAAAGTTAAGGTTTTAATAGTAAATTTGATCTTATGGTTGCTATTTAAGCAGGAACTGAAACAGGTATAGAAAGGCATGCCACTTAAGACTTGCCTCAAAAGATGTTCCTTAGCCAATGTGAAATTATAGTCATATCTGAAACCTGATTATTGGAACTTGCTATTTTAAGATGCTATGGAACTATTAAGTGACTGTTCTTCTGAGTCTAATTCCAGGTATGGATAGCAACAAAGGCAGTTTGAGCCTCCAATCTGTGATGCCAGTAAGCCTTGTGAAATGCTGGTATGAACTGAAAAAGGTGATCTCATGGGAAGGGTGGGAGAGCAGCTGTCCAGCCTGGGCTGAGATAGGATTCTCCTGACTCAACTCCTTTACTGACACCTGGCAGACTCTAAGCCTGACTGAATTCAAGTTGACAATCTAGTACTTTCTGGAACTAACATGAAGTTGGGGAGATACTGTTTTCCTGCAATGTCCCTACTCTTAGTGGCAATTTCCTATAGTCAAAAGGTTTGTAAGCTTAATACCAGATCTATTAAATTATAGATTGTTGGTAGGGGAACATCCGAGGTCAAATCTAAAATTAAACTATTAGGCATAGGACTTTAGACCAACAACAAGTTAGGGTCCTTTAATTCTTAGTAATAGTGTGGAGACAATTAGACCAAGGGCTTAAGAAGTTAGCATACCTAGTTATTATTTGTGTCTCAGTTGGTTAATGTTAAAAAAAAAATCCATTTGTGGTTTATATTGTAAATGCTTTAAAAGAAATATCACCTAGCCAAAAATTGGAATTTTGTTATGTGATATGAGCTATGTTAAAAATGAAAAATTAAAAAAAAGAATTTGTGCAACACCTACTATGTGCCAGATACTGTGCTACATGCTAAAGTTTCAATATCAAAGAAAGGTAAAAAAAGAGAAAGAAAAGAAAAAGCAATCTCTGATCTCAAGAAGTTCCCTGTCCGATAAGGGACACAACATACAATTAACTACAATTACACACAAAATAAATTCAAGATAATCACAGTGAGAAAACACTGGCAAAAAGGAAAAGAGAGCAAAATAGTTTGGGATTCTCCAAAGAATGCTATTAAATACTTTCCTTTTTTTAACCTAAGCTTGTCTTTTCACACAATGAAGAGAACAGCTATCTCATTCCATTGGGATTCTGGAAATTGATGGAAAGCAGGCAAGGTGCTTTTCCCTATTCCTGGGGATAGTGTTACTCAGCAACAAAGAAAGAATTGTTCTTTATAACCCTCTTCAGTCTTTGTAGCTGGTATATTTTTCTTTACTGTGCTTACTCAAACTATTTTCTCCTTTTATATTTCTAAATGTCTCTCAATAACTTAGTAAATATTTTTAGCACAGAGTGCTACCCTTCTTTCCTTTCACTCTCTCCCACAGACTGTACCTATTAATTTTGACAATCATGAGAATCATTCCACTACATTTCAATTATGTGCACTAAAGCATAATCTCTTTTTCTCTGTTATTACTTCATGTTTATTTTTCCAAGTATGTTTTATTTGGGTATAAAAATGTATTTAAGCTAAGTCATTCCCTTTCCTATCTTAGCCCATTATTATCAATTTTCAAATCAACTCCATCATGGCCAATTTTAGTGAATTCCACAAGCTGCAGCAAAATCTCAGTGTTTCCTCAAATCTTTCAATGTAGTTTAAATCCCATTTGAGATATGCTCCCAAATTGGCCACTGTACTATCCAATTTTATTGGAAAACATTCAAGAATCATAAGTAAATATAGCAATTTTAAAGACTGGGAAAAGCCAAGTTCAAATTCTCTTCTCACCTCTCTGGTAAATTTCACTTCTTTCTTGACTCGTACAATGTCACATGCGATCCTTATTACTAATGATCATTCTGCAGAACTGGTGAATTGCAACTGTGGTTGCTATCATTAAGAAAAATCCCAGAGAAGATTCTAGAAACAAAAGACCAAATTATACCACTTCTATATTAAGAAAATTGGCTAAGTTTGTGAGCAAATGATCATTTAAAGAAAACCATTATGTGAAGATGACTCTCTATATGGGTTCTTTAAGAAGATAAAAAACTATGAAGTTCATAATGTACTTGGACTCTGAAAAAGTCTGGTAAGATATCAAACCGTGGACTCGTTTTTTTTTATTATTATTATTATTCTATTCTCTTGGATTAGGGGATTCTTTTTTTCAAGCTATAAGTTTACCTGAAGGGTAAGCTGTCTTCTGAAATAATTTTTGTCAGCAAAAATCTAATTTCTCACCTTCCTACATCCCCCCAAAAATGAGAAGTAAAAATAAAATTCCTATTGTAAACATATATAGAAAACAAACTACATTCCTGTATTGGTCACATCACAGGTAGTTGAAAAGAGACAGACATAGGAATAGCTGTGGATATAGATATGGAAATATGCATGTATGTGATTCTTCATTTTGAGTGGGTAGTATGTTTAATCAAGTCCCTGGGAATGAAAGATCATTGCAATGGTTGGTGTTCCTAAGTCTTTCAAAATTATTTGTCTTTACAAATTGTGTACATTGTTTTCCTGGTTCTGCTCACTTCTAAGCATCAGTTCATAAAAGTCTTCCCAGATTTTTCTGAAATCAACTTCTTTATCATTCCCATATGCCTTAATTTGAGCAATTCCATAATTGATGGACACCCCCCCCATCAGTTTCCAATTCTTTGCTATTCAAAAAGAGCTTATGTAATCACTTTTGTACATCCCTGATTGGAGTTTTTGCTGCTTTGAGCTAATGCGCCCCCCTTTAATTAACCCTTCACTTATTTTCCTCACTCCCTTTTCCTCCCTTCTATTGCCTTGCTGAGTGACATGTATTTCAGGACCTAATGTGTGTATATGTTTTTCTTACACCCCAACGGGGAGATATATAAGAATTCACCCTAAGCTTCCTCTTCTTCCCTTCACCCCAATGTATTTCACTTTATATTATTCTTTTAAGATCATCAGGATATAACAGAATCACTGTTATATCCTCTGTCTAACCACATTCCTTTTATGATCACTAATGATGATAGGATTCGGAGGGGACATATGTTTTATATCTTCATATTAGAATGTAAACAGTTTGTCATTTAATTCCTTATAATTTTTATCACAATTACCTTTTATGTTTCTCTTGATTCCTGTGTCTACATTTCAAAGCTTTTATGTAGTTTTGCTGATTTCATAGGGAAATGAAATTTCATTAAAGTTCCATATTTTCCCAATAGGATTATATTTAAATTTACTGTGTAAGTCATCATAGGTTGTAAGTTTCTATCCTTTGCCCTCTATAATAGTGTATTCCAAACTCTCTTCACTTTTAATACTTGTGGTTAAAACATCTGGTGTGATCCTGACTGTGGCATACAGTCCTTCCTTTTTAGTTGCTTTCAGTATTTTTACTTTGACTTCTAATCTCTGTGTAATATTGCTTTACGTTTTCATTTTCATATTTCTTTCGAGAGGTAAACACTGGATTCCACTTCCACTTTGTTCTCTGCTTCTGACATATCTGGGCAGTTCTCTCTCATACTTTCTTGAAATTTGATATCTAGACTCATTTTGATTACGGCTTTCAGGTGGTTCAATAGTTCTTAAACTATCCGTCCTCAATCTGTTTTGGGGTTAATTGTTTTAGTTATGAGATAGCTTGTTATCTTTCTTTTTTTATATTTTATATTTTTTTTTATATTATTTATTTATTTATTTATTTATTTATTTAGCTTTTTACATTCATTTTCACAAATTTTTGGGTTCCAAATTTTCTCCCCTTTTATCCCCACCCCCCACCCCAATACCCCAAGCAATCTAATTTTCCCTATCTCCAATCTGTCCTCTCTTCTGTCATCCCTCCCTTCCCTTGTCTCTATCTTCTCTTTTCTCCTGTAGGGCCAGATGATTTTCTATTCCTCATTAACTGTATGTCTTCTTTCCTAGTTGCAACAACAATACTAAACAATTGTTCCTAAAACTTTGAGTTCCAAATTCTCCCCATCCCTCCCTCCCCACCTATTCCCTTTGGTACGGCAGGCAATTCATTATAGGCCATATCTGTGTAGTTTTGCACATGACCTTCCTGATAGTCGTGTTGTGTAAGACTAACTGAATTGCCATCCCTCTTAACCTGCCCCTCATTGTTTCTCTTCTGTCCTTTGATCCTGTCCCTCCCCAAGTGTTGACTTTCAATTACTCCCTCCTCCCTTTGCCCTCCCTTCCATCATCCCCCCCCATATCTCCTTCTCCCCCGCTTTCTTATACTGTAAGATAGGTTTTCATGCCAAAATGAGTGTGCATTACACTCCTTCATTTAGTCAAATGTGATGAGGGTAAACTTTTGTTTGTTTGTTTTTTTCCTCAGCTCTCCTCTTTTTCCCTCCACTAAAAAAATCTCCCACTTGCCTCTTATATGACATATAGTTACCCCCTTCCATTTCCCCCTCTTTCCTCTCACTACATTTCTCTCTCACCATTTACCTTAATTTCTTTTAAGGTATGGTCCCATCCTATTCAGTTCAATCTGTGCTCTCTGTCTCTGCATGTGAATGCATGTGTGTATGTGTGTGCATGCGTGTACATGTGTATGTGTGGTCCCACCAACCACCCAGATACTGAAAAGTTTTAAGAGTTAGAAATATTGTCCTTCCCTGTATGAATGCAAACAGTTCATTTCTGGTAAGTCCCTTAATACTTCTCCTTGCTGTTTACTTTTGCATGCTTCCTCTCATTCTTGTGTTTGAAAGTCAAATTTTCTTTTCAGCTCTGGTCTTTTCATTAAGAATGATTGAAAGTCCTCTGTTTCATTGAAAGACCATATTTTCCCTTGAAGTATTATACTCAGTTTAGCTGGGTAGGTGATTCTTGGTTTGAGTCCTAGTTCCTTTGCCTTCTGGAATATCCTATTCCACGCCCTTCGATCCCTTAATGTAGAAGCTGCTAGATCTTGGGTTATCCTGATTGTATTTCCACAGTACTGGAATTGTTTCTTTCTAGCTGCTTGCAAGATTTTTTCCTTGAGCTGGGAGTTCTGGAATTTGGCCACAATGTTCCTAGGAGTTTCTCTTTTTGGATCTCTTTCAGGTGGTGATCGATGGATTCTTTCAATACTTATTTTGCCCTCTGGTTCTAGAATGTCAGGGCAGTTTTCCTTGATAATTTCATGCAAGACGATGTCTAGACTCTTTTTTTGATCATGGCTTTCAGGTAGTCCCATAATTTTTAAGTTGTCTCTCCTTGATCTATTTTCCAGGTCAGTTGTTTTTCCCATGAGATATTTCACATTCTCTTCCATTTTATCATTCTTTTGGTTTTGTTTGGTGATTTCTTGGTTTCTCGTAAAGTCATTAGACTCCATCTGTTCCATTCTAATTTTGAGAGAACTATTAAATTCAGTGAGCTTTTGAGCCTCTTTTTCCAATTGGCTCATTCTGCTTTTGAATGCATTCTTCTCCTCATTGGCTTTTTGAACCTCTTTTGCCAATTGAGTGAGCCTATTTTTCAAGGTGTTAATTTCCTCAGCATTTTTTTGGGTCTCCTTTACCAAGATATTGACCTTTTTTTCATACTCTTCTTGCATCTTTGTCATTTCTCTTCCCAGTCTTTCCTCCACCTGTCTAACTTGCTTTTCAAAATCCTTTTTAAGCTCTTCCAAGGCCTGAGCCCACCCAACACCCCCCTGGGGTGTCTGGGGTACTGAGGCCCCGCCCTCCACATCTTTCCCTGATGGGAAAAATACGTTCTCGTCCTCCCCATCAGATCCGAAGGTCGGGATCATTTGCATTTGTTGGAAAAAACTCTCTAAAGTCTTATTTTTCTTCCCCTTTCTAGGCATTTTCCCAGCCAGTTACTTGACTTCTGAGATTCCTTTCCACCCCCGCCTGGATCCGCCCAGCAAGTGCTTGGCCTCTGAGATTCAAATGCGCTTTCCCGCGGCAAGCTTTAGTTCTGGCTCAGGGGTGGAGGCAGGGCCGTCTCCTAAGCTTGGGCCCTCAGGGGCTTTCCGCAGAGACTTTCAGGAACCGAGCGGGTGGGGGTGGGGTGGGGGGCCCCGCCTGCTGTGCTCAGCTCCCTTGGGGGTTTTATTCAGAGGCGTTCAGCAGTAGAGCAGGGTGGAGGCAGGGCCGTCTCCCCTGCTCGGCTCCCTCAGGTTGGAAAGACCTTCAGTATTGAAGATCCTAACTGCTGCTGTGGGATTCCTGAGTCCCGGGCCGTTGCCGCCTCAGCCGCCCGCCCACGCCTCTGCCTCCGCCGCTTCCTGCCCCCGTCTCTGCTGCCGCCGCTTCCTCCCGAGGGGGCCCAAGTCCTGGAGACGCCCCACTTCCCCTCTCCTTCAGCCCGGCTTTCTTTTTCACTGACCTGTAGCTTCTGTGAGCGGAGGGACTTTCCCGGCTGCCGGAGCTTCCCCCGGAGCTTTCCTCTCTGAAGTCTGCTCGGGTCAGCTTCTCTGGGTCGCGGCCAGGGGTGGGGGGTGGGGTCCGCTTTCCGGGGTGCGAGGGGACCCCGGGGACGGCTTTCCAGGGTTCAGTGGAACGGAAATCTCTTCCCCTATGTTAATGCACCCCCTGCAGAGATTCAGAATTTATGGGGATCTCCTTTTACCTCAATTCCATGGGTTGTGGGCTTGGAGCGCGTAAATGTGCGTCCTTCTACTCCGCCATCTTGGCTCCGCCCCACCCCGTTATCTTTCATTTTTTTTAACTTTTGACTGTTTTAAGATTCCTTTGTCTCATGGAACCATTAGCTTTTATTTGGTTCATTTTAATTTTCAAGGATTTTGTTGCTTGGACAAGTTTGTGTACCTCTCATACCAAGCTTTTGCTTGGCCCTTTATATAAAGTGCCATTTGTATTTTTTTTCTTCAAAAGCACTTGTTTATTTTTCCATCTTTTTTTTCTCTAGCACTCATTTAATTTGTAAAAGAAACCTTTTTAAGTCTTGTTTCATCTCTTCTGGGAGTTTTAATTGAAATTGTGCCTAAGTTGTATATTTCTTTGAGACTTTACTTATAGATGTTTTGGAGTAATTCCCTTCTTCTAGATTTGTGTCTTGAGTGTCTGTCACCATAATAGCCTTTTACGGTGGGATTTTTTTGTTTATTTGATCATTTATACAGCCTATTTCTAGACTTTGGACTTTATGTTAAGCTATGTGTACTTCTGAAAGACATATATTGACTTTTCTTGATCTTTCTTTCTTGGGACATCAAACGATATATTTTTCTAAGATCATAAGAACAGCTCAGGCTAGAAACTTACAAACCTTCAGTGTTCCCAAACTGATCTAGTATAGACAAAAAGTCTTACTTCTGACCTCCTACTCCTAGATTTGCAAGTTCCTGACCTGTGTTTGGAACCCTTTTAGTGTTCCAGTAGACTATTACTAGATTTAGCCATTATCGGCCAGCTGGACAGCTCTGCTGGTCCAGAATGACAGAACTGCAGATTTCCCTTTGGTCTGGTATTTCTGCCCTGGTTCTTCCTATTCAGGTTCCATACTGGACCAAAAACTAGATATAAGACCACACTTCATTTCTAGAACCCAAGTCACACAGCTACTGCTCACTTGAGGATTTACTCCTGGATCAGCAAAAAGCCTAGGCTCTGAAACTGTTCATCACTCTGAAATACCACCCTCCAAGTGTAGGCCTCCTTTTCAGTCAGCCATGAATCTGTTACCTGGAAATGCGTGAGCAACAGAGATGCTAACTTGTCCACATGCATGCACCCCACGCAAATGTTGGGTCCACTTTTCTGGATCTGAGGCTTGTCTTCCCTGGTACATAGCCTCCCCCTGCAGTGGAATGCTCTTCATGAGTGTTCTGTTCTGATCATAGCATGTTCCCAATGTCTGTAGACTGCTCTACATCCCTAAACCAACCTGAACTCTAAAAATGATTCATTGTTATTTTCATGGAATTTGTGATCAGAATTTAGTTTGGTGCATTTTCTAGAACTCTATGGAGCCATTTTTGGTGACCTGTGACTTGTTTATCACTTTACCTCTCCAGTATCTAATGTGCCAGATGTAACACACAAAGAAGAGACTTGATATGTATTTGTTGCTTGACCAGAAATAAAAGCTGATTCATAAAGAAAGTGAAATATTGGAATAAATAGCTACTTCTCTGATTGGAGAGTTTAAACAGTGGGAGGATGACCCAGTAATGTGACTATTATTATTTAACATTTTTAATAAATCACCAGAGTAAAAGAAAACCTCTACAACTATCTCAAAGAATAATTACCTACTCTTAAGATTATTAGGGAGAATAAAGTGTCTTTAAAAAATAGAAACGCTTCAAAAAAAAGAGGGATAGGAATTCAGAGTCTGAGAGGAATTCTAAGCTGTTTCTGAAAAATGTAACTCAGAGAAGGAAGGGAAAATAAAAGAACATTAAGCTATAAGCTATTTAATTGGCTTTAATCCATCACACTAAAGGCTATAACTACTGCATGTAACATTTTTTTGTTGCTCCTTTTTCTAAGAGGTTTTCCTTTGTTCTCCTCTGTCACCTCTAATTTATCTTCCCTTTTAGACTATGCTGAATTTTATTCTCTGGTTCTTGGACCTCACTTCTTCCTTCTTTACTTTGTTTGTATCCCTCTTAAGAATAAAATTTTGAGGTAGCTGATTTGAACTTCTTCTATTATCTTATTTTTATGTTATTATCTTTGTAGATCTTACCCCTATCCTATCCTTCCTATTTCTGCTATGCCTCATTTCTTAGAATTATCAATTCATAACAGTACTAATATCAGATGAAAGATATTCTGTGGTAGGAATCATTCTGTGTTGAAATCATGATGCTTGTCAGTTTCCAATTCTTTGACACCATGAAAAGATCTGCTACAAATAACTTTGTAATGGCTTTTCTTGGCATAGTTCCAAACTGATTCTGAGAATGGCTACACTGATTCATAGCTCCATGAACAAAGCATTAATACACAGTTTTCCCATAACCCTTCCAGTAGTTTCCATTTTTATCAACTTTGTCAGTCTAATAGGTGTGAGATGGTACCTAAGCAGTTTTAATTTGCATTTCTTTTATTTTTAATAATAATATTTTATGTCTATTGAAAGCTTAGATGTTTTCCTCTGAAAACTGCTTAGTCATATCCTATGACCATTTGTCAATTGGGGAATGATAGAAGAAGTTCTGGTATTGGACTATGATAGAAAACTATTGTGCTATAAGAAACTATGAAGGGGATAACTTCATAAAAAATCAGGGAAGATTTGCATGAACTGATGTGAAGTGAGCAGAATCAAGAGAGTATTTTAGATGATAACAAAACAACTTTGAAAGATTTGAAATTTGAAAAATTTGAAAGATGAACTCAGACCAGGAAAATGACCAACCACAATTCCAGAAGACTCATGATGAAAATGTTATCTGCTTCCAAATGGAGAGCAAATGGACTGAGTACAGATTAGGGTGTTTCTTTGTGGGGAGGGAAGGGGTGGCATACCTAATGAGGGGGATTTGTTCTGCTTGACTATGCATGTCTGTAATAAACTTTGTTTTTGTTTTCTTAATTGGAAGATAGGGGAACACAAGAGAGGGTGAGAGAAAATTCAGAGTTAAAAATAAATAAATTTTTAAAAAAGAAACCCTAAGGCCTAGTCCTTTTTTTGCCCTTATTATAATTGGTTTCTGATCGCAAGGCCATGCTCTTCTATTTCTGGTTCTAGAAATCCCAACTGAAATTTTATTGTCCTTCATAGTATAAGTTCATAGTGTCCTGTACTCTCTTTGAGGTTTCATTCTTTCTTTCTTCCATTTTTATGATTTTTTTCTGTTAGTCTAGATACTTAGGAGCAAAGTTTTCATCAGTTTTACATCCTTGAACTTTTGGTCTTTCCATTTTTTTCTTATATTCACAGCCATATATCTCTGATTTCCCTCCTCATTCTTTCACCCTTTGCCCTTCCAAAGAGGTGTAGACACCTGACTGGGAATTCTGGTTACGCTTAATGACCTCTTACTGAAGGGTTTGGAAACACAGCCCTAAGCCTTTCCCAGAGGACACTGCAGACCTCATCTTTGTTTCTAGTCTCCTTTCCCTGACTCATGGAATTTCTTTTCCCTCTGAAGTAAAGCTTTGAATTGTGCTGTAGACAATCCATATTTTCTGCCTCTCTCCTCCAGTTGTTATCCATAAGTAGTTTGGTTAATAGAGCAGTGGACTTGGAGTAAGTAAAACCTGATTTCAAATCCTACCTTAGATCCTTACTGTGTAACCCCCGATTAGTCACTTAACTTCTCTCATCCTTAGTTTCTTTCTTTGTGAAAGAAAGATAATAATAATATGCACGTAACAGAGTTATGAGGATTGAATGAGATTATAGAAAGTCATTTAAATACTTGAAAGTGCTAAACGTTGTGTCATCATCATCATCATCGTCATTTTTTACTTCACCTATCTTGGGCACTCAATGTCTGCCATTTCTTGTATAGCAAAGGAAATTCAGTATGAGTCACTACCGTAGAGAGACCAAGTAGAGATCTCCACAGCAGAACACTGCCATCACAAACATGTGAGGTTACTAGCACTTTCGATGCCAGAAGGACAAAGAAGGGATGGTAGGTTACAGCACTAAATATTTAAGTTCTCTGAAGGTTTCCATGAGTTTTTTTTCCCCTATGTGGTGTTTCTTTCTTATTATCTTTTGACTTCAGCTTTAGCTAATCTATATCTGTCACATAATTCTTTTTTTGTGGAGTTTTAGACAACTATTCCTCTATTATTCTAGTCACATGATCCCAACTACTTTCTCTTGCCCTTTTATAATTTCAAGGGTACTAAATACTGCTCAGGCTATCCATTATTAGACAAAAAAAAAAAAAAAAGGCTGACCCAACGCCTTTTCTGGACATGTTTCCTTGATGATTTTTTTAATTTATTATTTATTTCTGACATGTTTTGTTTTTAATTTTGTATTCTGAATTCTCTCTCTCCCTCCATTTCCTCCATTCATTGAGAAGACAGGTGATATATTAATTATACAAGTGACATCATAAAAAGTGTATTTCCATATTAGCCATGTTGAAAAAAAGGCAAGAAAAATAAGGTGAAAAAATAATACTTCAATTTGCATTAAGAATGCATCAATTCTCTCTCTGGAGGTGGATAACATTTTTTTCTGATGAGTCCTTTGGATCAATGTATTGATCAAAGTAGCTAAATTACAGTTGATTTGATATCTTTTATGGCACCTTTTACATACAAATAATCATGGGTAATATATTAGAGACTCTTTATGCTCACCATATATTATTCCATAACCCTTTGGATCATTGCTATTGGGTTAATTGTTCATAATGAGCTTTCATAACTCATCAAGGAGAAGTGGATTAAGATATCCTCCCTTTTCTGGTATCTCTGGAAAATGCAGCTGATGCTGCCCTGTATTCTAATTTCCTGTGCAAAATGAACAGAAATTATTCCTGGTGGCTCTCTAATGGTTTTCCAAATTCTTCTGGAAATGAATAACTACCAAAGAAAATGGTTAAATAACTTCTATCTAAATAAGAATGTTTTAGCAATATAATTAACATCCCAAATTCCTTTATAATCTTTAATAAATTATTAAATCCAGGTTCATCATGGAAGTAAATAAATGTATTGCCCTAACTCAGATTATTCCAGAACTTTAGTTACTTGGACTCAATTTAATCATAGATTTGATTAATCTATGCACTGTAACTATGATTCTTATTAACTAAATAATTATAAAAATGTTTTCTTCTATAATTATTCTGGATCCCATATATGACAGAAGGAAATCATTTCCAATATTAGTAGCTTTTTATTAAGCAAGAGCCTAGGAAATTAAGGGTTACTGAAACACGTCTTTGTGTCAGCAATCAATTCTTCAATTCAATTAAATGCAACAAGCATAATTAAGTAGTAACCATATGTGAGATACTGTTTATTTATTAGACTCTAATGTTTATTATATTAAGTAATGTAGGTCTATTGTGTCATTCTCATTAACTTGCTAAAAATTACTTGTGTATTGGGAGATAATATGCACTGTATTTGAAAATAATATAATGTATTAAATAATTTCAAGATTCATACTTTGTTAATGGAGACTGGAATTACTTCAATTGTTGTGAATTAAGGGAGAGAATTTAGGGGGGTGGAACTATATTTCACTGACTCAGAAAAAATGTTTAGACTTTAATCTCATACTTCCCTTCTACTTTTTCGCACATTGATTTTATGTATTTGTTTTGACATCCTTGACATATCTGCTGTTTCCTCTTACTTATAGAGAGCTAAGATTATCCACATGCTTTCAGGACTGTATAATTCCTTAAGGACATGATTCATTTCTTTACATCAATGCATGGTTGCTCCCCATTGTAGCACCAATGCGATTCATAGCACTTATGGAGCCATGAATATGCTGGTGCAATTCTGAATCACAAAATACAACAGACTCTCCATATGGAAGACAGAACCAAAACATTTATTCAGACACTAGAAAGCCAAATCCATCATAGTAACAAAGAAATCTATAGACAATAACAATGCAGAGGGTAACACCATCCTCGAGGCTTCCCTCTATTAGGCTTCCCACAAACCAGCTCCCTTAAATAAATTACAATCCATCTCATTTAAACAACATCACAAATAAGCTCTCTCATTCATGCTAGCTAGCTGCCTACTTTCCTCTCTCTCCCTCAGTTCTGACTGCTTTGACCAATTTTTTTTCTCAGCTCTGCTCTAGTTCCACCTCTTCCTATTCCACCCTTCCTGCTCCACCCCTTCAGCAAGCTCCTCCCATGACAACTCATGTAACTCAAGCTTCCATGTGACCCAGGAAGGTCACATGGGCCAATTAATGAATGGGAAAGATCTTCCCATTTAAATTATCATTATACCCATATACCTAAAAAAGACATTTAACAGTTAATTTCTCAAACAGTATGTTTTCTCAAGTAGATGGATTAATGGGGAAGAATGGGGACGTGGAAAGATACTTATCTTTTTCTGTGTAAAGAAAGAAAGCTAAATTGATAGAGCTATGTCTGTTCCTGCCTCTGTCAAAAATATTTTTCATTAAAAAAGTGAGTCATAAAACCACTATTATATTTTGGAATATATTTTTCTGTGGTTATAACATAGGTAAGAAACTATTTGTCACTACTATTTCTTTCTTAAAATTACCATCTCAGGTACATTTAAACAGGAGCCTTTCTCAAAAGTCAATAGGCATTAATACCAGAATTCATACCATATGGATAACCAATAACCATTAGTAAGACATAATACATTTTGCAGCATATAGCAAGGTATAGAATACATGCAAGAAAGGTGGATGGCTACTTTTGACTCATCCAATCCATTTTCTTGAATCTTACCATAATGGGATATGACTCTCTAGTTCTACATTACTCACGAAGTACTGCTGAACAGAGCTAAGCACCAGTTCTAGAAGGTGGAGGAAAGAGGTTAATCATACTTAGTCATTGGATCATAGATTTATTTAACTTTAGAGGTCATTGAATACAACCTTTACTGTAACAATCTTTACAAACTTCCTTTCTACAAGAAGACTTCCAGTGATAGGGAACCCATTATCTCCTTTAGACAGGCATTCCAACTCTACTATTTAGCAAGTTTTTCTTTATACATAGCCAAAATCTCTTTATCCATAGCCTCTACCTATGGCCCCTAATTCTGTCCTCTGGGTCTGAGATGAAAAATTTTAATACCTCATTGCTGTAATAACCCTTTAGACGCTTGAAGACTCTTTTTATATCTTCCAAATCTATTGTTTCTTAAAGATCTCAGTTCTTGAAACATCTGTCTGGTGTTTAGACAATGAACTGAACCCCAATTTTGTTCCCCCCCTTTGATTGCAGTCATATGTGGGATGCTAAAAATTTCCTGTTATTTGACAGGTGTGGGAATCAAGATGCCTCACTGACAAATGAGAAAGCTATCATATCTCCCCATTCAGGTACCATACTATCATCTGTACTTTCTCGACATCATTTGATTAGCATTATTATTCCTTTCATTCTATGTTTCACCATTTGACAGCTATGTATTATTAAATTTATTTTTAATCATTGCAATCACACTTGTAATCTATAGGGGACTGTGTTGACATCTAAATAAAAAAATTGCCAGATAATCTAAGAAATATGTTGAAAGCCACCAGTCTAAATCTCATCACCACAGAAATGGCATTATCTACAGAGTAGGTCGCAGAACTTTGTGATGTTACCCTGTACAATTTTTGGAACCCTACTGCTGAAATCTTAAAAATCTCAGAATTTTCAGTTTCTCTTCTTACAAGGAAATAAAATAAGACACGTACAATCTAGTCTCCCACAGGGAAGCAGGCTGTTTATTTTTCCAAATACATAAGAGAGATAAAGCTAGAATAGGGGGATAAAAACTTTTAAAAATAAAGACAGGATTATTTCTCCTTTCCAAAAAATAAACTGCATTTCCTTTTAATGTTGCCCTAAATGTTAATTATTCTTCTCTTTGCCAAATAGTTATTCACTGAAGAGTGACTAATACTTTATGGAGTTATATAAGAACACTTTCACCACTACGAATACAGGCCTACTTTAGGTATCCAGTCTACAAAGAAATATTAAGTGAAACACATGGAATATGACCTTCTCAAACAGGTCTGTTTTCCTGGAACACCAGCTTATTTGTTTATTTTTAGGTTCTCTAAGACCTCAGGGGTCTATCTTGTAGGCAGAGAGGTAAGCAGACGGCTGCAGGAGATTTTGCTTATCTTGCAGATAACAGGGAAAGATTAACACACACAAAATTAAACTGATTTTTTTTCAAGATTACAAGTTCAGAAGATCCTGAGCTGTCAGCCAGACAATTTTAGATTAACTGCCAATGCTCATCCAAAGAAAAAAATAAAAAACCTTATTAATTTTGACCTTCTGGAAAATATATTTTCTTCTTCATTTGTAAAACAAAAAAAAAATGTACTCAAGGAAATGATCAATAATTAGGTCATTGAGAAACAGCTCTGTGTTCAATATGGGCACCAAAAACCAAATGTTGCTTTCATTAGATAAAAGAAGCAAGGGATAGTTTGCATGATGTAATATAAAAGAAGACCATTTGAGAAAGAACTATTCTTTGCCATAAATAATGCATCAGGGGTGGGAAATCTGCAGCCTCAAGGCCACATGTGGCCCACTAAGACCTCAAGTGCAGTCCTTTGACTGAGTTCAAACTTCAATTGTCCTACAAAATTTGGATTTAGTCAAAGGGCTGCACTTAAGGACCTAGAGGGTCATAGTCAAAGGGCTGCACTTGAGGACAGAAAGGGCTACATGTCGCCTCAAGACCACAAGTTCCACACCTGATTCTGCACATATGGTTCTGTCCTTTATGTTCCAAAAAGAATATGATAACAAAGGCACTGCTTTTACAGACTGAAGTGCAGGTTCAGGGTCATCTGTCTGCAGAACCAGGAGTGCCTCTGCTTCTTTCCCTTATGTTAGATACTGTTGCAATTTCAGTTCACTTTTAACCTCCCAATACCTAGTTATTTCTCCAGCTGTATTTTCCTTGTATTGAAGTTGTTTGTTCCTCTTCCTCCAAGTAGGATTTTCCCTGAAAATCATTCACCGTTTCCTTGAAACATGTTCCCCTCCTGGTGTGGAAGATCTGTGTCAGAACCTTATCATAATCTCAGTTCTTGGAATCAATATTAGCATTCCCCTGTACCCACTGTTCACTAGCAAACAAACATGTATATACATATGTGCCTATATGTGTATATATATATATATATTTGTATATTTATATACATACATATACGTATATATGTATATGTGTGTATGCATATATTATATATGTATGTGTATATATATATATATATATATATATATATATATATAGAGAGAGAGAGAGAGAGAGAGAGAGAGAGAGAGAGAGAGACTGCACTTTTGGTATGTAAAGCTTTCCCATTCCTTCCTAAGTCCTTTTCCTTCCTGATTCTCTGAACTTCTTTGTCCACCATGGTTCAGCCACCTTATCATCCTTGTTTTTCTCATGAACTTAATATAAAGCCACACCTCTGCTACTCTGCTTCAGAAGTCTACTTGTCCTGGGAGATCTCCTCATTCCTGCACCTTTTTTGTGACAGAAAATGCCTCGATCCCTGGTGCCCCTTCCTCCGCTTAGTTGTTTCCTCCCAGAACTTTCATTTTAAGGAAGGGTCCCCAAGCCAACTAGGTACAGTCCTTCTTTGTTCTCTGGGCCCTTCTCCTGACTCTCCAGACAACTTTCTCCACCATGCTCCTTGATAGTACTTTCCACACTCCTCTTTTCAGCTTCCTTTTCTGTGACTTCCTCCTCAACTAAGTATAAGTCCCTCAAGGATGAAAGTTATTTTTCTTTTGGTTTCTCTTTGTATCTTACGACACCTATGACAATGCCGGACATAGAGTAAGCATTTAAATGCTTATTGACTGGACTCTTCACATCATGACCCCTTCCTACCGAACATTCTTCCATTTTTTGCCCTCTACACACTTTATTTTCCAGCCATCCTGGCATACACCTACACCATACATACATCATCTTCCATCTCTATATCTTGGCACACTAGATTTTCCCCATGTTCATAATGCTCTGTCTCTTAGCCTCTCACTCCTAGAATCCCTGGGTTCCTTTAAGATTCAGTACATGGGCCATCTACTCTAGAAAGACCTTTTCTGTGCCATCCCTTCTATGACTTCCCTCTATAATGCAGTTACCTTATACATTGTGATTTATGTCCATCAACCCATGAAGGAAGGGATTGTTTTTGTTTTTGCACTCTATCCCCAGAACTTAGCATAATGTCTTAAGCCAATAGTTAGTGCTTAATAAATGCCTTTTGATTGGCTGGTTGATTGGTTAGAAATTATGTGTAGTTTACATAAAAGGAGTAAGTAGGTATGTCAGTGATGAGCTGGGACATGGTAAGTTGGTTGGAATTATCCTGTGACTTCGATTGCCAGCAAGATAAGTGAATCTTGAAATTTTTTCTTGCTTTGATCTGCCAACCCTGCAAGAGGCCCAATGTATAAGTGGATGAGGAAAGTTCAACCCAATATGCCCAATCACTTCAGACCTTACTGTTATATTTTACTTCTACTTTCAATGGGATAAACGTAACTCAATTAAAACTAAATTACATAGATTCATGAAATTAATATGGGGACCATGCTAAGAAAGGAAAATAAATTGGGGAATTAAGTAAGAAGGGCAGCTAGAGTCATTTGGTGTTATTTTGAGAAAATTAATTCATAGCCTAGATAGAAATCTCAGATAACAGCTAAGAAACTATAAAGGTTAGGAAGGTCAGGAACAGCCAGGAGCACAAATGCCTCCATAGTTGAGTGAGCTGGTTCACCTTGAACTTAGACTGTTACCTGGTGATTCCTCTAAATATAGTACTCCAAAGAGCTACTCTAGTCACAGACTAAATCAAGCAGTGCTGGAGGAAACAGTGTTCATGTGTTGGGGGAGATTTTATACACACACATACACACACACATATAAAACATTATATAATATAATATATAATTAAATATATTATATATAAATATTATACATATATAATATTTCATTATTACTTAATAAAAGTGCTTATTATGCAAAATATATAATTCAATTTTAATGGCCTCAAAGTGTTTCGGGGTATGACTAGATATATACATACACATATGTACATATATATATATATATATATGTACATGCTAACTTTCAACCAATGAATTGGAATCTGTATTTAAAACACTCCATAAGAAGTATTGTAGGCATTTAATAAATGCTTGTTGATTAGTCAGTTGACATTCCCTCTTATGATGCTGGGGAAAGTCACACAACAAAACTAAGTCCACTACAAATTTTTGTTATATATTCTCAGCCAGGACCACTGCACTGCAAATCAATCTTTTTACCCTTCCCTAATTTATTTTTCCCATTCCACATAAAGGATATCTAAAGCTTTTCTTCTCTCTTAAAACCAGAACCCCTCCCTTTCAGCAAAAGACTTTACTTCACACTTTACTGAGAAAATAGAAACTATTACAAGTCAATTCCTATTTCGCCCTGCTACACATCTCAAAACCCTTTTTTGTCAACAACTCCCATTCTCTCTTCCTTTGCTTCGGTGTCTGAGGAGAGGTCACCTTTCTGAGGCCAAGGTGATGAACTTAGTTTGTCTACTCGATCCCATTTCATCACTCCTAACAGATTGCTTCACAATCACTTCTCCTCTTAAATCTGTAATTGTTTTCTATATTTAGCTCCTACCTGCTGGTTACAAATATATCTCAATCTCTCATTTAGCACTGCTATAGACATGAGCTATTGTCGTATATCTTTGTTCCCTTTTATTAGCCAAATTCCCAGAAATTGCTATCCTCATAGGTTCTACATGCTCTCCTCTCACTCCTCAGTCACTCATCTCGATGCTGGCATTGCTACTAAACTGGACCCAAATGGCTTTGTCCTATGGAAGCAAGGCATGAGGGGCCTTTTATTGACCTTCCACTGATATGCATGACTCCATTTTAGAATTAGCCTCAATTTCATTGAAAATTGGCAAACCAAATACATTCCCTTGCATTTGGCCTTTTCCTATCAATATGGTCTTTTTTCAAGACCTTTCATAATATTTTCACAAACAACAGGATCATTCTTATCATTGAGATGAGTAAGGTTACGAGATGTCATAAAACCATATTTGAAATGCTGCATGTTCTATTTTCTCCCTCCCTGTATGAACCACTATTACCTTGTATTTAGCAAAATTCATTCTCCAACATGACTGTGCTTGTTTTTTTCTTCATTTCATTTTATATATTTGTGAGGAAATACCTTGTATTCATATCTCTCTTAACTGATGGAAATTTTCCCTATGAGACAGGTGATCTTTTTTCTACCATATCTTGTGACACTGACAAAACTTTTTACTAACTTAAATCTCAAACATTGATCACTGGGTCAGCTGACCTTAACACTCCAAAGTTACTAAGTCCCTATCAAATGTCAAATATTATGGCCTTTTCTCAGTTCTTGTCAATACATTTCAGTAGTTCCTGTTATTTCTAGCTTAAAATATTATACACCTTGGCTAAATACCACCTTTCCAGTTTTACTATATATATTATCTTTATGTCCAGTCAACCTGTTTTTATGGTATGTATTCTTTACACGTAACACTCCATTTTCCATCTCCATACCTTTTCATTACCTGTCCCCTATTCCAGAAATATACTTCTTCCTGATCACTGTTCCTCAGGATCCCTGATTTTAAGTCATTTCAAGTGTCTCTTTCTCCATGAGAACTTTGCTGAATCCTAATCTCAGATGGCCAGCACTTTCAATCTCCACCTCACCCCCCAAGAAATGTTAATTTATTTGCTTGTTAACTTATTTCTCTATTTACTTATTTATTGGACCTGTGATTTTCTAGATAAAGAAATTCTTCTACCAATGCCGACTGGAAATAGTTGTCTGAAACACTGACATACTGTCACTTACCCAGGGTGACATAGCCGTTATGTATCAAAGTTGAGACTTGGATTGAGGATTTCCTGACCCTGAGGCCAATTCTGTATTCATCATACCTCTCTTATTTTATATATAGGTGTATATATGTGTATGTATGTATGTATTTACATATGTTGTATGTGGATATGTATTTGTATACACATGTATTTGTATACATACACCTGGGTCTTTATGGAAGTCAATTAGTGAAAAATGAAAGGATTACCTTGTGAGAGTGAAGGCTCAGTTGAAATTAATGTTAATTCGTAGTCAACAGAGCCAGTTTTGTTGTATGACTTTTTCTAGCTCAGTTCATCAGCATGTGAGTAAAGAAAAAATCAACTGCATTTATTAACTATATGCCAGACTTCTACTGTATACTTTTAGTGCAGATCAATTTTATAGGATACAAAATTAGTTGAATATCCCTTTTTAAATATCCTGGTTTACTATGAATCACATGCTTACCTGTAAGTGCTCTGCCCAAAGGAATACAAATTTTGATCTTCAATAACTGAAACTTCACAAGATATCTTGAAGTTTATGGGCTAGATTTCTTTCTTAAGGAGGAAACCTTAAACTCAAATTATTCTTGCTCTCATTGATTTGCCAACAGTAGGTTTCAGCCCAAGATTCACTTGGTCATTGTATAGAGTCCGAGAGAGTATATAAGTAGCAATTTTCTGCTTTGGCCAGAAACCTTGAGGTTCATTCCCACCCAGACTGATCTTGGTTTTTTTTAGGTTTTTAGGGTTTGTTTGTTTGTTTTTTTAACTAGGTAAAAGAGGCCATTCTTTGCCTCATTTCTTACCCAGCCTTAATCACTGAATGACCATTGCCTCAGTCAAACTAAGACTGAAGACTTTTTAACTTAAGACATTTTAACTTAAAATGGCCAAGGTCTCCCAATGCATCTGGGGCCAACTGTGGTCATCCTGATCTATATGATGCCACTGAACCCAGATGGCTCCAGAGCAAAGAGTGAGGCTAGTGACTGGGCACTGTGCTCTCTCCCTTAAATCCAGTTGATTTGCAAGCTATGGCCTCATGTTCCTGACATGGTGGTCCTCTTTGAGAATGAAGGACAATTAATGTTTGTGCATTTATTGTTTCCTCACCTTCTTTCTCCACTCTCAAATCACCATGTATATAGTTATGTTGTAGAATGAAAGCCCCTTGAGGGCAAGAACTAGTGGGGGGGGAGGTTATTTCATTTTGTCTTTGCATTGAATGCATAAGGAAACAACCATAACATAGTATGGAGTGGGATGGGGGAAAGGCAGGGAAGAAACACAAAGAAACAGACAGATGGACTCTTAGAAAGATAGGTGTTCAGCTCTCTCATATATGTATGTGTGCATGTGTGTGTGTATACATACACATATATATACCTATGCATACACCTGTACATATATACGCATATGCATACATTTTTACATACATATATATCTTTGTCTGTGTATCTGTGTGTGCATGTTTGTTTTTTTCTCTGTGTGACCCTGGACAAGTCACTAAGTTTTTAGAACCTCTAAGGAATTGTGTAAGACTTTAAGTTGAAGAAGAATTGTCTGTAGATGCCTGCAGTTTATTCTTTGTGAGTTTCCTAGACTAATAAAATCATATATCTGGAGATAGATAGATACATACATACTTACATACATAAATAAATTCACAGATTCATAGATAAATTTAAATCCCCAATGCTTAACACGAAGTAGGTACTCAATAAAGGCTTATTAGATTGTATTGTTCATTTGTGTTACTTTTTAACTTTTTGTATATCTACTGTATCTTTCCAATTGGATGTTTTACTGCTTGAAGGGAGGTATAACTTTTCATAATCAACATTTTCCACAGAACCTCTAAATAGTACCCTGAACATTGCAGTTTTTCTAGGAGTATTTGTCTGCTTCCCCAAGTCCATTTTGAATATCTGTTAACTAATGAGTCACTTTGCTAAGATGAGAGAGGCACCATCAAAAGATTTAACTCAAGTTATTCATTCTCAAAAAAAGGGATTTAAATTACTTGCAACAGTGTAGAATCTCAGATCACCCACTGAAAAAAAAAAACAACTAGATAGCTAGAGAATATGATACAATAAGAGGAAAACAACTCCTCTGCCACTCAGTCACTCAGTTTCCAAGTGCAGCACAGTGACAACACATGCTGTGAATTGTGTTTAGGAAAGAATGAAGAAAAATAAGAGTGTGACCACTTCTTCATTTGTAAGTCTGAGAATTCAATTTCAGAAATAAAACTTAACCAAAGCAGATGAATAGTGAAGAAGCTGGCCCACTCAAATGAAAGCTCCCTCTGTGTAGGACCTCACTATCTTCCCAATCACCCAGACTTAAAACTTTAGTCATCTGTGAGGGCAAGCAAAGTAGGATCTTTCGCTGTTTTGTTTTGTTTTTTATTTTATATCAAGAAATATAATGTCTTGGAATAATGTGACTAAGTAGGATCTTTACCACCCATTGCTGGACCTGGGAATATTTCTAGGAAGGTCCACACCTTTTGTTTGGAATGTCCACACCTCATTAGGCACTGGCTCTCAAGGGATGTGATGCCCTCTGGCTCTAAAAAGTGTAAAAACTCTGAAGTACAGTTTTGCTTTGGAGCTTAGTTTTGGAAAAAGGTTTGAGTGCCAGATGAGAGTGCTGGAAGCCACTAAGGAGCACCCCTGCTTTGAAAACCTAGATGTTGATGCTTCCCTCTCTGGTAACTATGGTCAGACAGTTGGACCTGTCTGTTGATTTGTGATTTATGTGTTGATTATGGTCAGACAGAGGAAGCCATGTCTGTTGATCTTTGATTTTTCTGTATTTTCTCTGAAGTTCAGGGTTCTGACTCCCCTGATCTAGATGAATGGTACATGTGCTTGATTAAAGTGATTGTTAATCCCTCAAAAGTTGCCTTTCCTTTTAGAAAAGCAGATCAAAGAACCTGTGATTGAAGCCCCCAGTGTATGTTGGAGTGCTTACTGACCCATCATCCTGTACTCTTCCTTCTTTTATAGGGCCAAAAGTGTTGGGCCATCTCCAGTTTTTATGATCTATATCTAACCACTGGACCCAGATGACTCTGGGGGAGATAGTGAGGGTCGTGACTTTGCAGAGCCCTCCCTCAATTAAATCCAATTTACTTGCAAACTATGGAGTTATGTTCCTGATATCATGATTATATTACTAATATGTTTTTGTTTAATTTGAAGATCTCTCCCACCCATCAATAGTCCCATGTGACCTGCTTAAATCACATGGAAGCCTAAGTTGCATATGGTGGGAGGAGCTTGCTGAATGGGAGGAACAGGAAGGGTAGACCAGAGCTGGGAAGGACAGAGAAGTCAGGCAGTTGGCTGTGAGTGAGAGAAGGGCATTTTGTTTAGGGGAATCTGTTTGTGGGAACACCTGATAATGTGTATAGATTTCTTGGTTAGTATGATGGATTTCTTTGTTTCTACGATGGATTTGGCTTTCTGGTGTTGGAATAAATGTTTTGGTTCTATTTTCCATGTGGAGAGTCTATTATATTTTGTGATTCAGAACTGTGCTGGCATACTCATAGCCACTGTAGGTGTTGTGCATATCGCATTGGCGCTACAATGATCCTCTTCAAGAATGAAGGACAAACCACACAACAGGGCCCAAGAGCTGTAAAACTTACCCTCATTCATTATATATCTTACATCTCTCTTTGTCACTCTGCTCACATCCCTACTACCCCAGTTCAAGCCTTCATCACCTCTTAATAAGAGTGTTATAGTCTATCAATCAACCAACATTTATTACATGGCTACTATGTGCCAGGCACTGGGGACACAATTGAAAAGAATGAAATTATCTTAGTTGCAAAGGGCTTACATCTAATGGGTATGATGACTACATATGTAAATATGCACAGCATCACTATAAAATAATTACATATAAACACAGGAAATAGTTAAAAGCAAGGTAGTTTGGGAAGGAAGGGCTAGCAGCTGAAAGATGAGGAAAGTCCTCATGCAGAAGATAGTGTTTAAAATATATCTTCAAGGCAAAGAATGGCATGGTGATATGGAGATATAAGAAGATTGCCGTGTGGGATGGACAAAGACACAACGTGTAAGGAACAGAGAGGTCAGTTTCTCAGGACCATGTAGTACTACACAATGCTACAAGAAGTAGCATTCAATTGGGGGCAGGTTGTAAGGGCTTTAAAAGTTAAACAGAAGCATTTATATGCAGTGCATAATAGGCTCTGCACTCACTCTCCAAACCCTCTTTCCAACTAGCAGATAAGATCCCTAGATCAAGCCTGCTCCTTCTCCTCAGAGTTCTAGAAGCAATACTGAAGGATTGGAGGATGAAAGTTCTATAGTCCTATGACTCATGATCCTTCGTCCACTGGGGGTGTATTTCTTCCAATTGCAATCACCAGTTAATATCTTCAACATCATTTTATTAACCAACTGACCAAATAGTTTATTCTCATTATCAATTAAACAATTATCATCAATCAACTTTTACAAAGGGATATTGACTGAGAAGAGCCGGAAAAACCAAAGTAATCACTGCAGTCTGGGACCCTCATTAAACCAGGGCATAGTCTTTCCTCCCTGAGCCCACTTGGTCCCTGGTGTATTGGGTTGAAACTTCAAGTGGTTGCTACAGAGCATTCCTTGAACCAAGTTCTCTTCTGCCTATGGTATAACCAATGGATGAGTTGGTTCCTCACTTACAGAACACAAAGTCTCATCTTCTGTATCAACCCACCATTGGGCTGGGTCAATCAAATTGCACCTCAGATCTGGTTCTTCACTTGGGTTTGCTGGTGGGCTACTATAAACTTTACAAACTCTAGTTGCTCTGGTTCTGGTTACTTTTCCAACATTTTAAAACTCATAAAGTCATAACCTTGTTCATATGCCTCCAGGAGTCATCCATTTAAGATTACCAATTTGCAACATGGAGAAGAAAATAATACAGGTGTGTGGGAAGAGTATACAAAGATACAAAGATGGGATATGAAGTATTATGTGTGAGGAAAAGAGGTCAGTTTCTCTGAACTACTTTGTATTGTTCAGTGGCAGCTAGGTGGTTCAGTGAATAAAAGTGTTGGTCCTGGAGTTAGAAAGACCTTAGCTCAAAACTGATCTCAGATACTCATTAGCTATGTAGCCTAGGGCTAGTCATTTAATCTCTGGCTCAGTTTCTTTAACTGTTAAATGGGGTAATAGTAGCACCTACTTCACAGGGTTTGTTAGGATCAAATGAGATAATATTGTTAAAGTATGTAGCACAGTGCTTGGCATATTATAGGAGCTATACAAATGTTAGCTATTGTTATTTTTATTATTATAAATAAGGCAGAGACCAAAAACTGTAGCATAATGCATTCACAACATCTAGTGGTCTGGATGGTACAAACATGCAGCTGACAACTGGGAGTAGGGATCAAGACGTATAGTCACTTCTATCCCTGCCACCTCTAATTCCACTTAGAAGTGTTGAGTGACTGCGCTTCTTGATCCCTGCTCCCAGCTGTCATCACTAAATGGTAAGCCAATAGGAAACAGTAATAGGATAGGATGCTCATTCTGTGAATTGGGAATGTAAAGAGCCAATCCTTTGTCATTCTTTTCCAAGAAGCAAACAGAGCATATTTATTGCACATGGTATGATGACTGAGTCTTCATTGGCCAGCCTCCTTTAGATATATTTTACCCTAGAAGTAATAGGAAGACAAAGGAAATGATTGAATACTGGACCTACCTGGTCATATCTGATTTTAAAGAAAATTACTTTGACAGTAATGTATAGAATCAACTGGAGTAGTTAGAGAAGACTCAGTAGACTATTTCAGTAGTCTAAGAGAAAGGTGACGAGAGCTGACCTAATGTGATAGTTTAAGATGCAAGAGGCATTGTGACATTAAAAATAGCAAAATTTAGTAACTGATAGGATATGTGGAGTGAGAGAGTGAGTAGTCAAGGATGATGCTAAGGTCACAGACAGAGAATAAAAGGATTTTGGCACTTTCAACAAAAATATAGAAGTTTAAAAGACTGAAAGATTTGGGAGTTCCATTTTGATTATGTTAAGTTTGAGATGACTCTGGGATCTCAGGTTGGAAATTGGCCAATAGCCTATTGAAGATGCAGGACTGAAGTTCAGGGCAGAGATCTCCTGCTTCCAGTCTTTCCCCTCTCTATACCCTCCTTCACACAGCTGTTAAAATAATATTCCTAATGTACCTCCTGACCATATTACTCCTCTTTTAAAAACATCTCCAAGAACTTCCTATTACAAAGTCTAAATTCCTCAGTCGTAAACAACTGAACCTCCAACTACATTACCTTTCCAGATTTTTCATTTTACTCCCTTTCACAAGCTCACCATCTGATGGATTAAACTACTTGATTTTCCTCACCTAATCATTCTGGTCTCCATTCCAATTTCCCTCATCTCTGAAATGCATTGTCTCCTCATCTCAATCTGTGACCTTTGTTAAAGGCCTTACTCAGCTACCCACTCCTTTGGTAAAGCTTTCTTGATTGAAAAGTATTATTTTCCCATTCAAATTTTCCTTGAGTAATTTGGATTTCTTTTTTGACCCTATCCCACTTGATCTTATATTTATCTGTTTATATATCATCTCCCTTCTTTTAAGATCATTGATCTTAAGATTTAAGAATTATATCTTTCTTTTATCTTTGCATTAGCACCAAGCACCAGCACCTAATGGTTTACTCCAATTCTAATGAAGAGGTTCAGAAGTCGATTTTCCAATATTCCAATGGATCTATGATCTCTAATATGTGTATATTCCTGCCACAGAAACAAGTAACATTTTTGCCTTTCCCTTTCTCTCAACTCTAATTATGTCCTGAAATTCAATACAGGGAATTGACCCAATGTTCTAGGAACCTCTTTATATTCTTCTGACATTATGATGATGCCAGTGGAGTATATGGGCTGCTCATTAGCTATCCATATGACTAGTGACTAGGGACAGTTTCCTTTTGGCTTTTGTATCTCCAGTTCGTGACATATAGATGGTGTCTAATAAATGTGTATTGACTGATTAATTGATTTTCAGCTTTTGATAATACATTTCCCTGATGGCATCTTTTAGACCACTCCTCCTGCATAATTTGCAGCCCACTCACATCCAACGAGCACCTCTCCATTTCCCTTTGGGTGTTCCACATTCTCCGATCTTTAGAGACTATAGTATTTTATGACTTACAGTGCTACAACATCACTGGTGGAATGCTGATGTTAAAAGATGAGGGGTGGGGAGGACTCTTTCAGGGAGAAGCCTGTGGTCATGGAAAGAAATTTGCACTTTTCAAAACAATGCAGCCCACTTTCCTCTTCCTTAAACATAGCAGGTACCTAATATATGTTTGTAGGCATGAGTTGAATACAGAGTTAGAGAAACTACGCTAAGGTGACTAACAAGCAATAAAACAAAAAATAACAAGGATATTTTGGAAAAGAATTAAGAAAGAAATTATGAGAGTTTCTGTGATTTCAGATAAAATGATGTATACATCCTCTTTTTTAAAAAACTTCAGAGGTAAAGCTAGACTTAATTAAAAGGAAATAACAAATAGCTAGAAAAAATGAGGACTATATTTTGAAGAATCAAAAATTTAAGAGCACATCCTCTTACTTATTGAAAGGTGATATAAGATCATTCACCACGAAGTGGACAGTTTGACAATACTGTGTGCTTATTTAGCTACTCTCTTGGCATGGAAATTACATGCAAATGTTTTTAGGAATCTATGTCTTACATCACCCTGGATCTCGATATCTTTTTCTGGTTTTTACTTATCTGAGAGTGAAAGTTGATGTAACAGTAAGCATCCTGGCATACACAGGAGGGCCTGCTGCTTTTCTAAAAGGATCTACTTTTCTAAAAGGAAAGAAACTTTTGAGGGGTCGACAATCACTTTAATCAAACACATATGCCAACAAAGAAAATACAAGCAGGACCAACAGACAGGGCTTCCAACTGTCTGACCATAGGCAACACATACATCATTACTAGAGAGAGAAGCACCAACATCTGGGTTTTCAAAGCCAGAGGGCAGCTTAAGATGGCTGCCCATAGTCTCAACTGCCACACAAACCTCCTTCCAAAAACTAAGCCCCGAAGCCAAACCTCACCTCAGTTTTTTCAGAGCTGAAGAGTATGACCCCTCCTGACCCAGTGCTTCATTAGCAATCAGCAAAAAGTGTGGTCCTTCATACAAAAGAAGCCTCCCCTCATCAAGCCTCCCTCAATAGCCCCACCTGAGGCCTATCAATGGGCAGGGAAGACTTTTAACCCCCATTACAGTTGATCTTGCCACTTTCTCCAGGAAGTATTATGAATAGATAGAGCAAAAAAACACTGGAGGAATCCATGACATTCTTATCTATCTAAAATCATGATAACTGTCAGATAATGATAGTTCACACCTATGTCATACTTGAACATTTAAAAATCACTTTACATACATTATTTTGATCAGTTTTCACAACAACTTTATGAGGCAGAAAATACAAATAAAATTGTTCCAATCATATAGATGTAGAAACTGAGGTGGTCAGGAAGATTTGGGACCCGTATGAGGGAAAACACCTAATAATTGGAGCTGTTCTAAAGGGTAATGGTATGCCCCTTGAGCATAGCAAGTTTCACCTTAGATATTTCCAAGCAGAAACTAAATGAGAACTTTCCAGGAGTGTTCACAGAGAGGAGGAGTATTCAGGTACAGGTTGGACTATGTTCCCAAAGGCTCCTTTAAGCTCTAGAATTCTGTGAAGGCTTGAGTGTCATAGTGCCTAGCATAAGGTCTTATGGCTTGAAAGTGGCAGAGCAAAGCTTTAGACCCAGATCTTTTGGCTGATTCTCCTGTACCATAACATTCCTTTCAATCCAGGACCAAGTCTAACTCTGCATTTGGTTTTTAACAACCTAACCTCAAAGTCCAGCAGATATTTATATATGTACACAGAGAGATACCTTCCTACTAATCTATTGTGGAGAATTGAAAATTTAAGGGCACATCCTTTTGTCCATAAACAAAAAGGTAAAATGATGGTTTGAGCTTCATGTTATGCCAGGATGTAACAAGAGAAAAAATAGAGGAAAGTATAAAATTAACATACATGGAATAAAAAATCAAAACATATCTTCAACTCCTCTTAAAGTTCCCTTCTTTACAAATGAAATAAGCCAAGAAATAACCCTGCTTGCACTCAGATTCTAAATTTAGACCCTTCTAAAAGGAAAGGTATTTTAAAATTTCAACAGAATTGTTTTCCCGCATAGTAATATATTGTTTCCAGTGTCAACCCTCAAAATCAGGTAACTGCAAAGAAAATTTTGTTCTCTTGTTTTTGTTACTGCTTTTTGTTTCCTCTACTGAGTTTAATAACATCTCACTTGAAAAAAAAGGCTATTAAAACTCAACTCAGAATGCTGGGTGGGATAAATAACAGTGAGAAAGAAAAAATTGTCAGCTTCTACATATGACAATTGCTCCAAAGGGGAAATAACAAATGAACATAACAGAAGAATAAGACATTGTCAGGGATTTAAAGTTGAAGAAAAACACCAAGAGCCTCATTCTCTTCACCATCAAGTAGTCTTTATTGAGTACCTTCTGTACTCAATGCTTTTGGAAGTAAAGCTATCTTTTCCTCCAATCTCATTTTCTGAAATCCTCTTCTTACTTTCCCCCTCCCTAAATGTACAAACATATTTTGTATAAATCATTACAAAAGTAAATGCAAGACATTTTATGGTCATGCTACCTGGCCCTATCTCAGGTGCTGCTCCTGGGTATATTGGATCAGGCAAACTCTGCACAGAATTAAAACTAGGATAGAAGTGACTAGGGTTTTCCCAGGATGCTGAAGATTCCAAAATATAGCAAGCATTCCTTCAGCAGTATAGAAACTATTCTCCCTTCCACCCAACTGATTGTATCTTAATTACTTTTTGTATTATTTCCATATCATGAATTATACAGTTGAGTTGAGGGCCCATTTTGTGTTGCTAGTCCTAGGCACAATTCCCACAGCTTGTGCTGGACATAAGAATGAATCTTCTTGCCCTGGAGGAGGCTGAAATTGTTCAATTAGCCCTGATGTCCTTCACAATTCCAAGAAGCTTTGACCCCATGAAACAAAATGTGTTATTCTTTGTATAAAAAGAGGAAAAAGCTGACACCATCAACGTGGAATTGAATGTTTGAAGCTGTTTTTCCATTTTTTTTTCTTCTTCAGGAATATAGTTTTATAAGTTTTCACTCACTTACCTGGTCCCTTTTTCTCTCCCCACCACTTTAGGGCCAATGATCCAAGATGGCTCGTTAAAGTCTGAATTAGAGTCTACGGTCATGGAATAGGATGAAGCTTATTGATCTTCTTATTCTCTGAACTCTGGATATTAATTTCATTTGCATCATTCTTTTATGTAACCAACTAAGCTAGATGGGCACCCATGGCATGCTTACACCAACAACATACTATTGTGTTAGAAAGTAGCTATCACAGTAGATCTATTTACTATTAAGTAAACCCTTCTTCTCAATGGAAAATAAGACTTCATGAACAAGAAAACATTATCACTTATTCACTAAGGTCAAAATTACAGAACAGCTAATCCTATCTTTAAGGTCAACAACCATGTAACATTTGTGTCTTGAATGATTTTGCTATTAGATCAAACTCCAGCTGTTTAACAGGTAATAAAATGTTAAAAGGTTAATAGTACCTTCAAAGAGTCCACTGGTGGTATTTATTGGGAGAAAAAAGTAGCAGAAACATTTTGGAAAAGACATCAGTGATTCAAGTAGGCTTCAGTGAACAGTGAGGGAATGAATAAAAAGTTCACAGTGCCATTTTAAAAATACCGAAGGTTGGAAATTCAGATAGTTAAACTGAATTTTTTTATTCCAAAAAGAGAAGAAAAGGTCCATTATTGAATTGTGAATTGTTGCACTTTTCCCTATTTTAATCCAATCAATAATTATTTTTAAGTACTTTTGTGTCAGGTACTGAGCTAAGTATGGGGGATACAAAAAGAAACAAAAGATACTCTCTGGCTGAAAGTGGGTTAAAATTTAATGGAGGAGATAACAAGTAAATAAACATATGCAAAGCAAGCTATATACAGGATAAATAGGAAATAATACAGGGAGGAGCTACTAGAATTAAGCTGGGCTAGGAAAGGCTTCTAGTAAAAGATGTGATTTAAATTGGGATGTAAAGGAAGCCCAGAAAAGTAAGTAGGTAGAGCTGTAGAAGGAGAGCATTTTAAGCATGGAGGACTGCTAGAGAAAATGCCAGGAGTTGGGAGGTGGACTGTTTTGTTCTTGGAAGAGCCAAGAGGCCAATATCCATCAATAAGCATTCATTAAGTGCCTACTAAGTACCAAGCATTGTGACAAAGGATGCATGGGGTGCTTGAGTGCTTGTGCTTGAACCCAGTTCCCTGATCACATTTCTCCCTAGCTTCAAAACACTATCTCTGATAGTTTTCTCCCCAGCCCAAGGATACTATGACTAGCAATAACTCATGAGTGGTCCCCAGTAAGACAAACTACCTTTCACCAAAATTACTCACGAGTGGACTCCCAGTAAACTATCTTTCCCCATCATAAAACAAGCTGACCTCTGAAGAAATTCTCTTATAAAAACAGGACTATCTTGTAGTCACAGAAACATGTATCGATTCCCAAAGTTACCATATTCAATCCAGAGGTCAAGCTACGTGGGCCAACTCTCAAAGCTATCATGCTACAGACATTACAAGCTCAAAATACACCCTTGAGAAATCCCTTCCCCTGCTTTCCAGTAGTGAATGATGCCAGTGATCAAGGTTGTAAGTTATCACCTAATTAGCATACCCTTCAGATAATCCATTACTTTTCCTATATAAGCTTTAGCATCTCTCCTGTTGAGTTGGAAGTTCCTTAAGGAATGCAAGTTCCTTAAGGAGCTCTGCCTGCTATATTGGCATTACAACAAACCCTTGCCACCTTGACTTAAAGAATGCTTGAGTTCCTGAATTCATTCCAGAGCATTCTCTTCTGAACCTCTTAATCCCCTCTCAAATCTCATCATTGGGAATAAAAAGAAGCAAGAAACAGTCTCTGCTTTCAAGAAAATTATAGTCTAATAGTAGAGAAAACATGTAAACAAATATATATAAAGTAAGTTATATATAGGAAAAACAATAGACAACAGAGAGCATTGCAAATAAAAGGGGCTGAGGAAGGCTTCCAGGAAAGGATAGGATTTGAATTGGGATATAAAGGAAGCCAGGAAAGTCAGTAGATGGAGCTGAGGAGAGAGAAAATTTCAGGCCTGGGGGACAGCCAGAGAAAATGCCTGTAGCTGAAAGATTTATTTGTAGGATAGCCAAGAGGACAATGTCACTGGATTAAAGAGTAAGGTATAATAAGCATTGCATAGGTAAGAGAGGGCTAGGTTATGAAGGGTTTTGAAAGTCAAACAGAACACTTTGTATTTTATCTTGAAGGCAATAGGGAGCCACTGGAGTTTAATTAGTAGGGAGGTGAGATGATCATAGCTGCACTTTAGGAAAATCACTCGTGTCAGAATGAGGGATGGATGGGAGTGAGGAGAAACTTGAGACAGGCAGATGTACCAATAGGCTATTACAGTAGTATAGGCATGAGGCGATGAGGGCCTGCACCAAAGAAGGGGTTGGAGGAGAGAAGCGGGTCTATATAAGTGATATTGCAAAGCCAAAGTACAAAGGCCCTCACAATAGACTGGATGTGGTCGTGAGAAATAGTAAGAAGTTGAGGATTACACATAGGTTGTGATCCGGAGGGACTAGGAAGATGGTTTTGCCCTCTATAGTAATAGGGAAGGTAGGAGATGGGAAAGATTTAGTGGAAAAGGTAAGTTCCATTGTGGACATAATGAATTTAAATGTCTACTGAACACAGAGTTTGAGATTTCTAAAAAAGGTGTGTGTGTGTTTTCGTCCTTTGTAGACCATGCCATCAGAGAAATGATGACATGACTTGCACTTGACTTTGTTTTGAGTGAGGGAGGGCTGTGCAGGTCACCAGCCTCACTTCTCCAGAGCCATCTGAATCCAGCGACCAGATATTCATCAGGATGACTGGAGATGATGCAGGATGAGGCAATTGGGGTTAAGTAACTTAACACAAGGTCACACAGCTAGTGAGTGTCAAGTGTCTGAGGTGACATCTGAACTGAGGTCCTTCTGACTCCTACACTGTTACTCTATCTACTGCATCACCTAGCTGCCCCCTAAAAATGGTAGTTGGAGAGGAGAGCTAGAGAGTTTGGGGCAGGATAGGTAGATTTGAGCATTATCAGTTTAGAGATGATATAATTAAAGAATTTATATATTTATATTATATATATATACATATATAATTTAGAGATGATGTAATTAAATCCATGGGAGCTGATAAGATCACCAAGTAAAGTAGTATGAGGTAGTATATCCTTGCATTTAAATATGCAAAGAAACAAGTTGCAGAAACCAAAATAACTATTATCTATTGTTATTTCTTATAAACATATTCTGCTTGCAAACCAAATTATAAAAGAAGTCAAAACATTGGAAAGAATAGAGGAAATGAGAACACATCAAGAACTAATCATTATGAATTTGAAGAAATTTTCCTAGAAAATTACAAAATAAATTAGATTGTTTCATGTCTTGAGGAAAGCAAACTTGCACTAGTTTAGTACCTTCCTCTAAGAAATCAAGATTTGAAATTTATTAACACATTTGATATAAAGGAAAGATAAGAATAAACCATTCTATCAACAAGTATTTATTAAACCCCTTTTTTTAAGACACTATGGTAGATGCTGAGGATACAAGTTAAGTACAAAGGATTAAACCATCCCTGCTCCCAATGGGCTTACTTTCTAATGGGATAGACAACAAAAATGTGTGTGTGTGTGCATGTATGTACGTTTCTCTGGCATGCCTGCTCCGTACGTAACAAACTATTTTCAACCTTTTTCTTTTCCATTCCCTTCACCTTGAACTCACCGAAGATTCAGCCTCTGCTGCTCTCAGTTTTCCTGAAGAGGTCGTTCTTTCACTCACAGTGCACAACTTACTGATGGAAGGTAGAGTAGATTTTCACGCTCCTTGTTGCCACTCACAGGATCTCCCTCTACCAGGATCACTCAGTAAGCTCCGCTCTCTAGAGGCACATTAACCCATATTTATCAGCTACTCAAGATTCGGTGCGCTGGTGTCTGCCTCAGGGCTCTCTCTTTTCTATCCCAATGAGTTCAGTTCTGGCTCATGGTCATACACTCGCCACCTCCAGCCCTCACTGGAGGTCTTCAACATGCATAACAATACCTTCTCAAATGCCCTAAATGCACAGTTCTCTCAACTCACTCTTTTCACATGGCCTGCTCCTTCATACCGCCTTATCGAAAGACAGAGACAGTCATACTGTAGATCTCGCCATCACCCAAAAAGGTGCCACTTCTGTGTTCTTAAATTTTGGAATACCCTGATGTAGTCACCGTGTTGTCATTCCATCTCCACTTCTCCATTACAACTCCAGATTCTTTTCTTCATCCTCACTGTCACCTTTAATCCCTACATCATTCAATTCTTTCCTAGACTATTATCCTTGTATCCTTCCTACTATATTTTGACCATTTGGTAAACCAGTTCAATTTTATATTGTCGACATTCTCCCTTGTCCTATCAAAATCTTTCTTTGCCAAGCCTTAGCCATGGTTACTTCCACCATCCACACTTTCTTCAAAGCCACTCATATTCTGCTATTAAAAAAAAAAAGCAAAAATTATGAAGCCATGGTAACTGGATCCATTGAAAATTTGTTACATAAATCTCACCTGACTCCTCAATGCAGCCAGGAAATCCTTTTATACCTTTCTAATCAATTCAGTCTCCTAGTCAAAACAATGTCTTTTCCAAACATTTTTATCCCTCCTAAAATCTCTCATTGCCTCCTATCCGGTGACAGAATGGTTCAATCATAATTAATAATGATTTCTTAATTGCAAAATATATTTTTTTTTCCTGTCTTCCTTCTTTTTACCTCTCTAAAGTCTTTGATAATGCTAGTTACCTGTTTGTACTTTCCTTTCGGGGTTTTTATGACACTGCTCTATCATGGTTCTCCTTCTGTCTGACCACTCTTCGGTCTCCTTTTCTGACTCTTTATTCAGTTACATCTACTAATTGATAGTATCCCACAGGTCTCTGTTCTGGGCCCTCTTCTTCTCTCCTTCTATCCTAATTTGCTTGATGATCCCCTTACTCTCAAATTATCACCTCTTCATAGATGATTCTTAGGTCTACTTGTCTAGCTTTAATATCTTTCCTGATCCCCAGGCTCATGTCTCCAACTACCTATCACGAAGTTTGAACTATTTGCCCCACTGACATCTTCAACTCAACATGTCCAAAGCTGAGCTAATTTTCTTCCCTCAAACCTTTCTATAGTTCTAACTTTCCTATTACTATCAAGTACCTTTTGACTTGAGTGTAAATTGAGTTTAAGTGAGGCAGAGTTGCTTAACGTCATCAGCTTCACTCTTTCTCCTAAGGTCTTCAGAGACTGGTTGCAAGCCAAGACAACTCAGGATGCAGTGAATGACACTGGCATATTCAATGTCTGACTGAGTTCTAAGTGCTCCACAGCACCTGCTTCCACCATCTTCATGGCCCAATTCACATGTTGTCTACTCAGTAGACTGTGAACTCCTTGAAAGTGAAAATTGATTTTTGCTTTTCTTTGTATCCCCATAACTTAACATAATAGCTAGCACATAGCAAGGACTTAAAGTGTTTTTGATGACTTGACTTGAAATATAAAGAATGAATAAAAATCTATTTTTAAAAAGTAGTTAAACTCAGGATAGTTTGAGGAGGATAGGATCTTTGAGGGGATTGGGAATGGCATTATATAGAAGATGGCACCTGCGCTACTTCTTTGAGGAAAGGAGGGACTCTTATAAAGCAGACAAAAGGAAGGGGAATATTCCAGGCATAAATAACAATAGTTCAGGTATTTGCAAGGAACCATATACTAGCCATGATTCTATCTGATTTCTACATGAAAGAAAATTTTTAGAAACTTCTCTTTATTGTATAAAATGGCCTTCCTTATAATGCTGCTTTCATCAGAGGTCACACAAACCTCCAACCTTGATTTCTTTCACTATTTCAATTTATCATCAGCCCATTAAGGACTGTTAGGCCAAGGTTGAGGAAATAAGATCTGTCCTTTTCAGTTGCTGAGAGTCAAAATTGGCAGTGCACAAAGAGAAGTGGAAAGCAGATGCATATTGAACATATAAGTTTCGGTCTCCTTGTTTTGCTACAGATTTGTTTTAACCTTAAGAAATTAAGTTATAAAATGAAAGAGACATACCAGTAGAGAGTTGATCAGTCTGGGTTTTTCTTTCCCATTTTGGACATTATATCTATAAGAAAAACTAATTCTAATATAAAAGATATTTTATTCTGTAGATAGATGATCAAAAACACTCTACCTTTTTTTAAAAACTGTATTCAAACAGCCTTGCTTATAGGCAAGAGAAATCAGACATGACAACTGAAGCAAAATCAATTAAAGGCAGCTTGGTATAGTAGAGCGCTAGATTTGCAGCAAGGAAGACCTTGGTGAAAATCTCCTATCTGACATTTATTAGCCATGTATCTAAGGGTAAGCTTCTGAGACTCAGTTTCTTTGTCTGTAATGGGGATTATTTACATGTAGCACTTACCAGATGACTATTGTGAAGATAAAATGAAATTTCAAATAATTCATTTTTGTAAACCTTAAAACCCTATGTGAATGTCAGCTATTATAACTCATAATCCTTTTCTACCATTGACTCTTTAATGTGTACCTAAAAATGGGCTGCCTGTATATTTATTCAGGGTATCCCAAAAGTCTTAGTATGACTTTAAGCTACTAAAGCTGTGTAAACAAGAGTGACTTGAACAATGTGGACTGTGGACACAATGAATCTGGTGCAACTTATATGCAGAAACAACTTTTTCATTATGACTGAAGCTGTTATTGTATATATAATGTATGTTCTGTTGAAGTGTGTCACTCTAATCAATCAATCAGCATTTATTAAGTGCTTATACTTCCCTTGAGATTGGTGGTGGTGGTAGTAGTGGTGGTGGTCCTGAGTGTGTGTGTGTGTGTGTGTGTTGGACAAGACAGGGATCCCAGTGAATCCACAAAGATAACTTGAGAAAAAAAGGTGTACTTGACTACTAAAGCTGAGAAATGTATAAGCACCACTCTGATCAAGACAATGATCCAAGACAATTCCAAAGGACCCATGATGAAAAATGATATCCACCTCCAGAGAGAGAAGTAATGAGCTCTAAAGGCAAATTGAAACATTTTTTCACTTTATTTTTTATGTGTGTGTGTGTGCGTGCGCATGTGTGTGTGCACGCAGTGTTTCTTTTGTCACATGGCTAATAAGGAAATAGGCATAGTATGATGTATAATTGATATGTTATTATTTGCCTTCTCGAGGGTTGGTGGGAGGCCCTGGAGGGAAAGAGTGCATTTAGAACTCAAAATTAAAAAAAATAATAAAAATTGCTTAATATATTTGGGAAATATTTAACAAAATAAATGAAAATACTAAATTTTATTTTAAAAAATGTATAAGCATCAACTACATAGGATGTCAAGCGTTATAATTCTATAAGTGAGACTACAAATAAGGATATCCTTCAGAGATGAAAAAGGATATTAGGGGGCAGTCTAACAGAAGGTAAGAATTTTGAAATAAGAAGTAACAGTAGTACTAGCATGACTGTTAGAGAGATATGATGTAATGCAAGTAGGACTGAAGATAACTCTACCCATTGAGGCCACATGGTTGCTATCACATCTAGGGGCAGACAAGATCCTAGAAAATGCAGGGAAGATGCCGAACATTACTAAAGGATGAAACTCTCCCAGAGAGGACTGAGTAAAGAAATAGGAATAAAGTATGGAGAGAAAGACAAAAATTAAAGATTAATGAAATATAGTCATAATTAACTAAATGCTGTTAAATGAATTGCATGTACTTTTAAATTACATTTTTCTCATGCACAAACTAGAAGAAAAATCAATTACTTTGCTCATAAGGTGATGCATTAATAAGTACATATAAGTTATATCAACCAACCATAGTATTTACTGAACACTTGCCTCTCGTGTGTCCACCACTGTACAAAGCATTAAATCATAGCACATAAAAATCACTGAAAGTTTCTGATTCCATACTTACCTCTTTAGTCATGTGGATAGCTTATAAAAACTAATAAAACTCATAGTGAATTTGTAATTCCTCAAAGGAGCAAAAGAAATTTCAGCCATTTTAAAAAATCAAAATATTAGCAAAAAGATAATGAAGCTGAGAATGATGAAAAGAAGGAACTGTGCAAGTAATTCACCAGGGAGAGAAGGATAATTTAGATTGCAGAGCCACCAAATAAGGTGTGAGAACAGTTAAAGAATTACTAGAGATGTTAATCAAACAATGGTACTTTTACTGCTTCTATAGATGCGATCTCCAAAAAGACTTGATTGAGGAAATAGACTTGCTTGCTTTAACCCAGGTATGGAAGACTTGTGCAGAACTGTGAAGGAACTGTGGGACCAAGCAGAAGGATTGTATTTCAAACAGCATCAGTCAAAGATTCATAATATGATATCTGAACTCTTATCAAGGATTATTTCCTTCTTTATATCTGTATCCTCAGTGCCTGGCACATAGTGGGTATGAAAACTCGCAGTTGGGGATTGCTTCACTGAAGCAGATTTCATCCCGTATATAACTTATCATCTCAGACAGCTGCTTGAAGAGCCAACAGGTTTTAACTTCCCGATTTGGTTTCATGATATGTTGTGGTGAAACTGTCTCAAAGAATTCGGAGTCAGGACCACCCCTAATTCAAGTGTAGGTACTTATTGAGATTGGCACCTCTCATGAAGTGAATTAAGTTCCAAGGGGAACCAGCAACTTCAGAGAAAGCAAGACAGATTTTTAGAGGGTAAAAATGCAAGTATATAACAGAAATTATGAATATTAAAAAGGTAGAAGGGGTTTGTTAAGGGACTGGATAATAGGGGAGGGGTCCCACTGCAGTAGAACTGCAGATGTGATTACCCACAATGCATACAAGAAAAGAACATTTGGGGATATGTATGTATGATAATGATATTATAAGAAGCCTCTCTCTACATTACAAATTCACCTAAAGGACAGCTTTTGCTAGTACTGAGCAGGTACCTTCTCAGGGAAAAAGCTTTCTTTTGTTTTGGGGTCTACATCCTGCTTGGGTATCCTGGTGGTGCTGCTTTCTGATTTTCTGAGTATTGGGTCCTGTCTGAGACTAGATGGATGTGCTTGTAGTTGAATGCGCGGACATACCTGCTGTTTCTGTGTAAAAAATGATAAAGGGGTCTGGGGGCAGTGGCTAGCTAGAGGCAGTGGCTACGATCCCATCACATGGACACACCTGCTGTTTCTGTGAGAAATATGAGTTCATGGACATACCTGTTGTGCTAGTGAACAGTGAGGTATATATATGAAGAACTTACAGAGGGGGAGAGCAGCTAGGTAGAGGGAGCAGGCCTACTCTTCAGTGGGGCCTAAAAGGAAGTTAGAATATTAAGGGTGAGGGAAACTTTATTAGGATTCATCCAGTATGATCATGTAGCCAAAATATGTCAAAAGTAGAATTTTAACCCAGACCTCTAAGTATACCATTAAGCCACACCATCTCTCTGAAAACATCATATTGAAATGTAATTTTATTATCTACTCAAAGAAAGTACAAACCAAGGGTAAGTTCATCCAAGGCATCGACTGTTCCGAGTCAAATTTACTCAGAATCGTATTAAGTATTGTTTATGAAGAGATAAGACAGAGTGACTAGACATTAATGAGAGTGCCACTAGAATCTCACATCTCCAAAGCCCAGAATTCACTATAATCTAGGTCTTTGGACCCAATGCAAAGGGATTCATTTATGAGAGAAACTGAGAGAAAAAACTGTCAAAGACTTTTGAGTTGGGATCTGGACTAGTCAATAACAAAGTTATTTGAAAAGTCAAACAGCTTTGATAAAGATAAAATGAAGTTGATAGCAGGGGCTGTGGGCTTGATTACTGACTAAAAACAACCCCACAGCTATCTGTCATCAAATGCACACTGCCATAAAACTTCTTCAACGAAAGAAACCATGGAGAGGATGCTAGAGGCATTTACTAAGTAAAGTTTCGTAGATATTTAAATTCAGAAGACACTTGAGGCAACACTTAGAAGCAAAAGTTGACAGGTTTTATTTGAATAATTTAAATTATATCCCACAACATAAGCAAAGATCAAGTGGAATCATTAATAGTCACTATTGAACTGACAAAAGAAGCATAAAAAATAAAGACATGATCAAGAAAAATAAGGCCTTCAGCCCAGATGGGAACACCATGGAATTCTAAACACAATCTTGGAAAGGAATTTGCCATGGTTTTAACAGATGCTCTCAATAAGGTGCTCTACATAAATGATCATTTATGGACCAAAAAAACAACCTCAAGCAATCAAAAAGATATGAATTTAATAATAATGGAAAAAACACATGAGATTCACCATGATGATTGCCTAGGGAAAAAAATCATCTACTTCTACTGTAATAAGAAAATAATCACTACTTTTTCAAAGATTATTTAATGGAAGTAGGAAAAATGGTAATATTTAAGATCAGAATCATCCCAGTATCCATGAATCATATGGAGTAGTTTTCTATCTCTTCCTGCTTTCTTTTTACAAGAAAAACTAAACAGTAAGTCAAAGAATTGTTGAAATCTGAATAACAAAGAGTGGGAAGCAAAGAGTCCCAGGGTGGGTGACAATTCTTTTGGTAAGCCAGACTATGGGGTAAGCAAAGAATCAGATATGTCAAGGGAAGAAACAGCAGTAGATTGAATATGGGATAAAACAAAGCAAGGGAAAAGAAAATAAGAACAGGAAAATGGGAAGACAAAGCATGAAGAAACCTCATAGACAAAGCTCAATCATGGTGGATACAAGATGCCATGAGATGAGGAGTGCCAGTCTATAGCCTCTTCTTAGATGGGAGGGAATTATAGCATGTCTGCTTAACTTTGATCTTCTGACAATATCACATGGAAGCCTAGAATCCAAAAGAAAAAGGAAATTTGCCTAGTGTTTGGAGTCAATTTGAGGCTTCATCTAAGCAGAACACGGGATTGCTTGTGCATATTCTTGAAAATAATATGAGCAAAGCCTTTGGGCATTACTCTAGTGAAGGACTCCTGCAAACCAGGTAAATTTTCCCCATTTTTTTTCCATGCCTCTGAGGCAAGGATGCTTTCAAGAAAGAAAGGGAAAGGATTAGAGTTACAGAGAAAACTCGAACAATGAAGGGAAGATTTGGAAGGGAGTACATGATGCTATTCTATTTTAAACTAACCCTGACGGAATTTAATAGGATCATAAATTTACAGCTAAAAAGGAACTTAGAGGAGGAGAAAGAGGGATGGAACATGTTTATGGTAAGTGCCTACTATGTGCCAGGAACTATGCTAAACACTTCATAAATATTATACGATTAGATCCTCACAACAACCTTGTTAAGTAATTTTGAGTCCAGCTCACTTGCTCTACAGGTGAGGAACCTCAGGAATGGAGGGGGTTAAGTGGCTTGACCAGGAGTCACAATGCTAGTAAATGGATTTAAACCCAGATCTTCCAATACCCTATTCACCATGTCATGCTACATGGGCTAGGAATCACATCCAAGGTGAGTGTTAGTTAACGATTCAAAATCATGTAGGAATTTTTAAAATGTTAGATCTGGAAGGGACCTTAGAAATCACTTAACGATTGCTTTGTGATCAGTTGTTTATTGATTTCTACCATCTTCCCTTCCTTCAAAGAGAGTTTGAATCATATGGCCCCTAAGTTCCCTTAAGATTCTTTCCAAGATTCTATCATTACGATGCCATGATTCATTGTAATAAAGTTGAGGAAGCAGCAAGATTAAGGTTCTTTGACCTATTTTAAACAAGATTGAAATATGCCCACAATATAAATATGTTAGTGAGTGACAATCATTGGGCCTCCATTTGTATACAAAGGTGATAATACTGGACTAAGGGTGTGCTGGAGCCAGATCAGATTGGCTCAGGAGAGATCATTATTAAATTTTCAGTGTGAAAATCTGCATTTTAGAAATTCTCAAATGCTGCAAATCAGAGCTTGATTTGCTCTCATTAATTATCTAGAAAATGTTGATAATACAGATTAAATTGATATGTGTGTCATGTATACTTTTTTCAAAGAGCTGGTTATTAAACATTTACTAGGACACCCCTTCTACTGGCCCATTATCAGTAGGTTGAATGCTTTAAATTGTTTTTCTGTATTATTGTCCTGTTGTTTCTGTTGTGTCCAACTCTTTGTCATCCCATTTGGGGATTTCTTGGCAAAGATACAAGAGTGATTTGCATTTCCTTCTCCAGCTTATTTTACAAATGAGGAAACTGGCAAAGTTAACTCACTTGCCACTCTTGGGCAAAGCTAGAAAGTGTCTGGGACCACATTAGAGTCAGGTCTTCCTGACTCTAGGTCTGGCACTCTATCAACTGCACCACCTAGATGCCCCACAAATTTTTTGTATTACAGATATATTTACACTGATCTAGCCATTCTTTTCTGTGACCTTGGGACCACTAGTAAATATTTTTGAACCACTGACAATCAGGCAAGTAACACTTGTTAAATCCATTCTATATTCCAGATGTTATACTGAGTGCTAGGAATACAAAGCAAAAGCAAAATATCTCCTGTCTTCAAGGTTATATTCTATCACGGAAAGGAAATTTCAGAGTTTTGGTGAAGAAACACCATAATCTATAAAACACTGTATAGTAATTCTGAGCTGTCATCATTATCAACCAAGAAAAGAATTCTGGTTTTACACGTACAGAATTTCATCAAAAAAATTCTAAATCAACACTACCACCCCAAAGCCTGACATAAATGTTGCTAAAATGATGATTTCCTCTATAACATACAGGACTATGTTTATTGATGACTTAATTTATGGTTAAAATTGGTCATATAAATACTTTTGTCTTAAATTGTTTGGGTTTCAGTTGCATCCCCGTTGATGATTTCAATTACTAAATTGGACTGAGTTTGTGACTTCAGTTACCTCACTCCCTTATAAGACAGGACCCACTGCCTTTCAAAATGAGACAAGCAAGCACATTGTACATCAAGAGAAATAAACTCACCTTACTAGAGCAAGGGGGAAATGCTCTTCTTCCTATGTCACTTTCTTTCCTAAGGAAAATGAGTTACACTAACAAAATGCCAGCAGGCCCTCCTTGTTCCACTGGGTCACATAAAACTGTAAGATTCCTAATTACCAGCCCAGCAGCATGCAACCTTAACCATAATAACTTGGCTTTATGCAGCAGCATTACTCTGAACAAGGGTATCAGGTTAATGGGCAGAATGAAATGAACTCTGCTGTAATGAATGGAAATTGTAGTTTTCCCTTCTATGTTGTTTGTTTTTAGAGGTAGGAAATTCATGACACTGAAGCCCCAAGGGCCTATGGGGTCAGCATTGCACACATAGCTGCCATATTCCCTTACTCAACCATAAGAGTATTGGAGATGAGGAAACACAATCATGATCACTGAGAAAAACATACCCCTGTTGAAATGGAATACTTTTCTAAGAACAGAACAGTAACTATACTGAGGCCAGTGGGGTTCTCACCCAAGACAGTAAAATGCAGGGAACAGTCAAAATCTAGCAATATAGAAACAGGTAATCTTGGCACATAATTAGTAAAAAGAAAAAGTACTTTAAATGGGAAATATCATATGAAAGCTTCTCTCCTTCCTCTATAGTCACATCCAAGATGAGCTTCTCTCTGGCTACCCTTTCCCTGATATTCCTCTCACTTCCCCAGAAGTATCACAGGGTTTCTGACTCCCCCTATACAGGGTGGTGCCCCAGGGTCTTTACCACTACCCTGAACATGCCAAATAAGACCTTTCTGGGAGAGTCTTGCCTTTCATAAAAGGTACCTTAAGGAGATTCTCCTCCAATCCTGAGGAACCAGGAAGGAATAATATTTGAATTTGCCTACCTGAAAAGAGTTCTCTTGTCAGGATCTAGTACCTTTCCTTATGTGCTTGAGATAAGAGGACTTGAAAACCTCAAATATGTTTATATAAGCAACAGGCATATAAAAACCTGGACCCCCTTGTATCAGAGGAAAATTTATTTTGGTAATCTTAGTTTCCTGGGTTACTATAGTAATCACTTCTGATTTTCAAGCTGAGATTAGTGGCAAGCGGGAGACTGCTGTTCTCCTAAGAAAACAGAGACAGACATATTGACCAATCAAATCAAGCAATCAAACATTTTATTCAGTGCCACTTATATGCTGGGGACACAAAGATAAAAATAAAAACATCTCTGGATTCAGGGAGCTTCATTCTAATGGATAAAACAATAGGTACACATACAGGTATTTTCAAGGTATCTATATATATCTATATATATACATACATATATATTGATTTATATGTATAGTAGACATAAATGTAATGGTCCTTTGGAACATAAATATGCTTGGAGTCAAAAGAGAAGTATTTTTTCTGCTTCAAGAGTTTGATCATGACAAGATGCAGAATACTGGAGAAATATGTGCATTAGAACTGTTGTCTGATTATGAACAAATCTATTTTATTTGATTTCAAGCCCAAGAGGAGAATTTGATTATTAGTCATAGGCCAAGGTGGAGTTGTTTGCAAAAATGAACCATGGCCAGAAAGATAAAGGGGGTGGGGTGGGGATTTGGGTGAGAAGGGAAGACAGAGACAGGGATAGAGAAAAGACAGATGGCAGAACTGCATCAGCTAAAGTTGAAGCTAGAACTGATGTAAATATCAGTTACTGTTAAAAAGTAAGTCCAGCTGAAGAGAGGAACAGAATGGACACAGAGAATTGGAGAAGTCACTTTGGATCAGCTAGTTTGGCTGAGACATCCTGCTCAGTGACATGTTAGTCAAGCACAGCATGACTCAACTCAGTTTAGCAGTGTAAGTTCCTCTTCAACACAAAAGCAATGTTTCAAGGAACTGAAATGTACAGTTCCAGATTCATGAGCAACCTCAAGTACATGGATTCTCCTCACACGTGTTTACTTGGCAGATTTCTGTTATTGTGTGCTCACTCTCAGAGAAACTAAATGCACTAGGGTAAGTATGATACAGATTTATGTACAGATAATGGTGTCTTTATTATTTCTGTATTGGCTTTATTATTTGGGCATCTATGGGTTAGTATTTCTATAATGTTTTGTTAAGTAATTGGTTATTTTTAAAATCAAAAGTCCTAACTATGAATGGCGGTTTTATGTATATAGTGGTAGTATTAGCAGCAGAAGCAGCAGCAGCAGCAAGTAGCATTTTTATAGCATTTTAAGGTTTTCAGAGCATTTCACAAATATTAATTCACTTGATCTTTCCAATAACCTAGATAATTTTGTTAGACTCATTTTACAGATAAGGAAACTAAAGGTGAAAGAGGTATAGGATCAAAAATAATGATTAATAAATAATAATCATATGACCTTATGCTAACCCCTGCCTTGTAAGTTAGGCTAATTTTTCTTTAAAAGGTATTGAGCTTTCTTGAGACTTGTTTGTCTCAGAGAATTAAAGGCTCAGATGGTTGACAGTGCTCCCTCTTTACATAAGTATAAAATAACCACAGAGACCTGAAGGTTTTCTCTCACATTTTGTAGTTGGTCTTTATGGATATCAGGCAAAAGAGATTCACTCAGTTGAATCAACTCCAGGTGTCCTCAGTGACTATCCTTGTTGGATATCCTTCTCCTATAAGCTAACTTCCTTTTCTTAATGTTTGAATGACCTACCAGTGTCTCATTTTGTTTTATATCAAACCTAAACCACTAGTGGTCTGGCCTGAATCAGGCCCAGCCTAGAACATATCACTACCCTAATTTAGCTCTTTAATGAGGTTCCAAATGCTTATTGTCCTTACACTTATACCCCATTCCTGACCTTTTCTAAAGATGTCCTTTCACTTTACAACACAGAGTTCTTCAGAATCATAGATCTAGAGTCAGAAGAGAACTCATCATCCTGCCCCCTCCCTTTATTTTACAGATGAGGAAATTGAGGCTCACAGAAATTAAATGATTTGTCATACACTACATAAACATCAGAGCAGGGCTTTGAACCCTTGTCTTCTGACTTCAGACATATTTTTAAAGAGTGAAAGTTAGTGAGGGACTAAAATGAATTTCAAAGCAAATTAACTCACAAACAAATTTCAGCCCAGATACAAAATATCATGCATGTGTAATTAAAGGGGTCTAAATTAACATATTTGTAATCCAGATACATTGAAAAGTTTGAAGTTTTTAGCAAATTTAAGGAGGTTAAAAACAAAAAGGAAGATAGATATAAGGGTTAAATGACAGTCTCCAAATCCATATCTTCTTACCCAGGGGAACCAACCTTGATTTCCATTAAGTCCTAAGAAATAACTTATTTTTCTTAGGAATATTATCTATCCTATATTAATTCAGTTATGTTTTCCTTGACTTTACTGAGTTTAATTCCCTCACTGAATTAAAATACATATAATCAATTAACTATTTAAAGGATTCATACACAGGACACAAACATTTTACTTCTCTCTTTAATTACTGTGTCTAAAATGCAAAACCCTATTTAACAAACAATCTGAAAGCATCATCCTCATCTTCACTGACATCAAGAAACATGACTATTTCTATGTGCAAAGTAGAGCTTTTCAAAGTTTATAGTAAATTTAACATGGCAATTCCAATGTTTTTCTTTTTTTCTAAATGCTCTCTCTTGCTCTTATCTCTGCATATTTTATTAAGATTTCATTAACTGCCTCTTCTTTCTTTTCTTTTTTTACCCGTCACTCTTCACTTCTCCCTTTACCTCTATAACTTCCTACTCCAAAGAAATAAAGAAAGAAGGGAGGAAAGAAGGAAGAAAGGAAGGAAAGAAGAGAAAAAGTGCCATAACAATCATTATACCAGATAATTATTTTCTAGAGTTAGAAAAAATAATATCAAAATTCATCTGGAAGAACAAAAGGTCCAGAATATAAAGGGAACTAATGAAATGAAATGCTAGGGAAGGTAGCCTAGCCCTACCAGATCTCAAACTGTATTACAAAGCAGCAATTATCAAAACCACTTGATACTGGCTAAGAAATAGAGGGGCAGACCAGTGGAATAGGTTAGGTACTCAAGACACAGTAGTCAATGAATATAGCAATCTACTAAACCCAAGGACCCCAGCTTCTGAGATAAGAATTCTCTGTTAGACAAAAATTGCTGGGAAAATTGGATAATAGTGTGGCAGAAACTGAGCACAAACCAATGCCTGACACCTTACATAAGAATGAAGTCCAAATGGATACATGATTTAGGTATAAAGACTGATACTATAAACAAATTAGGGGAGCAAAGAATAGTATATTTGTCAGAGTTATGGAGAATGGAGAGATTTTTGACTAAACAAGACATAGAGAACATTATAAAGTGCAAAATGGATAATTCTGATTACATTAAATTGAAATGTTTTTGCACAAACAAACCCAATGCAACCAAGATTAGGAGGGAAACAGAAAACTGGAAATTTTTGCAATTAGTGTCAGCGATCAAGGCCTCATTTCTAAAATATATAAAGAACTGAGTCAAATGTACAAGAATACAAGTTATTCCCCAATTGATAAATGGTCTAAGGATATGAACAGGCAATTTTCAGAGGAAGAAATTAAAGTTATCTATAGTCATAGAAAAAAAAGTCATAAAAAAATCTAAATCACTGTTGATTAAAGAGATGCAAATCAAAACAACTCTGAGGTACCACATCACACCTATCAGATTAGCTAACATGACATAGCAGGATAATGACAAATGTTGGAGATGTGGGAGAGTTGGAACACTAATTCATTGCTGGTGGAGCTATCAGCTGATCCAACCATTCTGGAGAGCAATTTGGAGCTATGCCCAAAGGGCTACAAAAACGTACATACCTTTTGACCCAGCAATATTCCTTCCAGAACTGTATCCCAAAGAGATCATAAAAATGAGAAAGGGGCTCACATAAAAATATTTATAGCAGCTCTCTTTGTGGTGATCAAAAACTGAAAATTGAGGGGATACCTATCAGTTGGGGAATAGCTGAATACATTGTGTTATATGAATGTAATGGAATACTATTGTGCTATAAGAATGATGAACAGGAAGACTTCAGACAGGCCTGGAAGGACCTATATGAACTGATGCTGAGTGAAAGAACTTTGTACACGGCAACAAGCACACTGTGTGAGGAACTTTTCTGGTAGACATAGCTCTTCATAGCAATGCAAGGACTTAAAAAAATTCCCAGTGGACTCGGGGTAAAATGCATTCCACATCCAGAGAAAAAATTGTGGAAGTGGATCTCAGAATGAAGCAGACCATTTTCTCTTATGTTTTGTTTTGTTTTGTTTTCATGGTTTCTCCCATTCATTTTAACTCTTCTATGCATGATGACTAAGTTGAAAATGTATTTAATAAGAATATATGTGTAAAACCTATATAAGATTGCATACTGTCTCAGGGAAGGAGGAAGGAGGGATGGGGAAGCATGGGGAGAGGAGAAAATCTAAGATATATGGAAGTGATTGCAGAAAACTGAAAACAAATAAATTAATTCAAAAAAAAGACAAAAAGCTCAAAATTCTCCTTCATAATAAATAAGCATGACCAAGCAAAAGACATTCACACACTATCCATGAAGGTCATTCTAATGTTGAACTACTAGGGGGATGTTTAAAAAGAAAGTCACCATGCTTTATATAAGGGGTTTTTAACTTGGGGTTGACTAACTCCTAAAAGGTCTATGAATAGGTTTCAGAGAGTTCATGAATTTGAACTAGAGATAATATATATATATATATATGATTTTACTAACATATAACTGAAATTTATTTCCTTCAATGACTTAAAAACAGTCTTCTGAAAAGTGATCCTTAGGCTTTGTCAAATTTCCAAAGTCCATGACAAACAAAGGGCTATGAATTTCTGATTTATGGAGAAGATAATGGAGGATTCCTAAGAAATACACTGAAGACTTTTGGGAAGACACATGGAAATTCCATATTTCCACAGTGACCAAACTGAAATATATAGAAAAGAATTTGTTAACCATCTAGGAGATGAGCAATATAGTCTTAGGTATCAGGTACAGAAAAATAGATGGAGGGAATTGAGATAGAACACTTCAGTAACAAAAGCAGACTGCCAGTGCTCTAGAGTTTTAAAGCATCTCTTGTTAATAGATTAACACCAAATCTAAATGCAATAAACTAAAGTTTCTTAATATCCATTGATATTTAAATTAAATTTCAATGTATAAGGTCAGTATGTATAAATGTATAATCTTTGTATATATATATATATTTTATGTATATATGTTTTATGTTTATATATAATATATACATATATTTTCAAATATATATATTTTTATAAATGTATAAAATTTCAATATATAAGGTCAGTAACCCCCTCCAAAAATCATCAGGATGTTTTCTTTATTCTTTCATTCTTATGACCTTTCCTTTTACATAGTAAAAATTAGTACAAGTTTCATTCTTCTAGTTCTGTAAAGCTAAGATTATTAATTTCATCATCACTCTACAAATAATATTTAATCTCTATATAAATAAGTATTACTTTGGGGACAACAAAATTGATAAATTAAAATTCTGTGGAAATGAGGACTACGGTTCAAATTTGTAAATCATGGCAGTGTTGGGAATAGTTACTCTAGACAGAAACCCTGAAAAAAGAAAGGAGAGAAAAAGTTGCCACCTAAGCATATCCACTTCGATGAAAAAATTGCCTAAGATTGGAAGCCAGGAACTTCTCGCACCTGTGCAGAAATGAAGTAGATTAGATCAGGTTTTTGGTACGACTTGGAAACTTAGACAGATCCGTGTACCCAACTGGAGCCCTACCTCTTCATGCTCTTAAGAGGTAAAACAGTGGCCAATGTGAAGCACTGGCATGGAATTGGTTTCCAATCTAAATTTCACTAGGAAAAAAGTACAATATTTCTCAGAAATTTGGTATGGTACTTCATTGTATTATCACATTATCCTTTCTAAAATATCTTGAAAAAACTTTAGTTCCATGACCTCTTAATTTTCCCCATCTGTTGAGTAATAATGGCAAATACTAAATGGTTCTGGTTGCCTTCCTCTGCACGCGTGACCTTATCAAATCCTTTTCTCAAATATGGGCTGAACAAGGATGCTAGAACTTTGGAGTACAACCATCCTCCCTTAATTTCTGAATGGTTTGGTGAAGAGTAGAAGGTGGTTCAGGGAAATGTGCCTTCTTTCTCTTGGTTATTTCCAATTTAGCCTATATTCAGCTTGTTTATACAGAATTGTTTATATGTTCTCTTCCCTATTAAACTGTGAGTCCCTTAAAAGCAGAGGACAGCTAGGTGATGCAGTGGATAGAGCACCAATGTAGGAGTCAGAAGGACCTGAGTTCAAATCGCACCTCAGACACTTGACACTCACTAGCTATGTGACTTTAGGTAAGTCATTTAACCCCATTTGCCTCATCCTGGGTCATCTCTAGTCATCCTGATAAATATCTGGTCACTGGGTTCAGATGGCTCTGGAGGAGAAGTGAGGCTGGTGACCTGCACAGCCCTCCCTCACTCAAAAGCCAAGTCAAGTGCATGTCATGTCACCATTTCTCTGATGGCATGGTTTTCTTCAGCAGCGAAGGATGAACACACAAACACACACACACACACACACACACACACTTTGAAAGAGGGCACTGTCTTTTGCCTTTTTTTCTATCCTCAGCACTTAGCACAGTGCCTGCTGTGCTAATTAGTAGGCAGCAAATGTTTATTATCAACTGATTTGACTGTTTGAGTGCTACTTCAGACATTTACTAGCTCTGTGGCCCTACACAAATTATTTTATTTTTCTTAGCCTTACTTGCCTCATCTGTCAAATGGAGATATAATAATAGTATTTACCTCACAATATTGTTAGGGAAGACAAAATGAGATACCATCTGTAAAATGCTTGGCACTCCTTAAAATGTTATATAAACATCCCTCCTGAATGTTTCCTAAGTAGCATAGTGACTAGTAAAAATAAACCTCTCTCTTTTTTACCAGGCCTACCTGGGTCCAATAGCAGTAGTTTGTTATATTTTAAATGCTTCTCTATTTACTTTTGCTGATGTCTCTGTCAAATGGCTTCCCTTTTGGATAAACAACTTAACTATGAAGTATAAATAAGGACAGCTCCCTCTTTCCTCTTTAACTATTTACTTTGAGCATTTATTTTGTACAACGGAACAGAAAATAAATTAAGTTAAGGTTTCAAAAGCGATCTCACAGATGTGCCATGTTAGGAAACCTGTATACCTACCCTAACCTATGACCTCAATGGGAGTCCATGAAGGAAGGCTCTTTTTTCACTCAACTCACTAACATGTACAGATGGAGAAAACAATGTAGGGAGAAATCAAACAACCAGATAATGCTACTTGGCATGTGTAACTACATTTTCTCCAAGGAACATAAACTGCCTTACTGACAAACCTATTTCCTCATCCCCGTTTAAGGCAGATCTAAACATCCATAGGTTTACTTATAGCTTTAGCTTTTTTATTTGAAGTTTTCAAAGCAACATCAACTTTAATTAGCCTTTTTAAAATGCTTGCAGGGTTACACTGAAGACTTTTTTTCACTCCTTATCTAGATTCTAATTCTAGATCTACTTCCCCTCTCCTTCTCACCCCTCTAATCTGAGGCAGACAGGGTCAAGTAACATGATCTGAGAATAGATTTGAACTCAGGTCTTTTGAATTCCAGGTCCAATGCTCTATCCACTAAACGAACTACCCTCAGTTTACTCTGGTAAATTTCAGAATATGAATCATATATAGGTGTCTACAATTTAGCTAATAATATCCCCAAGTAACAATTAATTTTAGGAGTTCAAGACAGCCTTCATTTTGCCCCTTAGAAAATGCAAAGAACACAGAATAACCTATTTAAAAATGTAAAAAACAGATGTGGGGCACATAATAGCCCATAAACAATGAATATAATTCTCCTCCCTCTCCAAGAGTCCCTAATTCCTACAGACTAGTCACCATATCATGATGTAGAGTTTTCTAAAAATGGGAATAAACATAGCATTTCCATCAGTAAACTCATACAATATTCCAGTGAGGGTCTTTTTTTCAATGGATCATATACAGTCCCATTCCTGATTTCTAGTCTCATCTTCTACTTTGGATGCCCAATTCCATATGGGAAAAATACTTTGGGGCTCCTGACTAGACTAGGGCAGCACCTAATATGTTAGCGAGTGCCCCTCACCCTGGAGAGACTCTTTGAAAGCTTGGACCAGTTTATGGGGAGGTAATTTATGGATCTTCTGCTTAACGGTATTCTGATAGGATCTGGTCAATCTTCTATAGTCACCCCAAGTTACCTCCCCATCTTTTCACCTGCTTTGCCATCTTTTCAAAACAAATGATCAGCAGTGATCTCCCTATGCAGTTACATGGCCTCTTTGGGCAATTCTGCATTTTCTTATTAGTCTGTCTTTCATCCTGCAGTAACTTTCAATGTAGAAACCCAGGCCTTGAGATACCAACAATCCTATCTCTGAATGATTTATACTAACTTTACTAAAGTCTAAGTTACAAGGTAAATTATGCCCAGCATCACTCTTTTTATCTAGCATGACCTCTAAATTAACATGGTCAAGTCTTCCTAAAATTCAGGTCATTTTTAACAATAGGCCTTGGAATGTTGTAGGTACTTAGTAAGTGCTTACTGAATTGAATTAACAAGAATTCCATTTCACCAACTACTTTCTTTTTATTTATCAAAACAAAATCAAAAATTTTAATTCTTCTTATATGTATTCTTTGAAAAGATGAAATTATCAGCAAAACAAGAATTAATCAGTTATTCTGTTAATAGTGGAAACTGATATCCAATATTCTTTCAGATAGTTGATATCCCCCATTTCAATAAATCCTAACTGTGATAATTTTGTGATATTCCTCAGAAATGAGCCATCAAATTCCTCCAATTGACCTGAAATATATGTGATATAACGCCACCATGATGTTCTCATGCTTTTAATGGTCACCATTATGCTTACCCTTTGGGCAAATAAATTTTCCCAAAGGTTAATACCTATTTTTGGCACAATTTTTCCAGTCATGTTGTTTTTGACAAAGGTGTACTACTCCACTGACATTTTTTGAGGAAATTTAGGAGCAAGAAAGGGGAAGATAAAGAGAGAGAGAAACAAATTTAATATTACCACAAAGAGTAAACTACAAACTACCTGTACAAAAGTAGGAAGTAGGTGAGAGGTCCATGACAAAAATCACAGAATCAATAATGAGTAGTGATGGGAAAGTTCCAATTATTCAGACATTGTGCTTTCTCTACTAAAAGCATAATAGATAAAAATTTCTTTATCTGCTTTAATGATAATTTCTTCCCTCAAAAATGATAACAAGAATAGCATGTTATTCTCTACCTGATTCTCATTAACAAAACAGGAAGCAGTTACTAAAATTTCAAGGAAAGTGACCACTCCATCTCAGAATGCATGATAGAGGGAAGAGAAATTTGGCATACTAACATGAAAATTTATATATTTGGGAAAAAATACTTCTTAAAGAGCTCAGAGAAAGAAAATGTAGTTCCCTGTGCTTAAAATTCTAAGTAGGAATTCAGTCAAAGAGAGATGGAGAAATCTCAAGCATCTTGACTAAGCTACTTATTTGCTGTTTGACTAAGCTGGTCATCTCTGCTCTGGCTGATGGTTCCTAACCCATGAAATGGATAGTGGTGAGGACTGGACTAGATTATCTCTAAGGTCCCATCTAGGTATAATGTTATCTTATGATTGTATGAAATTTTTACATAAATAAAAAGAAATTAATGAGAAAAATGAGAGGCTATCTAGGGAAATTGATATAGATACCTAGGGAAATCATGGACCCAGTCAGATTTTTAAAGATATTTATAGAAGATGAAAGCAAAGTCAAGTAATAAAAATGAGATGCAAAAGAGCAGTGTGATAACTGTAAGATAGTGATAAAAGTGATAAAAGTACTAAAGGTGAAAATAAGCAGAGGCTGATGATAAGTGCTAAGTAAGGACAACAAAATAAGGTCATTTTAATCTGTTCAGGCAATAGGAAGACCCAAGAAAGAATAGTACCACTGTCCATAATGAATCTAGTGGTGATAAAAGAAAAGAATTGAAACAATGAGATATTAAGAATATACTTCTAATTAACTAGTTAAAGTCTACAGGCCTACGTAAACTATATCTGAAGTTAATAAAAAACTTAATAGATGTGACTTTTGAGCCTTTGTGGTTGATTTTTGAAAGATTATGAGGAACAAGAAAATATGACAAATAAGTAACAATAATTATATTTTCAAAAACAGGAAAGAACATATAATCTTCAAATGCTAGTGAACTTGATTTAGATTACTGACAAAATTCTAAGATATTACTAAAGATAATGGTATTTGTATATTTAGAAAAGGTAGTGAGAATCATGAAGAATGAGGTCATCAAAAATGAATCATGCCAGGATTGCTTTTTAACAGGCTTACTAGAATGGTATATCAGAGATGAGTGAAAACACTGATTGCATACTTGAATTTCAACAAAGCATTTGACTAAGTCTTTCATGCTAACTTTGAAGAAAAGGTGAAGATTTGTGGGATAGACAGAAGTTGCTTTAGTGCATTATGAACTTGTTGAATGATAAGAATTAAATGGATAGATCAATGTCAAATTGGAGCAGGGTCTGTAGTAGAACGCACCAGAGATTTGTCATTGGTCCTATGCTATTAACATATTTATCAATGACTTTGATAAAGATCTAAGCAATATGCTTAGTATAATGAAGATGACAAAAATCTGGAAAGGATATCCAGCATATTAAATATTAAAGAGAATCCAAAAAGATCTCAAAAGGCTGGAATAATGGACCGAATCTAATGAGATAAAATTTAATTAAGATGAATGTTGTCCTATAATTTGGTCTAATAATTAACTGTATATGTAGAGGAGAAGGAAAGTATGGCCAAATAAAAGTTTATGCAAAAAAAAAAAAATCTGTGGAATTCTGTAGACAATGAGATCAATGAGCCAAAAAGGTGATATATTAGCCAAATAAAGCAGATAAGACCTGAAATAAGGCAAAATGGAAAATGCAGATAATATTTGCATCCATATTTGAAGCCATGAATAATGTTTATTTCCATCACTGTCTCTTCTGAAATCTTGTTTTTTTTTTCTTCAGCCAAGTGTCTTTGAAATGAATTAAAATACCCCTACTTTTCCAGTTTAGTACACTTCATAGTCATTCTTTTAAATTAAAATAAATTCAACTTGCCATTATAAAATAGGCAAGTGCCTGGATAGTTCTCATATCTTAGCAGATAATTTTCTCATTATTGTTCCATAGAAAACAGAGACAAACAAGTTACTTCAAAGTCTAAGGAGTAAACTACTTGACTGTTATTGACAAGACTTGAAAGTTATTACAAGAAGAGAAGAAAGCCAAGTCACATAAGAAATTAAAGCAGATCAAACCTTAGTAAATAGGATCTATAGATTTATAAAAGTTTCCCAAATTCAGTGCCTTTTGGTACAAATTGGTGGAATAGCATATAACTCTAGTCTGAACTCTACCCCAATATACTTCTTAAAGTCTGACTAGGCCCAGATAAGTGCTAATTTCAGGAGGTGACAAACCATAGCGGGAAAAGCCAGCATTTATTGTGAACTACATAAGAAGCTTCCAGGCTGCGGGGTACCATATGGTATGGGATGTGTGTGTGCATGTGTGTGCATGCGCACACACACCTGCACTCCCACCAAAGTCCAAGCTGGTTCCTATGACTTCTTCAACAGACAAGTGTACCTAAATTCCTGGAGGATTCCTAAACTCTTTCTTGACCCTTGAGAGTTCTCTAGACTGAAAGAAACCAGAGCTCTATCAGAATTCCTAATGGAGCTTTGGATCAAAGCATGATTCTCAAGTAACTGTTAGTACAAGTATTCATTGCTCGTATCAGTGTTGAATTGAATTAACTCCCAAGACATAATTGACATGATTCCCCCAGACAGGCCATGCTCACCAAAAGCCATACAACACTAGTTTGAAACAAAATAAACACATATTATCAATTAAAGGCTTCAAAATATTACAGCTAAGTTTTTTTTTTAATGTCTAATTAATACTTAGGAAGAGGTAGATGGTGGTGATAAAGAGGGGTTGGAGATGGGCATAAGGGACATCACAATGCTTATAATTTCTTCTAGATCAAAAAATCAAGAAAAAAGATTAGATGAGTACAGCATGATGGAAGGTCTTTAGAATTATCCAGTATGGGTCCTTTCTAGCCCTGAGTAAAAGGAGCAAGGTTTGAGCTAGCTGAATTTGTGAATGGAAGCATAAGAGTATGAATGGTAGGTCTGTTTCTTAAGGGTTAAAGTTGACACCTAAGTGAAAGGTAAGACAAACTTGTTCTAGCAAGCTAGAAGTCAAAGTTGGGTATCTAAGGATAGGGCATGAAGCAAGTTGGAAAAGAGGAAAGGGCTCCTTAATAAAACTAAAAACTTTATGTAAAACATCAAAAACTGGACCTCTGTCCTGGCTGGATGGGCATGACATCCCCTAAATCTATAGGATCTATTGCTGTCTGATTGGTCACTCGGGATCAGGGTGAGGGAGGGGGTTATAAAAGGCATTTTACCTGGCCTCTTTAGTAGGTATAAATTTTATAAAATATCAGTCGCTCAGAAAGGGCTTACTGAATGCCTCCTACATACTCTTTTGGTTCTTAGCAATGAGGCATACCCCCAAATATTTGGAATTAAATTTTTAAAAATTACTAAACTGTTTATTCATTTGAATATGACAATCCCACTACTAATATATTGTAAGATGGTCAGTAACAAAAAGGGCCCATAAGTACTAAAGCATCTGCAGCAATACTATCTTTGATGACAAAAAGTTGGAAAATAAACTACATGACCAACAAGATAATAGCTCTAAAGCTAGAAAGGACTTCAAATGACAACTAATCCACACCTTTCATTTCGAAGTTGAAGGAACTGAGATCCAGAGAAGAAAAGCAACTTCTCCAAGGTCACACAAGGTGTATTAGAAGTGAGACATGAACCCAAGTCCTCATTCCACTGTACCAAACTGAGACAAGAAAATAGATTGAAAACAACGATAGGCACTGTGACTGAGGCAATATAAACGAAGCTATCATTGAAAAGCAAGAAAACAGGCCAAAATGCAATGGGTGACTCTTGTTCCAAATTATTACGTTTAAGGAACAAATTCTTCCTTTCTGTTAACAAGCAAAAAACTACAAAAATGGAAAATTACAAGTGTAGTCAGGAACACTGTATAGTATGCAGTAATTTAACTGCTTGGATTTCTTTTAATGAGAGGGAAGGGGTGGAAAACCAAAACAAATATTATCAATAAAACTTTCACCCAAAAAGTATAATTCTGGTGAGTTCCCATCCTCCAGAAAACAATAGATATCTAGGTTCCATACTTTCATTTTGTCAATTATCTTTCAGAGCTTAAAATGAAAATGGATGACTTTTGTCTGCATTTACAGATTCTTCTTGCACATTTTGAGCTACTTATATATGTGGGGGTAGATCAAAAGATCTGGATATACTTCATTCCTGTATAATTAAATAGATAGATGAATCAGCTGGTTAGACTAGAGACAGGGAGATCAGTTAGAAGTCTTTTTCAAAAAAGAAGAAAATATTAATAGTATTTCAGACCCTGGCATAGTCACTACAAGAAAATTACTGGAATAAAAAAACACCACCTGAATCATATTATCAAATAACAGTCAATAAATCTTTCATGTGTACCACAATGATCCTAATCCTAGATATATCTAATGGGGGATAATTATAGAACATAGCTTACCACCCAGGAAAGAACCAGGTAGAAGAAACATCATCAAAAGAAAGCCGAAGCATATTGTGAAAATTATCCAGTTGATCCCCCAGAGATATACGTAACATCAGGCACAGCCAATCTACCTTCAAGCAAGATTTAGAAGAGCCTACAAAGTCAGTCTAGGTTAGGTCAAGAGAAACTCAGAGCATGCCAAACAGTACTAGTCTGGACTGTCAGTCATTCCAAGGGCAGCATTACAGTTACAGGGCCAAAGCTCCTGGATCAATAGCATCAACATTGACATTATCACAAACATACAACAAACATCTAAGCATGCAGGTACTATTATAAATCAATTTTAAAAATCACTTATTAAACACTTCATATATGTCAAGTACTCTGGTATCCCTAGGTACACAAAGAGAGGCACGAAACAGCTCCTGCCCTCAAGAAGCTCACATTGTAAACAGAGAGATAATATGTAAAATAACTATGGTTACACATGATAGATACAGTGTAGATGGAAGATAATCTGAGAGACAAGGAATTAGAGCAGGTAGCGGACAGGTAGAAAGGGAACCAGTGAGACTGGAAAGGGCCTCTTTATAGAAGGTAAAATCTGAGCTGAGTCTTGAAGGAAGACTGGGAAACGAAGGTTGGTAAGAGGTCAGAGAATTCCACCTATAGAGGAGAGACAGGTCTGTGCAAAGTAAGAGAAGGGAGAAATAGAGGGTTATATGCAAGGAACAGCAAATAGACCAGTTTAGCTAAATGATTGGGTGTATAGGGAAGAGTAAAATGTAAGAATAATAGAAAAAGTTCAGAATATGAAGAGCTTTAGAAGCCAGGCAGCTCCATAGTGGTGGTAGTCAGGAACCAGAAGGGTTTACTGAGTTGGTGGGGCCTAGCAGGGAGACAGTAGACCTACATTTTAGATAAAACAGCTGATTGAATTGGAGAGGCAGTAGAGGCAGGGCAACTGTGTGTGTGTGTGTGTGTGTGTGCACGCACGCGCGTGTGTATGACTGTGTGTGAGTGTGTAGAATTCATTCAACTGAAAAGAGGCTAGAGAGTAGGACTCCACTTAGAATATATACATATATGTATGTATATGTTTGCATGTGTATGTATTTTATCTATGCATAGGTATATATTACATATGCATATATGTGTATATTATATATGTATTATATATAATTACATATAATAATCAAATTATCAAATAAAATCAAATAATAAAAATAATCAAATTAATAAGAGCCTATGCTAAAGGACAGCTAAGTGGCACAGTGGACAGAGTGCTGGACCTGGAGTCAGAAAGACTCATCTTCCTGTGTTCAAATCTAACTTCAGACACTTAATAACTGTGACCCACTTAAGCCTGTTTGCCCCATTTTCCTCTTCTATAAAATAAGCTAGAGAAGGAAATAGCTCAAAGTCTTTCTTAAAGCAATATTACTGTTACTGTATACAGTGTTTTCTTGGTACTGCTCATTTCACTTTTCATTATTTCATGCAAGTCTTTTCATGTTTTTCTAAAATTATTGAGCTCATCATTTCTTATAGCATAGTAGTATTCCATCACAATCATATACCACAACTTGTTCAGTCATTCCCCAATTGATGGGCAATGAATTATTGTCCCAGTTTTTCCACATCCTCTCCAACATTTGTCACTTTCCCCTTCTAATGTTATAGCCAGTCTGGTAGGTATAAAATGATATTCTAAGGTTGTTTAAATCTGCATTTCTCTAATCAATCATGGTTTAGAGTATTTTTATATGACTATAAATTGTTTTGATTTCTTCATTGTAAAACTACCTGTTGATATAATTTGACCATTTATCAATTGGGGGATAACTCATATTCTTATATATGATAAAGTTTTTTATATGTTTTAGATGAGACCTTTATCTGATAAATTCTCTATAATTTTCCCCAAAATTTTCTGATTTCCTCCTAATCTTGCCTACATGTTTTACCTGTACAAAAAGTTTTTAATTTAATGTGATCGAATGACTTTGAATGAATAAATAATTTTCTCTATTATAAACACCCAGATTAACTATAAAGGACATATGAAGAAAGAAAGACACTATCTGCGTCTAGAGAAAGAATGGACAAATAGAAGTATTATAGAATAATTTTACATATATGTGCATATATATACACATACATATGTATGTATGCATACACTATTTGTGTCTAATAGTAGCCATCTCTGTGGCAGGGAGGAAGAAAAAAAGAAATTTACATGATAATTTTCTTATATATTTGAAAGGAATTACAAGTTTATAGATTTGCAGTTACATGCACAATTATCTTTTTTATTGTACTGTTATGGAAATGTTTTTTTTTATTTCATAAACTTAAAATAATTTTTTAAAAAAGAAAAAATTGGCAAGCCATTCCCTCCAAAATAAAAGCCAATGGGATCAGTAAGAATCAGAAATTACTAAACAGCAATAACAAAATACCCAACAAGTGATCGGGGCAGGATTACTCCTTAGGCTCAAGAGCAACGCAAGAAACAATCCAGAAAAACACAGGTATCCAGGATCAGACCCAAGAGCTGCTACTACATGGCACCTCTCAGGCTCTACCCCTATCTTTGAATTCTTCAGTAAAATGAAAGCTCGTTACTGCTGGGAATCATATTCCTTTTGTTTTTGTTCCCAGTTCCTAGCACAATACTTGGTCCATAGCTGATGATTAAGAAGTGCTTATTGGGTGACTCTTACCACAATATCCATTCAGTTCTCACCAAGCATTCTTTATCACCACAATATTCTTTCTTCCCCAAAAAGGGCTGTCTCCCACACACTATCAAACAATGGAGACATCAGTCCCCTTCTTAATCTGTTATTTCACTAGGCTGATGGCACCCAAATCTTTATATCCAACCAGATTCTCTTCCCTAAGCTCTAGTTCTATATCTTCAATTGTTCTTCCAACTCTAAAATTCTGTGATTCTCCTAGAAATCTCCACCTAAATGTCATACTGAAACCTTAAATTTAATCTGTCCAATACTAGCAGATCATAAATTCCTTGGAGGGTTGTTTTTGTTTTTTGTTTTTTGTTTTTTTTAATATTCTCAGCATCTTGTACATAGGAGGCCATTACTAAGTGTTTTCTAAATTAAATGACTTGCAAAAGTTTCTGGGAGACAGGTGACAGCTCGATATAAGGAAGAATTTACTCAGTAAAAGCTATCAAAGGTGAAAGAGGCAGCTTCAGGACACTGGGTGTGCACCATTAATGGAAGTGCTTAAAAAGATGTTAGTTGATCACTTATCAAGGATGTTGAACAGCAATCCTTGTTCAAGAAGTAGGCTGGGTTGTGGGTAGGGCAGTGGACTTGGAGTCCGGAAGATAGGTTCAAATTCTTACTAGCTATGTGATACCTAAGCAGGTTGCTTAACATCTCCATGCCTCAGTTTTTGTATCTCTAAAATGAAAGAACTGGACTTTATGACATATAAGATTTTACTAAATCAGGGGACCTTCGCCTGAGGTTTGTGAATAGATTTCATGGGGCCCATAAATTTGTATGGGGAAAAAATGAATGTTTATTTTTCTACTAATTTCTACTTGCAATTTAGTGTTTCCTTCAATTATCTAACACATTATTCTAAGAAAGGATCCACAGACTTAATCAAACTGCTCAGGGAGGGGGGGGTCGACCACACACACACACACACACACACACACACACACACACACACACACGCAAAGGGATGAGGCCTTGTTCTATATCTATTATACTTTGATTTTAAGTCCAAAACACCTTCTAACTCTGAGTTACTTTGACATTTTGTGACAACACCAGTACCCAACCATTAGGGCCACTGCCTGGTATATAATAAGTACTTAATAAATGCTCAATCTTATTATCTATTTATAGCAGCTTCTGCTTTCCTATGTCTATATCTCCTCTCCCTTTCCCCATTCCACCTCAATTTTTTTTGTCTCTGATTGTGGTGATAAAAACATTCAAGCATGTAAGGTGAAATAGGTCTCTTTGCATCATCAGTCTTCATGTCTTATCTATGCACTCATTCTCCTTCATGTCTCAAGTACTTCTGGGATGGGGAATGATTTGGCCTTACTATTTCAAAGAAGACTTATGGTCCTGTCATTACCAAGCATTCTGGATACTATGGGGCTAATTCCAATTTTATTAGCCACGAATATTGGCCCACAGTGATGGACAACAGTGTTATATACTGTCAGCAATATTCCTGCCAAAAGTTTGGAGGTTCATTCCAACTACTCCATGAACCTCCCAACCTCCAGTTTAGACTAGGCCAAGTCATACTTATTACCAGGAATATTCCCTGTTCCTCTAGGGAAATTAAAGCAGCCACCACTTGCCCTGAGGCAGTGCTACTGTAAATAACCTGAAGGGAGCTGGAGGACTCTCTTGGCCCTAGTTATTTTCTCATTTTAAGGCTGAGCTACTCTCTGGTACACTACAATGACTTTGGATGGCATCAGCCACAGCTGTATGCTGTTGTTAGCAGAGGAATGGGGTCTACCATGTCTTGCAGAATAACATCACCTTTTGTCTTATTTTTATGTACTGGAAATAGTAGTTGATGTTTGCTGAGAAACAGAAAAATCTTTTTCTCTCTCCCTTATGTTATGCTGTCAGCCTGTTTTGTGACATAGTTTAAAATCTGAATTTGAGGCTCCTGACCTTCTCAATTTATAGCAGTTGGGGATTCAATCCAGGTTTTTTCACTGTGGAAATGAATAACTGAATGAGTGATTTAATGAAAAAAATATTTGTTTGTTAAGGATTTATTATTTGTCAGGCACTAAGCTAAGCTCTGGGGATACAAACATAAAAGAAAGTCCCTGGCCTCAAAGAGATTATGTTTTAATGGGAGAGGAGAGATAGCTTAAATAGGGAAGTAGAAGCTAGAGAAGAGGTGGCTGCCTTGTTGTTTCCTTGCTTTGTTTATTTATTTGTTTGTACTATCCAGTCCCAGGGGTGAAAAGTGGAGAAATTTGATCCATATACCCTTTCCAGAAGTAATGGTAATGCTGATTTGATTCCTATTCCCAGGGTAAGAGATGGATGGTGTGTTGGCAGGTTGGTGTGGTCAGCAGGGGAAAAAGATAGTTATGGATATCAGGGCAGGAAGATGGCCAGGGGTCAAGGATGATCAGGGGCATGAAGCCAGCTAGATATAATGGGCTCTCACCAATCAGGATACCACAACTTGAAGGAGTCCCATCCACAATAGAGTTAGGGAGGCATGACAGAAAGATGGCCAATATTGTAGGCAGCAGCTGTTGGCACTCAGCCAGACCAAGCCTACTGAGAGAGTAGGATCCATTTATGAAACTTCACTTATCCATCTGTATTAGAATAGGGGACTTCATCATTTGATGGTGGAATTAACAAACAAAATAAGCCTGTGATGAGTCTGGCACTGAAAGATAGAACCTAAGACAGCAGTTTCTGACTAGTCACCTGATATTCATACTAAACAAGGGGGGAGGCAGAGAGCACCTTTGTAGTCCAATGTGACAGATGTCTTTTGAAATGGAGAATCAGTCACTTGAATCAAATGGCGTACACTAGATGGCGGCTAAGTCTAGTACACTATGTACCAGACTTTGAGTTCAAAACCATCAGAGCTTGACATGCAGGTTCTAAACTAAATCAGTAAGGATGCTGAGAGGACAGCTGGTGGGAGACAGAAAAGTAAATTTTCTTTTTCGTTTAACAAACACATCAGTTATTATTTCCAGAACATAAAAAATACGACAGAAAATGAAGTTATTCCACAAGACATGGTAGACCCCATTCTATTTTTAATTAGCATGCTCTATGTCTATGTACCATCTGACAATGCATGCAAAATAAACAGGAAACTCAAAGTGATAATAAATAATGAAAATTCTGACCCATGGGGCATAACTAAAAATTTTAGTTATGATAGTTATAATTAGATTGTCAACACAGGTGTGTACAGTCCACATCTGAAACAGAAAAGGTGAAAATGGACAAAGGGTGCAATCACAAATGACAAAAATGTTTACCAGTTCAGTGTCAGATACTCCTATGGTGAAGAGTATTGCAAAATATTTACATTCTAAGAAAAGTAAAAGATGAAATGGAAAGCAGTAACTTTAGTACATGCCATATTAGCTAAAGTACCTTAAGACCACAGGCAATAAAGAACATCTAGTTTGAAGGACATTTATAAGGGGTAAACTTAAACAAATCTTGCAAATAGCATCCCTCTATTCAACAGTGGTCAGAAGATCTCAAATGGGTCTGTGATCTCATTGATTAGAAGTTTCCTCCAGTGATCAGAACACAATTCATCTATGTCTGTCCATCCTACATCACTCTTGTCTGTTTCTCCCAGAAGTTCATCACAAGAGAGTCATTAAACACACCTTCACTCTTCTTCATATTCTCCTGATATGAAAAGTGTACCAGAGGAAAGTCCAGGTTATCCACCTGTCATCCCTTTCCCTTACCATGTGAGAAGCCTCAAAGTGCATACCTATCATACATGGCATCTCTTTATCTAATTCTTCAAAGTTTTTCATTGGTTGTATATTGCAGACTTTCCATGCCCACCATAAGCCTCTCTGTTGTCACTATCTATGCCTTAGAAACAATTGTATTTAATCTATTTCAGTCATATAGAAATACCAGTAGAAGGCTGATATTAAAAAGATGAGCCTATGTTTCTGGGCGAAGGTTAGGGATCATAAAAGGAACTATGGAGTCCAAACCATTCACTTCCTGTTTAAGTCTGGACACAATTCATGGTCTATCCATCTTGTCTTCTTGAATCACCAAGGCAATATTCACAGGACTGGTGATGATTATGAATATGCCTACATAGTTCTCAATTGCAAAATATAACAGACTCTCCATGTAAAAGGAAGAAGAAAAAAACTTACTTAGACACCAAAAAGTCAAATCCCAGAACCAGAAAGCAAAATCCAACATAGCGACCAAGAAGTCAATACAGGTTATCAGAGCAGGGGGCAAAGCCATTCCCAAGCCTCCCCAATCCCTGCTGGGTCCTTCCCACAAACACTCATGAGACTAGCTGTGCCTGCCTGCCCATGTCCATCCCAGCTCTGACTAGCCTGACCAACTTCCTCCCAGCTCTGCTCTACCCTTCCTGTTTCACCTGTTCAGCAAGCTCCTCCTACCATATGTGACTTAGACTTCCATGTGATCTAAGTAGGTCACATGAGTCTATTAATAAATGGGAAAGATTTTCCCATTTACATTACCATTACAGTTTGATAGATAGATAGATAGATAGATAGATAGATAGATAGATAGATAGATAGATAGATAGATAGATAGATAGATATTTAGGTTTTCCATTCAAATATATTGCATAAGCTAGGAAATAGACATTCATGAACATTGCCCTTTCTATGTGGAAGTGTATAACAGTATTTTTTAATGATTACAGATATATTCTAGAAGCCTCTGAAATGTTTCAGGACTTGATGCACTTAGCAAATTGCCACCTGCAAAGAGGAACATCTCAAGGATCATGCCATCTGTAAGGAATTTTTCTTCAACTTAAACTTTGAATTGCATCTTTTCCAAAGTGGTAGCAAACAATTTTCTCAAACACACATCTCCATTTCATGCCTTGTCTTTATGTTCAAAAAATATTAAACAAGATTGTTTCTACTGTTACTTACTTCAAAGAACCTTGAAAGGTTTTGTTGTATGGGTAAAATACCCCTGATGGAAAAAAAATTAAGATAATATTTTACATTTTTAAAACCATCTTTTTTTCCTAATCAACAAAGAATAAACATAAACATAGGCTAACTTATATTCTCTACATCTTTCAGTCAATTGTGAAACAGTAAAGATGTGAACATAACTTGAGAAAGTTTTACTTCTTATTTACTACTAATATCCTCACTGAGGATGCTGTCATTTCCTATATTGACTCAGCATAAGACTGGTATCTGCTTATATTTCCTTGATCTCTTTTATTAGTATTCATGAGGTGTGAGTTATTTTAATTCACCTTTTATATCTTCCTCTACCCCAGACACCTTGTATATTGATCCCTCAAAAAACTATTAATTATGTCACCTCCAATGCAGTTCTCCTTCATACGTGCATGTCAATCAGTTATAATGGCCAGAACACTGAAACAGGGGTAAGGGAACTCCAAAGAACATAGTTAAAGGTAGGGACAACTTTAAAATAGGGTATTGGGACTGGGGAAGTTGGAGTGAGAGAGGGGAGAATAAGGCAATAGATAGTGGAGTTTTCCTTCATCGCTGCCATTTCTATCTCCCTCATAATCCCTTCTTAGATTGTGATGACAGAGTTGAAACATAGTAGTTCTACTATTCTTTACAGTAAAAATTTTGTTATAATATCCTATACATATTTTCCCATTTTTCTTCTGTTTAATCTATTTCATCTTTAAATGTGCTTTATATGACATTGAATCTCTTGCCAAGCTTTCTTTAATCTAGTTTTATCCTCCATTGCTTCTCTTTGTTTTATGATGCAACAATGTTCATAACTGTCCATTGTTCACAATTTTACAAATGATTTCATACTTGAATTAGTTTTTGTCTTTGGCTATCACCTCATTTTGCTTGTCAAGCAAACCAGAAGTTTACTCATTAAGGTGCTTTTTGATATCTTTTTTTTCTTGTTGTGCCAATAAATTTACATTGGTTAAGCTTCTATATAAAATGATCATAAACATTGTCCATATCTGTTATCCGTTTCCCATTTGTTCATTGCCAATTATTCATTTAAATGGTTCATTACTAAGCTGTCTCAATTGAACATCTTATCTTTTTCTAATTATTAACATTTTTCCTTGCTTTTTACTAAATTTAATTGGACAGAGGAAAGAACAGAATGAATAAAAATCAAAATGGGTAGAAATAAATGTGATTGGATCAGTAATAAAGAATCCTGATCTAATTTACTGCCTTGCTCTTGGAAAGATTGTGTCTATGTGTTTTTAATTGCAAGAGCTTGAGGAAAGCAGAGTTTCATTTAGTTAAGTATACATTGTTTCTGCAACAAAGAATAGAAACAATTCAAATTCAGATCCATTCATTCAAGAATCACATATTCTGGGCTTATTTTGGACAATTCTTTCTTATAGGTATCGTGTATGTTACAAAGGTAACGAAGATGTGAACCCTGCCTTCCTGAATCTTATGTCAGGAAGAATAACCATTATATTATTATGATAATTCATGTTTACATAATGATTTAAGGTTTGCAAAGTTCCTACATACTATCTCCATCCTTTGAAGGAGGTAGGCACTGTTAGTTTCATTTCAGAGATAGAGAAAATGAATCTCAGAGTGATGACACAATTTGCCCAGATCATAGAGCTAAAAAGAACTTGAGACAACAATGAAACTGTAACATTTCAGATTCCAACTCCAAACTTCTTTGCCTGCACATTGCTGCCTCTTTAGACACCAATATTACACACACATAAACATAAATACATATTTGTAAGCATAAAGGTTCACAGCAATAAACAATAAGATTACTATAGTATAGAATGCAATGAGAAATTTAAAAAGAAAAATTCGTTATGTCTATAAAGATCCATGAAGATTATTAGGAAGTGACATTGAATCATGGGTAAGATATCAAAAGGCAAGAGTTATAGATGATTGGGAAGAGCATTCCAAGGGGGAAAATGGAATTTTTAAAAAGCTACAGAAGCAAGAATATGCAAGAACCTATAATCTGTTCATTGACTGTTGTACTGTTTGCCCTCATTTCTCGAAGAGGACCATGACATCATGATAAGGACATGACTCATGCAGTTGATTTTGATTTGAGTGAGGGAAGGCTGTGCAAAGTCGCCAGCCTCACTTCTCCTCCTGAGCCATCTGGGTCCAGTGGCCTGATATTCATCAGGATGACTAGAGATAGCCCAGGATGCAATGTGGGACCCTGGCCATTTTGGGTTAAGGTTTTATCAGATTCTCACTTTGGGTGAGATACACCCTTTCAATGAATAGGTCTCTTTAAGTAGTTACTCATGGGAAGGCTCTTTTAATTAAAAAAAAAAATTTAAACTGGGAAGGGAAGACCCTCAGGGTTCCTGGGTAAAAGAGAAAGAGTTAACATTTAGTATTTGCATTCACTGTGTGCTAGATGGGCAGGGACCTGTTGTCCAATCTATGAGCTCCAGAGTGAATTGGGCTTAAGACTTGGTCTTTGAGGAAGAGGAGAGGAGAGGGGAAGGGAAGGAAGTGGAAGGGAGGGGAGAGGATGGGACGAATGGGAGGGAAGAAGAGGGGAGGAGAGAATAGAGGAAAGAGCTGCTACTCACTCACAGGCTGTGTTTGTCCCTAGTTCTTGAATAGGACCATGATATCAAGATGATGACATAACTTGTTAGTGGTTGTTATTGATTAGTACCATTATTAATGTACACAGGCTAACTTCTAGTAGACATGTTGCTGCACAAGGAAATGAAACTGAGCTAGTTAAAGTCCATCACCAGATACTAAATATGAGGATTTCATTATACTGCACCAGTAAAAAAAAATGAAGACTTCAATATTGTTGAACTAGACAAAGAAATGTATTATGATCATAGAATTTCACCAAAGAACAATTATCAATTTCTAGTTACAGAAGGTGCCAATGAGATAGAATAAAGATGTAACTTGGAAGTATACAGGGAAACAAAGCTTTTAAAAACTACCTAAAAATGATACTAGAAACCACTCTCCTCCTAAATAGACATAAAATGAATCCACACAGTATATGTTGCCAGCTGTATATGAATCAAATGCAATTCTCAGGGTCATTCACACTGCAGAAGTGGCTAACAGCTACATAGAGATCCAGGAGGAAGCCAGTTAATTAAGTTAAAGTCTACATTTTCCATTTCTGTAAGAAGAAGCAAGCCTGCTGTCATTCTATACTTCAGAAAAATTCTCATCCAAATTCATATTCTCTTGGACAGACCTGGTACCTTAGCTTTCCTCCAAAACTATCTGATGCTCATTTCTAGGAGTCACAACCTTGTTTCTAGGGAATCCTTCAAAAATTCATGTATGTGGCCTGGTCCTAGTCATCAAATATTGATTGAATGCCCACTATGTACCAGAGACTAACCTGGCCATTGGAGCTTGTAGATTGTGTTGACTAACATGGGTTCAACAGAGCATATTCATAGCTGACCTTTTTGTTTCTAACCAATCATATGTACCTGCCTCAACTTTGGGATGAAGAGGCAGGCTTTTTAGTGTAACTGAGTAACAAGAGCTCATGTCTCAGTGGATATTTAAAAGGGAATGACAAATCTCTTAGTGTTCTTTTCCCTACCAGTTGTAGATCTATTCAGAACCAGTTCTTCCAAAGTGGGGAAGGGGAAGTGGCAACTTGACCTATTATCCCCTCCCTAGTTACCATGTAGCTATGAGTACATGATATCTAAAAGATATGCCTTTTGGTGGTTTGCTCAATGTATTATGAGTCTTTTGTGTCTATTAGCATTTTGTTTAGGTGGTGGGGAGGAGTAAAATGGGTTTCCCGTACCTGATTTGCATTGTATGTTAAGTATCTTTTTACTCCCCTGACTTTGAAAGAGAATGTGAATATGAGTTAAAATCTATGTTATAAGTAGTTTTTCGCTGGAACACTGATTGGGGCAGGGTGGGGGAGGAGGAGGGGAGCCAATATAGCCAGCCCAAAACCATGAGAAAAGTGAGTCTAATGGCCCTCATTAGAGGGGAGGACAGGTTCTATCAGAACTGAAAGAAATGTGGACCAAGAACATAGCGGTCCCTTAGGGTGAGGGCCTCTTAATCTTAGACTGCATTGACTAAATAAAGTGACCGCACGCTGGTTATAGCTTGGGCCTACATTATGTATTATGTTGCATTATTCTTCTGAGGTTTTTTTTTCCTTTATCTTGACGGAGACGGGGATGAATGGATTAAAGAATGGAAGCAGGAAAGGAAGAAAAGATTCAAATATTGAGAATTTGTTAGCACTTATTATGCACCAGATGCTGGGGGTACAACGATTAAAGTAAATACATAATATGTATAATATTATATGGGGTGGGGGGAGAATTTAGGTGGCTTAGTGGATAGAACACTGGGTCTAAAATCAGGAAGATTCATCTTCCTGAGTTCAAACCTGACTTCAGCTATGTGACTAACTCTGGGCTGCAGCCTCCAGCCTGTTTGTTTCAGTTTCTTCATCAGTAAAATGAGCTGGAGGAGTAAATGTCAGACCACTCCAGTATCTTAGTCAAGAAAACCCCAAATGGGTTTGTGAAAGTCAGACACAACTGAAATGACTGAAGTGTGTGTGCGTGTGTGTGTGTGTGTGTGTGTATGCATGTGCGCTTGCGTGCCTGTGCGTACTCTCTAGAAGAATCATTTAGAACTATGTGGAGGATATGGAGTGGGCAGAAGGAAGGAGGGAAGAGGAACTGGTATGGGGCAGAAGGAAAAGAGAGGAGGGAAAAGAGGAGGAAGGATCTGGGAGGGAGGGGAAGGATAAAGAGGGTGTAGCCGAGACTAATTTCCTAATCTATAAAATTGGGATAATACTTGTACTATCTATTTCACAAGGTTGTTGTAAAGAAAACACTACTTTATCAAGGTATATTCCACTATATTCCATTGCTGCCAATAAAACACTATGTAATGATTTATCCTTTGCCTTAAAAGAAGGGCAAAGACCTGCTTTTGGGAAAGGAGACAACAGGTAAATCAAAATATCCCTTGGAAAAACTTTATTTATTCACTTTAAAAAAGATATCTCATTGTCTTTCCCTGTGACTGGTAGCAGTGGTCCAAATCATACAAAAAGTATTCCCTAGTGCATGAGATGGGCCAAATCATGGATTTTTAATGTTTGCTACTCTTCTCATGTTGATCTTTGAATTGTCTCCTTTAAAAATTTATTAAAAAGCTCTTTAAAATTTAAAGTGGTCTTGACAGGTCTGCTAATCTAATCAACCATGGGTTCCTGAGCTACAAGACTTTTCCATTGTATCTTTCTCCTCCTACCACAAAAACTGGTCAACGTCCACATTTGATTTAATGAATAACATGTAATTACTAAGGAGTCCTATAGTGTGCAATGCATCCAGGAATAATAAATATTTTGCTGACTTCATGCATTTTCCCATTTCTACCTAATTCAATTTAAGTTAACATTTAGTAAGTGACTAAGATAAACAAAACAGTTTGCTAGGACTTAGGGAAAGCAAAAATAAAAAATTATATTATCCCATGTTTATCAGTGGTTCAGATCTCTCCACTAGACTACAAGATACATGTAGGTAAGAACTGTATGTAATCTATTATGTGTTTCTATAGCAATCTCTGCCATAGCTTTGGGCACATGTGAATGGGATTTAATACATATGATGTATAATTTAAGGGACTATTAGACACTGTAAGTAATGCAATCACACAAAGAGAGAGTATTAAACATAGCCCTTGCCTTCAAGGGGGCTTACAATTGACCATGTAGGGCGAGAACACTGAATTGGAGTTAGGACACCAGGGTTCTAGTCTCAGGTCTGCTATTAACTGTGTGATGTTAGGCAAGACACTAACTTTTCCTCATCTGTCAAATGAAAGATTTGGACTAGGTGACGTCAAAGATTCCTACCAGCTTTATTATTTTAGGATTCTAAACAGATAGTAAGATATCCACAGGTTAAAACATACACACTAAAAATGCAAGGCAGCATGTGGTAGGTGGTGTAATCAATAGTACTTTGTGAGTTTAAAGAGAGAAGATATAGCAATAAGACTTTCGTCAAACGATGCATTTATATTTCATGAGATGCTTTCTAATTACACTCCCTTGTCTTTATTTTTCTGTTCAGAAGGTTGTGAAGAGTCACAGATTGTCACTAAAGCAGCATGGTCAAGAAAATTTATATCAACATTTCCTGGCATTCAAAAGCTCTAACAGATGGCCCAACTGATCTGCATGTGCATTCATGTGTACTGACATATACGCGCAGGAAATCAACTTTATGAATTAATATACCTATAGGTGGCCTACAAGTGTTGTACCAATTACTTAGCTTCCCATCTTCTTAATAACCTAAGCATATGTTTGCATGCAGAGCCTTTTTGTTTATTTGAAGTGACAGAAGCTTTTTCATAGAGGTTAAAATAAGGGTCTGGCAAGTTTGTGACACTAAAAATTCTAAACTGCTTTGGCAAAGAATACCAACATATCCTGGTTTTGTTTTGTGGTTTTTTCATTCCCCAAGTATTCCCATTAAAAAGTCTGCATTTTCCTGGCTGATTGTTTCCCAAAGAAAGAGCTCCCTTCCCAAAAACCTGTTTGACATTTGAGCTCATATCTGTTCATCTCCCTAAAGGAGCAGGCTCTATTTACAGGCATCTCATTCTAGTAGCGTCAGCATGGGATGTGGAAGGAATTAAGAATGAAGAAAATTGATCTGATCTAATTTGATGTAACATAAGCCAAGTGGTTTATCATAAGCAAATTCTTTCAACTGCAGGTTGTTACTGCCCACCAAAAGAAGGCTGTTAAGAATGGTTACACAAATGGGGCAATGTACAAGTCTTACAGACACAGACCCTACAATATTAATTTTTGCTATTTATTAATCTAAATGTCACATAACAAACATGTGAAGAAGAGGAATAGCTGGCTTTTTTTCTTGTATTTTAAGGTTCACAAAGGACTTTCTATATCCATTATCCCATTCAACTCACAACAACCTCAGATAATGAGATGCTATTATTATTAAATATTATTCCCCTTATACAGAGGAAAATGAGGCTAAAAGAGATTTGTCCGGGGTCAAAGAACTAGTAAGTATCAGAGACTGGATATAAACTAATATCTTCTTAACTCAAAGCCTAGAGATCTATGCTCTGTGCTAATCCTTCCATTTCTGCTCTTTAACTCCACACAGTTGTTTGAGGGTCATACAGCTCCTGCAAAAGTCAGGATTTGAATTTAGCTCTTCCTGAGGCATCTAGGCATTAACAGTAGATAAAGTGCTGGACCTGGAAACAGGAAAATCTGAGCTCAAATCAAGTCTCAGACACTCTGTATGACCCTGGGCAAGTCATTTATCCAGTCTGCCTCGCTTTCCTTTTTTATGAAGTAGGAATAATAATAGTACCTGCCTCTAAGAGTTGTTTTGAGAATAAAGTGAGATAATGTTTATAAAGCACTTTGTAAAACTTAAAGTGCCATGCAATTGCTAGCTACTATTATTCATAACTCCAAGTCTAATACTACCTACTGTGCCATAAAGTTTGACCCCAAGAAATATTATATGGGGGCCATAGCTACATTAAAGACTTTGTAGAACCTTCCCTATGACACTCGATCAGTCGCAACAGAATGTATCCTCCAGTGCCCAGTCACTTACAAGGGAATAAGAAAGACATGAAGCAAGAGTAGTGCCCATGGTGTTTCTGTGGTATTCCCAAAGCAGAAGCACACACCCATTGATCAGAGAGAAAGAGAAGAATGAGCCTAGTATCCTTCCACATCCCTGCAAACCCCATCATTGGCTAGGGCAGTATTGTAGCAACCCAAATTATTCAGTCATTTTTCAGTCATGTCTGAGTCTTTGTGACCCCATTTGGAGGTCTCTTGACAAGGATACTGGAGTGGTTTGCCATTTCTTTCTCCAGCTTACTTTACCAATGAGGAAACTGAGGCAAACAGGGTTAAATGACTTGTCCAAGGTCACACATAGCTAGTAAGTGTCTGAGGCCAGATTTGAACTCAGAAAGATGAGTCTTCTCGATTCCAAGCCCATCACTCTATTCACTGTACCACCCAGCTGCCCCAAGTAGCGTACTAATTAATTAAAATCACCACTGCAGGTCTGATCCTAAGTCATCTATAGAAATTACCAGAACAAATCATATGTATTGGTGAATGAGATGGTCACCTCCATGGTGTGACTTGTAAGGCTTCACTTACCTAACTCTATCCTCCCATGTCTTTTTATGGTTCTGTCTTCTACATGAAATCCCTGTAATTAGACTCAATGCCCTTAGTTAGAAAGTTAAAATATGGAATTATCTTAGCTCATTATTACTTAAATGCACTTATCATTCACTCTCTCCATCAATTGTGCCATACAAATATCTTTTAGCTCATCTCTCTTGTTTATAGCCTACCTCCAGTCTCTGTTGCCTTTTCCTATAGCCACCCCCAAGTTAAAATACAACTGGTTCCCAGGCATGTCTACTAAATTGCAAATGGCTGAAAGTACTAATGCACTATACCTCTTAAGTCAGTTACATAGGATTTTAAAACTGGAAAGGACTTTAGAGATCATTTAAGCAGTATCATCATTTTCCAGCTGAGGTCCAGAGATGTCCAATGACTTCTCCAAAATCACCCAAACGTAAATAGCAAAGTAAGGATATGAATCCATGACTTACTTCTGAACATGAATCATGCAAATTTTCCATATGTTTTTCTGGTCATGTTTTTCAGCAGAGTCTCAAAGTGGTAACAGCTGACAATAGATGAAGCATCTCCAAATGGAAATAAAAGATAATCTCCTCAGAATGATAGTAGTTTTAGGGAATCTGACCTCTTGTGGCAGAGAAAATCCTGGTTAAAAACTTTAGAAGAACGCCAAATCTTAGAGTCCAGGAGAGAGTTATGCCTAGGGGGAACTTCATGAGAATGCAATAGAAGGATAAAAAATGTTAAGGCCTAGGAATCAGAAAATACCCTTTGACTGCATATCTTCTTTAGGTGCTTCATTCCCACTATCCTTTCAGTTCGAGTCCATTCTCCTCAGGGCTGCAGTGTGTGCAAAGGGAAAGAAAGACCTCAGATTGGAGAATCGTCTTATAATTTTGGTTCTTGCTACATCTTTTTGTGTTAACCAATTTTACTGGTTAATTAATAATTTGAAAGCACACTGGATAGGGGCTTGTGAATGATAGTATTAGAAATCTCAGAGATATTCAAGGTTTTCCCCAGAGCCCTAAAAGGAGAACTAGAAAACTTCTCTCTAAACATTGAAGAAGAATTCTTAGGAGTGTAACAAAGATAATATTTTCCTCAAATAAATCCAGAGGTGTTTTTTTAATCAACAAATAATAAGCACAGTGAAATCTTGTATTCTTTTCACCTTTCAGGCATTGTGTGACTATAAATATGCAGTTTGCTATAGATTTATTTTGCAAAGGCTTACCTGTTCTCTTCTGATACCTTCATCATGGATATCTTGAAAACATATTCACATTTGGTATCTTTCTGTCTTTCAAATATCTTGAGAATTAATCCCTTGATTCTTTCAACATTATGTCACCTCTTACATAGACCTCAACTAAGAACACTTGATTGGGTTCAAATATTCTTTTTTTCTCTAGTACTATTGCCACTACCTCATGAAAGCATATCTGAAACTGTGATATGAAATTCCAAATGTAGTAGGTCTAATCCTTATGGTGAACAGAATCTCATATGAAAATTTTCAGAGAAATTTTCTATTTTTTATTCTAAACTAGTGTTACTCTTGGCTGCCATTTTACATCACACCAAAGAGATCAAGTGTTTACTAACTAGACTAGTATAAAGGCCTACTCCTTGTTGTAACTGAATTCTGTCAATTAAACTTCCTTACGAAATGATGATGGTCTCAATATCTCTTCTCTTATCCATTTCCCACTTTAAGGGTCAATAATTTGCTTAAATAGATCATGTACAGTTACTTTTAATTTCATAACAGAAAGTCTTTCCATTTTTATTCTTATTTAGTATGAATATCAATTCATGTACTAACAAGGTGCTGATCCAAATGTATACCAATAACTGAAAATCTTCTCACATTGGTAACTAATCATTTTTCTGTTCAGAAATCAACTTCATTTTTTTAAATGTTATTCAGTGCTAACTATATTCAGTATCTCCTAACTTTTCTTTAAGAAAGTATTAATGATATTTCTGTGTAACCCACTATCTTTATCTCCTTTTTTACTCCTGAAACATATTTTCCAACATATCTTTGAGCTACTTTCCCTATGACAGTTTTGAATTGAAGCCTAAGTATGAAAGTGGGACTAATCAATTTGTGACTTCCCTTCACTGATTGAAATTGCAACCCCTTAACATCTGTTTATCTTATGTAAACCTTTCCAATGTTCTCTTAAAGTTGGCCACTGTGCTCCATTCATCATGCAGGAAGTCTTCTTCACTTTCTCTTGACATGACAAGGGTACTAGTAGATCTCTGGCTACCCGTCTGACATTCCTTGCTCTTGGCATGTATTCAGTCCATCATCTCTTCCTATAATACACTCTTCAATGATGTCATTTACTCCTATTCTTCACTGGTATATGTTACAATCTGTTCATACCCACTACATATATTTTTCCCTTATTATTTGTGATATACATCTTTAGTTCTTCAGAAAATGGTGTTCCACGTCTCACTGCTGTAAAAAAAAAAATCTTGTTTTTACTTATCTACATGTAACAGGGCATGTGAAGATTTGTCCTGCCTGCTTCCAGCAAATTGCATTATTATCTCAGTATTTGGTACTTGGGGGATGACAAAGGCCCCTGGCTGTTTCCAGCTAAAAATGAAAGACTCAGTATTAAAGGACTCAGGTGTTTTGGGGATGATGGGAAGGGTCCTTATTGGCCATTGAGCTGGAAGCATCAATGACTCAGTGGACTTTTATAATGAACAACTTCTATTTAGTTGCTTTATTCGCTTCTCATCTGCAGATTCGCTTCTCATCTGTGAGAACACTTTAATTCTGTCCCTGGAGAAGTAGAGGAAGAGAGCTGGTGTCCTTTTCATTGTAGGAAAAAATGGTGACCTGCTAGAACAGGGCATCTAAAGCAGGAACTCTGCTGGGAAAGATGAGCTTGGGTCTTGTGCAGCTGGTTGCCTTTTTTCTTCCCTGAATGTAAGTGACTGGATAGTGATTCCAAAATAGATAGGTCTCTCTCGGCAGAAACTTTATGAATTCCAGAGATCTGGAAATATTGCTGAATGGCAAAGGGAAAGTTTCTGCTCCTGGAGAAAAACAGTAATAATAGTAAATGTTTATATAGGTTTTTTTAAGGTTTGCCAAGTACTTTACTTGTGTTATTTCTTTTGAACCTTACAACAACACTGTAAGGTAGGTACTTTTATTACCCTTCCATTCTGCAGATGAAGAAACTCAGGGAGAAGTTAAGTGACTTGTCCAGGGTCACATAGCTTATAAGTGTCAATTTCAGGATTTGAACTCTGGTTGTCATAACTCCAAAAACAGTTCTCTATGCACTGTACCACCAAAAGATAATAATAACGATGGTGGTAGTGATGACTAAATAATAATATTTAGCAGGTATTCAGTCCTTTAAGTTTTGCAAAGAACTTCACTTATATAATCTGATTTGATCCTTACAACAACCCTATGTAGTAGGTACTATTATTATCCTTGTTTTATATTTGAAGAACCTTCAACTAAGAGAGGTTAAGTGAATCACCCAGGGTCATACAACCAAGTAGATAACTGAGAAAGCTTTCAAACAGGCCTTCGTGACATGAAATCTAGCACTTGATCCACTATACCACCTCATGGCCTTAGTCTATGCTCGTTCTTGCCAAAAGTCATCTATCTTCAGGGGGATAGTGAAGAGCAGGGTAAAGAATTAAAATGCCCACAAACTTTTTCAAGTTATATGTGTCTTAACCTTATTGGAAAAAAATGTATTTTTCATTATTATGACTTATTGTGTAACCATTCTGTCAGTGTACATTTGTGAGAGCTTTTGGTATTAGGCCTTTGTTTTGTGAGTAAAAAAATAAATAGCTATCCTATACCTAATCTCTATAAACATTAAGCACCATTCTACCAACCACTTTGGGGAGACCCTTGACGTAAACCCACCCTAAGCTATATATGATTTTTCCCAGAGTGCCATGCTGGGGTGTGTGACAAGCCTAAGAGTGTAAAGAAAGGAGCCTGCCTTTGAGGTAGTTGGGCTCCCCTAGAGATAAACCACATGTAGATTACTCCATGTGGGTTCAAACAGATAAATCTCTTAGCCCTAGCGCCCGACTCAGATAGAAACAGAAACCCCTAAACCATACACAAGGATACCTGTGGGCCACACGTTGTCCAAGAAAACCATATAATTGTATCACATATGCTTTATTGTATTTTTATATTATTGTTTTTATTGTTAAACATTTCCTAGCTACATTTTAATCTGATTCAGGCAGCACTCAGGAGTGTTATGGACTACATGGCAGCCACATGCTTAACAACTCTGCCTTAGTAGAAAGAGGAAGGTCACAATGACTCAGTCCCTTGGTTTTGACAATTTGTATGTTGTCAACAAGGGAGCAAAAGGTAGCAGATGGGGGAAGGATGAGCACAAGTTGAAACAAGTGAGATTGTTTGGCAACATTCAAGAAGCATTTTTTAGTGCTTACTCTGTTCAGAGGACTGTGCTGTATGCTCTATGGGGAGCTAAAATATTTAAATAAAGCATCACCTTTGTGTCAATGGAGCTTAGAGCTTGGCAGATATAAAGGGGATATACTGCAAACAAATACATATACATGCAATATTAATGATCAGTGTAATGTAGGAGTATGAAATAAATGCTTTCTGAAGTTCTAGGGATAAGGTCATTGTCAACTAGCCAACATTAGTATATTTTATTAGTATTAATAATATTAGCAACCAGATAATCCAATGGCAAGCTAGAATGCCAAATCTGAGGGAATGGACTCTACTAGGTCTCAGAGTAATAGCTAGGTTGAAATAAAATGATACACCACAAAGATACACATAAAAAGAACAGGACATGGAGAAAAATCAGAGAAATAGGAGTGAGTTAAGAGTGCAGAAAATTTGATTATGAGAAATAAAAGTTGTTAAAGGACATAATATGACTTTTTTTGACAGTGGGGCACAATTTAAAGGAAAGAGATTGCAGGAGTCCAGGGAGTTAACACTCACTCATCTCCAAAACCCACACCCACAGCTGGGACCATTTTGTACTTTTTCACTTAAATAGAAAATTGACATACGTTCCCAAATGTTCTGAAAAACGTAATATAAATGTATTCTGTAATTATTGCATGATATAAAATTTAATGTACACAATCTAAACAGAAAGTTAGTTCATCAAAGTGGGATTCAAAAATATTCAGAGAGCCTTCATCCCCATATCACTGTCCTCAAAAGAAAAAAATAGGTAACTGCTAGCGTTTTCCCTCCTTTCATTTATACTCTATGTATATTGTATTACATAGTTATTTACATTTTGTTTCAATTAGAATATGAGTTCCTTACAGACAGCGATTGTTTTTGCCTTTTCCAGAGCTTAGCATAATGTCTGGTCCACAGTAAATGTTCAACAAACGCTTGTTGATTGACTGGATTACAATGCTGTCAAGGATGACAGTGTATATGGGCAAGGAAATGTGCTTACGAAAAGAGATGCAATCTGAAGCATTGAGATGAGTGTGAGGTGTGGGGAAAAATGGGTTTGGGTTCAAATTCAACATTTGTTGTTGTTATTATGTATGTGTGACCTTGGACAAGTGCTTTAACTACTGTGATCCTCAGTTTCTTTATCTGTAAAATAAGATGGTTGGACAACAGCATTTCAAAAGTCTCCATAAGAAAACTCTCTTGATCCCTCTTTCCTCTGCCTCCACATCACAGACAGTTGCTAGTGCTCTGCCAAAGAAAATTATTTTGTATACATTTTGTGTTTAATTTTCTATGTACCTATTATTCTTCTACCCCAACAAAATGTATGCTCCTTGAGGACAATGACTGAGTTGATTTGCCTCGCTATCCCCAGAACGGCATCAAGTATGCAGCAGACACATAAAACTACCCGGAATTGAATTGCATTAATTATGACTTATCCTATCACCCTGAGAAGAGCTACTGTCAGACACAGTTGTGTGTTAGCATTACTGAATGGCTTTTATTTTCTTTTTTAAGCCTTTGTTAAAAGGACTAGCTTTCTGTGTAAAGGAATTTGGAAGGATATATTCAAAAATTAATGTGAAATAAAAATTTAAGTCATCACCAAGTATGGCGGCACACATCTATAATCCCTACTACTGGGGAGTGGATCGCTTGAGTTCAGGAATTCTGAGATGCAGTAGACAGAATTAAAGTCAATTGGGTGTTAGCACTCATTCCAGAGCCAACATTGTGAGCCTCTAGAAGCAGGGAAGCACCACGCTGACTAAGGAAAGGCAAATTGGCCCAGGTCAGAAACAGAACAGGTCACAGTGGGATCAAGCCAATCAGTGACAGAAACAGGCCTATGAGAGGCCAGTACACTTCCAGCCTGGGCAAGATAAGGAGAACCGGTATTGAAAAAAAAGTATCAATAGAAATTAGATACTTCTAAAAAGGAAGAAAAGAAGGGAGGGAGAAAGAGACAAAGGAAGGAAGGAAAGAAGGGAGGGAGAGAGGGAGGGAGAAAAAAAAAAGAAGTAAAAATCATGCAGCATCAACCTCTGCTACCTCTGAAATTCATTCCTGGAAGTTTTCTCTAGATGGGCGTTGACTCTCCATATCTAAAAAAGTGTGGCGTATGAAAGTCCAAGAGGTCTTAACTAACAACACTCAAATTCTAAGCAATCTTTGTGAGTAGAGCTAAATCTAAGATTGAAACGCTGAAATTATACTTTACCACTCTGTTTTCCTTCATTTCATTTAAAATCCTATCACGCAAGAGAAAAAATAGAAAAGTTCCCTTCTAAAGTACAGTATAATTGCCTCTGGGAAGGTTCCCTGACTTCCTGAACACTTTCAGTAGCAATTCAATAAATTTTCTGTCTCTGCAAAGGAGAAGAATATTGTAGAATTTCCTTCTAGTCAATAATGAGTATTCACTGGGGATCCAGTTATTACTTAGACCTCACAGCTTTTGAGCAATTCTAGGATTTTCTTCTTAGCTAGCTACATTTTTCAGGACTTGAATCTTGATCCTAAATATCATATTTTAATTAGTTACAGATATCGTTGTAATTTTTCTGATTTCTAATTTTATGTTCAGTCATTTTTCAGTCATATCTGATTTTGTGACTCAATTTGGGGTTTTCTTGCAAAGATACTGGAGTGGTATGCCATTTCTTTCTCCAACTCATTTTCCTGATGAGGACACTGAGGCAAACAGGGTTAAGTGTCTTGCCCAGAGTCACATATTAAGTGTCTGAGGCAAGATTTGAACTCAGGAAGATGACACCTCCTGACTCCAGGCCTGGCGCTCTATTCATTTTGCCACCAAATTTTTAAGTATCTCTTATTTGAAATGGGGATAAAATCTTCTTTTTCAGGCTTTGAAATAGCCTGGAGTATCCAGTTTGTTTCCAAATGCATCTCCTCAATGAAGTAGGGATAAGAAAGGTTCTTTTTGAGCCCAGTGGGGGGGGAAAAGATCATGGTTGAGTTCAAGAGCTAAATTATCAATTTTACTACATTCAGAGAACCACAAGTATGAACTGGCTTAGAAAACCCCACACTCAGAGCCTTCCCATGCTGACCAGACTGCCAAACATGCATCTAAGATAACTTGAAAAAACAGAGCAGGCTGAATCAGCTTTAGATATAGCTTACTCCAAGGAGGTTATTTTACTTAAACCAATCATCATCAAGTTATTATCTTGCCAGACCATCTAATTCATGTTTATAAAAGCCTATAACACTTGATGATTTTTAAAACACCAAAAGCAAGCAAAATAAATCTTTCCATTTCAATACAGTATTTTAGTTTTAATTCAGGGGTGAAAAACAGAATCCAGTGTTTGCTCTTCATCTTGACCATGTCTCAACGTTCCCGGGCATACTTTTATTCCCTTTCCTGGAAAGAATAATTTAAATGATCACTCAGGAGCTACATAGACAAAGAAGTGTACCTTCTCATTTTATAACTTGCTTAATTTTCCTTATATTTTAAAATTATTGATATACTTTTTTCTAACACAAACTACATTTTCCAGCTAGTAGGACCAGCACAACATACCCAACAAACTTTAATCCAGCAGTCAGACTTTGTCTGTAGACTTCTAGTGAAACAGAAACCATTCAGTCATCCTGTTGGGTAGCTTCAATCATCAGGAAGTTGTTTTGTTTTGTTTTGTTTTTAATCTTTGACATGTAAAATCTCATTATGCCTTCCCTAGAAATACAAGAAAATGTAAATTAGGTCACTTTTCCCTCACGTGATAGAAATCATTTTTTTGCAAGTGAATAGTACTCTATAATCATCTAATTATAGGATCTGAATTGGAAGGAACCTCTAGTCCAAACAACACCTGAAACAAGATTCCACCCTTAAAATATCCCTGAAAAATAGTTACCCAGGCTCCATTTGAATACCTCTAAGATGTCTGCAGGCATCCCATTCTGCTTTTGGATAACTTTAATTATCATAAAGTTGCTCCCTATATCTAGTTGAAATCTGGTTCTACAGTTACTACTCTTTCATCCTAATTATGATCTCTGGAACTATGTTTCTCCTATCACCACCATCACTAGTAATAAAAACATGACTCATCAGGCCCTGCCTCTATCTATTGTGCTACCTAGCTTCTGCCCTCTTCCACATGACAACCTGTCAAAGAAGTGCTGAAATTTCTTTACCCCTAATTCTCTCAACTGATCTTCACATATCCTGCCCTCTCACGAACCATCCACTCCTCTTTTGAGGTTCATTCTTTCCATCTACATCACCCTATTCATATTTTATTATGATATCAGAATGCAGATCTTACTCCCTACTGCTTCAAGACCTTCAGTATCTGACTGTCTTCTCCTCCATGCTAACCCCTGCCTTAATGGTGAACTCATCATTGACATTCGTCCCTTTCATCAACTCCTATTTCCTCTTTACCACTCCTACTCCTGGGGTGGTTACACCTTAGACCACACCGTCAATCCAAACTTTTCTATCTCTGTAATCAGGACCTCTGAACCTTCCTTTCTCAACAAAAATCTATCATTCTTCCATTGCTCTTCTTCTTAAAATTAATTTTTATTTTCATTGATGTCTAGTCCTTTAATAATTATATGATGTGTTTGATTTTTCTCATGCCTATTTTTAAATTATTGATATATTTTATTTTAATACTCCCTACATTTACCTTCTAGTCCAACCAGTACAACATATCCAACAAACTTTAATCCAGCGACCAGGCTTTGTTTGTAAACCTTTAGTGAAACAATTATTGCTTGGCAGTTTAACAGTTCTACTCTGGCCTCACATTCCTTACTTCACATTCTCAAACATATAGTTGCTCAGTTTAATTATGTACTATCTCTGTCCTTGTATCTTCTCAATCTACCACCTTGCCAGCCATCAAACCTGGGATATCACTACCACAAAACTCGTTTAATCCTGCCTATGCCTTCAAATTATAGTCTGATATATCTTCCCTTTTCCCTTCCAGAAAAAATAGTATGCTATGCATTCACTGTCTCCATTTTCTTATCCTCTGTTTATTTCTCAGTCCTTTGCAACTTGCATTACAACTTTACTACTTAACTAGATTTGTTCTTTCAAGGCTAACTTTAAGAAGAAAATGATATATTTATTGACTTCATTCATCAACCAAACCCAGCAACTCTTTAAATGTGTCCAGTAAGATGTATGATATTCTAAACCCCTGATCCTCCACTTCTGCAAGAAGAGAAGAATGGTGCATTTTATCAGCTCAGCACCATGGACAAGCTTGTCGGTTATAATTACACAGTGGTCATGTTAATGTTTTTCTTGTAGTAATTGTGCATATTGTCTTCCTAGTTCTGCTAACTTCATTCTTCTTCAGTTTCCCATATATCTCAGAACTTCTCCTATTCATCTCTTTGAGCTATGAAAAAGTTGATATGAATAATAGTAGTAGTGCATATAGAAAATTGCTCAAAACTTACTTTTAACTGATAATTCCTATGACTTTTTTTATCATCCTCATTTTCATTTTTTTAGCTTTTAATAGTATTGACCATCCTTTTCTCTTGGATAATCAATCACTTCTTCCTCGATTTCTGTGGCATTACTCTATCCTATCTATTGTCTCTTCCTAATGACTTTTTCAGTCTACTTTTCTAACTCATAATCCATTTTCTGTCTGTTAAGCATGGGTGTCCCTTGAGGTTCTGTCTTGCATAGATTTTTTCTTCTTTCTCTCTCTCCCTGTCTTTCTCTCTCTATTTGTCTCTGTCCATCTCTCTCTTTGTTTCTGTCACTATCTCTGTCTCTTTTTGTATGTCTCTGTATGTCTATCTCTCTTTATCATCTCACCCACTCTCATGAGTTCAAATATCATCTATATGAAGATGACTTCCGAATCTATAATCTAGACCTAATTTCTCTTATGGTCTAGTCCTGTGTCTCTATCTGTCAGCTAGAAATAGCTACATATTAGCATTTAGAATTTAATTCATCCAAACCGTAACTAATCATCTTCCTTCCTATGCCTGATCCTCATCCAAACATCATTATTTTTGTTTACAACCACCATCTTCAGAGGCAACTTTGATTTTTTCCTCTCTTTCACACCTCCTATTCACTTAGCTGCCCGTTGATTCTTTCAAAATATTTATAGCATCTATTTCTTTCTCTTTTGTCACAAGGTTGGCCACCCTACTTCATTCCCTCATCACTTTTCACCTTGAACTATTTTAAAAGCCTTTTATTTGGTGTCCCTGGGGCAGCTAGGTGGTTCAGTCAATAGACTTCCAGGCCTGGAGTCAGGAAAACTCATCTTTATGAGTTCAAATCTGGTCTCACAAACTTACTGGCTGAGTGACCCTTGACGAGTCACTTAACCCAATTTGTCTCAGTTTCCTCATCTATAAAATGAACTGGAGAAGGAAATGGCAAACCACCCAGGATCTTTGCCAAGAAAAATCCAAATGGGGTCACAAAGAGTTGGACATGACAAGACAACTCAGCAACAACAGTTGGCATCCCTGACTCTATTTACCCCCTTATCCAATTCATCTTTCACACAGATGCCAAAATAATCTTCCTATGACAAGTCTAATGACATCAAAACTTGCAGTGGCTGCTCAAAAACGTACTGTGGCTGCCCAACGCCTCAACAGCAAAAGGTAAAATCCTTAACATGACATTCTAGATTTTTTTTTCAGTCTTATTCTAACCTACCCTTCCAGCCTTGTTACACAATATTCTCTCTCATAAATATACTCTGCATTGCTGCCAAACTAGATTGCTATGTATTCTCCAAATTCAGTATACTATTTTCTGTTCTTTCTTTTTACCTGATATTTCTCCCTGAAATATACTCTACTTTCCCTTAAAGGCTGAGCTTAGACATCACCTCCAAATAGCTTTCCATGATTGTACCCCTCCCAGATTGTAAGTACTCTCTTTCTTCTCAAATTACAGTTGAATACTAATCTATCCACATTTTCACTCCCCAGGGAAAAAAAGCAAATCTAAATTCTATGAGGATTGGACTATTATTTTCTTCTTCATGTCACAGCCCCTCTTAGAAGCTCATCATAATGATGCCCTTCTTAGCATGAACACCTGATTGACTCAGTCAGATTACAGCTCAAAACTTCAAAACTCCCCAAGAAATGGACCAGCCTCAGCCTCCCCTAGTAAATGCAGTTACAATTATTGCCTCTTTATTGTGACAATAGTCTCTTTATTGTATCACCATGCAAATAGCTCTTTAACTATATTACCAGACAGGCTTCATGCATTCCATCTTGTTCTCCACCACTTGACCAAATAGTCTTTCGCAACCCCTTTTAATTCAATATGTTCCCTCCATTAATTATTTTTCCTATTTATCCTGTATTTAGTATATGTTAACTTGTATATTGTCTCCCCCATGAGATTGTGAGTTCCTTGAGGGCAGGGAATATCTTTTGCCTCTTTTCGTATCACCAAGTGCTTAGTACAGTGCCTGGTGGTAGTAGATGCTTAATAAATATTGATTGGTTAGATTTATTGTAGCCTGGTCTCCATAACCAATTACTAGCAGCCTCATAAATATTGATTGGTTAGATTTATTGTACCCTGGTCTCCATAACCAATTACTAGCAACCTCATAGGATCATAGATTTTGGTCTGTAAGGGTTTTCAGTGTCCATCTAGTGTCACCCTGCCATTTTACAGTCTTTTCCCATAATGCCAAACTATAAAACAGTTTCCATTATATATCTTGTCATTATGGGAAAAAAGCTGGGCCTCAAAGCAAGAAACTGTGCTTCAAATCCCACCTGAGACATTTAACAATAAGCAAGTTACTTGATCTCACAGAACCTGTTTCTCCAACTGCGAAAAAGCAATAAATAATACTGATACTCTCAGTTATACCAGGTAACCACCAAAAGTACCTTGTAAGTCTTAAACCAGAAAGACTGGAATTTAAGAATACCACAAAGGACCACACAAAATTTTGTGTCAGTTGATGTACCTAGTGCAGCTAGTGTAAGACATTATTAAAATGTGAATTATTCCTATCTTCTCACTCTCCCAAACAGGCTGCTTTGCTAGCTTGTCTCCAGTTTCCCCCATCCTTACTCCTATAAACTTGGATATCCTTAACTAGAATAAGAGTTTATTTAGAGATGTTCCCAGCTCCTTAACCCACATTTAGAGACAAACCGCCCCTCCAACTACATTTATCAGCAGGGATTCAGAGCTTGCTGCCAGGGGCATGCCCACTGGGTTGAGCTGCACCTGCACTGACATGGATTCAAAAGTGGCACAGCAGTTGGTCACATCTTCGAATAGGAAGTGCAATTACTAATCTCTTATCTCTTCGAAGTATATAGATAGTGTTGCCCACTCACCCAAAATGAGTGTCATCAGTTTTCTCCTCCTTCCACCCATCCTCAGCCCCCACACAGCTGCAGAAATTCTTAGAAGGGGAAAGCACAGCTGGTGGAGAGTAACTCCTCATTTAGGGTCTCTACTGGAGCCTTCTTCTCCTCCCTTCTATCTTAGAGAGGCATGGCTGTGGATAGTAGAGGCTGTCAGTAAGTGGGTTTGCCTTTGTATTTAGATCAACCATGTAAATAAACACCAGCACACACAGCCACTTAAATAGCACCACTGCTTAAAAATAAAACTCTTATTCTGGAGAACCATTATGAATTAAGACCTCTCATGACAAGACAACTTCATAAAGCTAATTAAAAACAACAGCTAGAAATAAAACAAGGCATCATCTCACACATTAAGTAGATGAGGCTTTGCTTGTTTTTTGTGCATATAAAAAAACTGTCTCACCCAGAGGGCCATAGAAGCTGAGCAATTGCCTTGGACAGGGAAAGTGAATTAGTGTTCTGAAATTAGAACACTATGGAGGAAATTTCAGGTCTTTGATATAACTGCTTAAGCTAAAGCAGATCCAGTCTTAAAAATGTTTTCAGCCTTAAGGAATTCAAGATGTTTTCATAAATCTTTTTCATCTCATCCTTGTACTTAATTGTTCATAAAAATGGATGATGAGTGATCTAATGTCAGTCACTGAGCAATTACTCTCAAACTCATATTTCAGTTGGTATAAGCTTTTCCTTATTTGTGAGAAAAAATCTCTCTCCTAGGATCTGTATTTTCTGTACTCAAACCAGAAAAGATTACATCAGACTTCATAACTATCATTCTTTAAGGGGGAAAAAAATTCCACCTTTTCATCAATAGTACTTTCCAAAAAGAAATATCCACCTAACACAGAATTAGATTTTCCTTGTAATTTCAAGTAGTTTCAAAAACTCTTTTCTACTCCTGTTGTGTTTTATTTTACTGCCCTTGACCAAAAAGAGTATGAATTTAAAATATTTGTAGAAATATTCTATGAACAATGATCATTTTTTTAACTGACATGACATCAAGACAAGTGTAAACTCCTTAAGAAAAGATCCTAGTGTTCCTCAAACAGATAAACAAAGCAGTGAACTTTGCCCAAGTATTCAGTACATTTATTAAGCATTTATTAAATGCTTACTGTGAACAACACACTGTGCTAGTTGATGGGTATACAAAGATAGAAATGAAGCAGTTCTTACCATCAAGTAGCTTTTACTCTATTAGTAGAGACAATAACTGCATAAATGATTTGTTCTTTGAGAGCAGAGACTGTCATTTGCTTTTTCATATACTTAGCACTTATCATAGCACTTAACACATAATGGTTGTTAATAAATACTTACTGACTCACTTGAGTCCCTCCTCAACTGTAATACTCACTTGAATATTGCAAGGCATAGTGATAGGGGATATGGAATTGATCTGTGATTTTGATGACATAAAAAATTCCTAGTTGAAGAATTCTCTGTGTTGCAAGTTGACACTTTCACTGTAGATTATGGCCTTTGAGTTTTCTAGAGCACTGAGAGGTTAAGTCACTTGCCCAATGTCACATAGCCAGTGTTAAAGGTAGTAGTACCTGAACCCAGATCTTTCTGGTTTCAAGACTAACTTTCTGTCTATTATGCCACTGTCTCTAATACACATACAAAATAAATACAAAGTAATATGGAAGGAAAGTACTAGCATCTAGGGAGATGGGGGTGGGGGAGAAGCCATGTAGAAAGTGACACTTGAAATTAGCTTTAAAATAAATTAGGGATTTCAATAGCTGGAAATAAAAGTGGAATTCATTCCAGGTCTTGGAAAGACCCAGAGATAGGACACTGAGTGGCATGTGTGATAGTTCTGATTCCATAAAGGCAGTGCTAAGAGACCATAAATTCCAGCAAGTCAGAACAGGCTGGAAAGATTTTGAATATGAGCTTGACATCAGATTGCATGTCTGTCATCCGAAGACCAGACTAACTAAATTCAGAGGGGTTGATTATCAGAGAGTTGCCTCCCAGTGTTGAATTCTTTTGGCTACAATGATGATAATAACTCAGATTTATCTAGCACCTCAAGGATTATGAAAGAAGCACTTTCCCAACCCTATGAGGGAATCAGTGCACATATCATCATGCTCATTTTATAGCTAAGAAATCTAAGGTTCAGACTGAAATATCACATGTTAGAAGTTTCAAAGCTAGATCTCATTATTCCACATCCAGTACTCTTGCCACTATACTATACCATGTCTACTAAGTTAGACAGGTGTTGCAATGTGTATCAGTAATGGAATTACCCAACCAGTGAAATTAAGAATTTCTAAGATTTAGTTACAGGGGACAGTCAAGATGGTGGAGCAAAAAGAGGGATTTGCTGAGCAAATCTCAAACCAAAGACAGCCTAGAAAGTTGACAGGAAGCAATTATTGCACTAAGTTGGTAGAGGGTAGTCCAGTGTGGGTCATGCTGGCATAGACATGACCTAAGCAGGCCTGGGGAAAGGGGGGAACTTAATGACTGGCACCTGTGGCAGTTTCCAGATTTCACAGTCCTAAAACACCAAGGAAATATTGGAAGATCAGGGGAAACCTGTAGGACCTGTGTGACAGAGCAAAGTTGTCCAGTTCCAGCTCCAGGGTGGCAGAGGCGGCAGAGGAGCCCCCAGAAGCTGCAGTAGCAGGAGGAGCAGCGGCAGCAGCTGTTTCTGGAACTCTAAGCCCACAGGTTGTGAGGGGATCAAGCAGGTGACACTACACCCCCACCCATTGGAAACAGAGAACTATCTTGACAAAGAGCTCAAAAGTCAAGTAATTCACTCAGAAATGAGCAAAAATGAGAAAAAGAATCAGACTATAGAATCTTACCCTGGTGACAAGGAAGACTAAAACATGCAGCAGACAAAAGACAACAAAATCAAAAAGCTTCTGAGAAAAATATGAATTCATCTCAGGTCATGGAAGAGCTCAAAAAGAATTTTGCAAATCAAGTGAGAGAAGCAGAACAAAAATTGGGAAGAGAAATGAAACTGGTGCAAGAAAATAATGAAAAACAAGTCAACTGCTTGCTAACGGGGAAAAGTTGTTAAGAAAATAACACCTTAAAAATAGACTAACCCAAATTACAAAAGAGATCCAAAAAGTCAATGAGGAAAAGAATGAGTTAAAAAGCAGAATTGGCCAGATGGAAAAGGAGGTCCCAAAGCTCACTGAAGAAAATAATTCCTTAAATTTAGAATGGAGAAGATGGAAGCTAATACTTAATGAAAAATCAAGAAATTATAAAACAAAACCAAAAGAATGAAAAAGAAGCATAAAATGTGAAATATCTCATTGGAAAAACAACTGACCTGGAAAATAAATCCAGGAGAGACAATTTAAAAATTATGGGACTACCTGAAAGTCATGATCAAAAAAAGAGCCTAGACATCATCTTTCATGAAATTATCAAGGAAAATTGCCCTGATATTCTAGAACCAGACGGTAAAATAGGTATTGAAAAAATCCACCAATCACCTCAAGAAAGAGATGCCAAAACGAAAACTACTAGGAACATTGCAGTCAAATTCTAGCGCTCCCAGGTCAACCAGAGAATATTACCAGCAGCCAGAAAGCAGCAATTTGAGTATTGTGGAAACACAATCAGGATAACACAAGATCTAGCAGCTTCTACATTAAGAGATCAGAGGGCTTGGAGTATGATATTCCAGAGGTCAAAGGAGCTAGAATTAAAACCAAGAATCACCTACTCAGCAACACGGAGTGTAATCTTTCAGGGGGAAAAATGATCATTCAATGAAATAGAGGACTTCTAAGAATTCTTGATAAAAAGAACAGAACTGAATAGAAAATTTGATTTTCAAATACCAGAATCAAGAGAAACATGAAAAGATAAACAGGAAAGAGAAACCATAAGGAACTTACTAAAGTTGGACTGTATACATTCCTACATGGAAAGATAATATTTGTAATTCTTGAGACTTTTCTCAGTGTGAGGATAGTTGGAGAGATTTTATACATATAGACAGAGGGCACAGGGTGGGCTGAATAGGAAGGGATGATATCTAAAAAAAATCAAGGGAAATATATTGGGAGAAGGAGAAAGGGAGAAATAGAATGAGGTAAATTATTTCTCATATAAAAGAGGCAAGAAAAAAAGCTTTTTCAATGGAAGGGAAAGAAAGGAGAGGGGGAGGGAGTGAACCATTACTTTCATCAGATTTGACTTAAGGAGAGAATAAAATTCATATTCAAAGTGGTATGAAAATCTATCTTACACTACATGAAATACAGGGAAAATGGTAAGCAGGGGAAGGAGAAATTAGGTGGGATGATAGAAAGGAGAGCAAATGGGAGGAGGGGGTAATTAGAAGTAGATATTTGTGAGGAGGGACAGGGTCAAAAGAGAGAATAGAATAAATGGGAAGCAGGATAGGATGCAGGGAACTATAGTTAGGCTCTCACAATATGACTGCTATGGAAGTGTTTTGCATGACTGCATCTACAATCTATATCAAATTGTTTGCCTTCTCAGTGGGGGGGTTGGGGAGGGAGGAAGGGAGGAAAGTTGGAACCCAAAGTTCTAAAAGCAAATGCTAAAAATTGTTTTTACATCCAGCTGGGAAATAAGACGTATAGGCAATGGGGTATATAAATCTATCTTGCCCAACAAGAATATAGAGGGGAAGGGGATAAGAGAAAATAGGGGTGTGATAGAAGCAAGGGAAAATGGGGGCAAGGGGTAATCAAAATGCATAGTGTCTTGGGAAGTGAAGAAGGAAGAGATGGGAAGAAAATTTGGAACTCATAATCTGGTGGAAGTAAATGTTGAAAACTAAAAATTAATTAACTAATTAATTTTTAAAGTAAATTAAAAACCCAAATAGTAGTAATTACAAATATAGTCAATTACATTTATATGTAACTTCTGACAGTTTAGAAACTGTATTTCATTCAATCTTCACAAAAACTCAGAAGCAAGTATTTCAAATATTATTATATTCATTTCACAGATAAGTAAACTAAAGCTTAAAAAGTTTCCAAGTTTTGCACAAGTTCACAGTTAATAAATATTGCATGCGCTTTCTAGGTGACTAGACCTCCTTGCAAGTTATTATGTTTGTTTGTTTTTTCTGGCAGAACTCTGTTTCCTCAAGGACAGGATCCTCATCTTCTAATTTATTTCTGTCTACAAAATTTGGTCCCTGAATACTCCAATAGGTTCTTGTATGAGGTCTCTAAAAGCAGCCACAATAGACATATGTCTACACTTAGAATATTGAACTTGGAAGAAAAAGAAGCTTCTCTCTCTTTTTTTTTATAAGTTTATTTATTATGCTTTTTACATTCATTTTCACAAAACTGGGGGTTCCAAATTTTCTCCCCATTTGTCCCCCCCTCCTAGCCCCATACACTGAGCATTCTAATTTCTCCTATCACCAATCTGCCCTCTCTTCTATCATCCCTCCCTTCCCTTGTCCCCATCTTCTCTTTTGTCCTGTAGGGCCAGATAACTTTCTATTCCCCATTACCTGTATTTCTTATTTTCTAGTAGCAAGAACAATACTCAACAGTTGTTCCTAAAACTTTGAGTTCCAACTTCTCCCCATCCCTCCCTCCCCACCCATTCCCTTAGGGAAGGCAGGCAATTCAATATAGGCCGTATCTGTGCAGTTTTGCAAATGACTTCCATAATAGTCGTGTTGTGTAAGACTAACTATATTTCCCTCCATCCTATCCTGCCCCCCATTGTTTCTATTCTCTCTTTTGATCCTGTCCCTCCCCAAGAGTGTTGACTTTAAATTGCTCCCTCCTCCCATTGCCCTCCCTTCCATCATCCCCTCCACCCTGCTTATCTCCTTCTCCCCCACTTTCCTGTACTGTAAGATAGGTTTTTATACCAAAATGAGTGTGCATTTTATTCCTTCCTTTAGTCGAATGTGATGAGAGTAAACTTCATGTTTTGCTCTCAGCTCTCCTCTTTTTCCCTCCACTAAAAAGTCTCCTGCTTGCCTCTTCTATGAGAGATAATTTGCCCCATTCCATTTCACCCTCTCTCCTCCCACTACATTTCTCTCTCACCATTTACCTTCATTTTTTAAAGATATGATCCCATCCTATTCAATTCACTCTGTGCTCTCTGTCTCTGTATGTGTGTGCATGTGTGTATGTGTGTGTGTGTGTGTGTGTGTGTGTGTAATCCCACCAACTACCCAGATATTGAAAAGTTTCAAGAGTTACAAATATTGTCTTTCCATGTAGGAATGTAAACAGTTCAACTTTGGTAAGTCCCTTATGACTTCTCTTTGCGGTTTACTTTTTCATGCTTCTTTTCATTCTTGTGTTTGAAAGTCAAATTTTCTTTTCAGCTCTGGTCTTTTCATCAAGAATGATTGAAAGTCCTCGATTTCATTGAAAGAACATTTTTTCCCCTGAATGTATTATACTCAGTTTTGCTGGGTAGGTGATTCTTGCTTTGAGTCCTAGTTCCTTTGACTTCTGGAATATCCTATTCCACGCCCTTCAATCCCTTAATGTAAAGCTGCTAGATCTTGTGTTATCCTGATTGTATGTCCACAGTACTGGAATTGTTTCTTTCTAGCTGCTTGCAAGATTTTCTCTTTGAGCTGGGAGTTCTGGAATTTGGCCACAATGTTCCTAGGAGTTTCTCTTTTTGGATCTCTTTCAGGTGGTGATCGATGGATTCTTTCAATACTTATTTTGCCCTCTGGTTCTAGAATATCAGGGCAGTTTTCCTTGATAATTTCATGAAAGATGATGTCTAGGCTCTTTTTTTGATCATGACTTTCAGGTAGTCCCATAATTTTTAAATTGTCTCTCCTGGATCTATTTTCCAGGTCAGTTGTTTTTCCAATGAGATATTTCACATTCTCTTCCATTTTTTCATTCTTTTGGTTTTGTTTGGTGATTTCTTGGTTTCTCATAAAGTCATTAGCCTCCATCTGTTCCATTCTAATTTTGAGAGAACTGTTCTCTTCAGTGAGCTTTTGAACCTCTTTTTCCATTTGGCTAATTCTGCTTTTGAAAGCATTCTCCTCCTCATTGGCTTTTTGAACCTCTTTTGCCAATTAGTGAGCCTATTTTTCAAGGTGTTATTTTCTTCAGCATTTTTTTTGGGTCTCCTTTAGCAAGGTATTGACCCGTTTTTCATGCTTTTCTTGCATCTCTCTCATTTCTCTTCCCAGTTTTTCCTCCACCTGTCTAACTTGATTTTCAAAATCCTTTTTGAGCTCTTCCATGGCCTGATCCCATTGGATATCTATTTTGGATGTTTTGGATACAGAGGCCTTGACTTCTATGTCTTTCCCTGATGGTAAGCATTGTTCTTCCTCATCAGAAAGGAAAGGAGGAAATATCTGTTCACCAAGAAAGTGACCTTCTATGGTCTTATTTTTTTTCCCTTTTCTGGGCATTTTCCCAGCCAATTACTTGACTTCTGAGATTCCTCTCCACTCCTGCCTCACTAGTGCTTGGGGTATGAGATTCAAATGCTGCCTCCCAGACTCAGGCCTTTCAGTGGCAGGCGGGGCTGCTATTCAGAGGGATTAAGTTCAGGTGCTCAGGTGGGGGCAGGGCCACTACATGGGGCTCATTTCCCTCATGGGCTTTATTAGGAGATCTTCTACAATGGATCTGAGCTCCTGCCTGCTTTGGGAGTCCCTGTCCACTGCTTCCCCCACTGCTTCCTCCTGAGGTGGCCTGAGTTTTGGAGACAACCTGCTCCTCTCTCAACCCGGCCAGATAAGGTCTCTCACTGACTTGTAGCACCTGTGGGTTGAAGGACCTTCGCAGCTGCCGGAAATTCCATCCCTGAAGCCTTCTTGGATCTGCTCCTCTCGGTGCCCCGCGGCCAAAGCAGGGCTGGGCTCTGCTCTGGGTCTGGTGCTCGATGGACCTTTGGTGCTGGTTTTTCAGGGCTCACTGGGACAGAAATCTCCTCCACTCCATTGTTGTGCGGCTTCTGCTGCTCCAGAATTTGTTGGGAGTTCTTTTTACAGGTAATTTATGGGCTGTGGGTTTGGAGCTAGCATATGTGAATCTTTCTACTCCACCATCTTGGCTCCTCCCCCCAGCTTCTCTTTCTAATGTAGTTTAAATCCTACCTCTGACATTGGCCAGATGTGTGACCTAAGAAAAGTCACTTAAGTTTCTTTGGGTCTTGGTTTACCCATCTATAAACAGGGGATGATAATAGCATCCACATCATAGAGTTCTGTGGATCATTAGAGATAACATATGTATAGTATCATAGCAATATCAGCTATGAGAAAGTATAATAGATCTAAAACTAAAAAGGGTAGATAGATAGATAGATAGAGAGATAGAGCTATAATATAGAAAAAGATGTCGATGAAGTTATTAAAGTTTAAAAGTGAATATGCTAAATATACAGGCTTTGCAAACCTCAAAGTTTTACTTTTTGTGGGTATTTGCTTTGCTGTTGAGAAAACCTAAAATAATATGATGAAAATTATTTGCATAAATACAAAGTCCACAGTCACAGAATTTGAGTCTACAGAATTTGTGAGCTTCTTGGTAATGGGAGCCAGGCTTTAAGGAAACAAAACCAAGAGGTAAGCAATCTTTAAAAATAAAATTGAAAATCAGTTGCCTCAATCCAAGAACCAAAATCTAAAGTTTTGCATCTGCTGCATTCCAATATTACTGAAATTAATCAGTGCCTGTTCATTTAATGATTTGCAAGCATTTGTAGAGTTGTGTTTTTTTTTTAAATATAACTTAATCCTCATCAGCTACCAGCAATTAAATATTCAGAAGAACCCACATCCTCTACAAACTTTTCTGAGGATCCTAATTCAGTGATTTGCTATCACTGATGAACTTTAACCTAGCCTTCTTGGCATCCCTTGGAGCAGATGAACACCAGTTTACCATTTTCTTTCCACTATGTAAATGTTCAGAGAAGCAACAATCCACTTTGGAAAACCTAAGCAAGTATAGTAATGAAGAATGAATCTACTTAATTGATCAGACTCATTTTCTCCATTCCTTTTCATATTCACCTGGCTTGTCCCATCATTTGCTAGAGATTTGATTGTTTCATTACCAAGTTACAACAAGATTGGGATATTTATTTTACATTTCATCTCTAATAGAATATGCTTGCAATAAGCCATGTACAATATACTAGTGTGGGTGGTTATCTAGCAAATTATCCTCCGGACTTTTCAGGAACAGGATTTTTTGTATCTGTTTGTGTCATTACTTCCTTGTTTGTTTTCTGGTGGCTTTTGTGTAGCCATAAAGACCAAAGCCTCTTTGATTCCTTAACATGTGGATAAACATTCTTGAAGTAGGGCTGGAAGTAACTCAACTTCTCTGCCATTCTCTTATCTCATTCATCAACTAAGATTTTGAAACCACAACCATATTGCTGTTCTGTAAACCCTAATGGATAGCACCCATTTGGAAAAATGTATAATAAACTTGAAAAGAATTACTCACTTCCATGTTGCTACAAATGAAGGAAAATTCACTCACCAGGCTGGATACTAAATGTTTCTATACATGGGGTTAGGCAGCATCAATTTTCCATAAGCTTTATTATATGAATCCCTTGGAACAAATACAGAATCCTTCCTTCCAAAATTCCAGTGCACCATACTGAGCTGTTTTCTTCTTAAGAGGGAAGAGCACTCACCTATGCATTATGATATATAGAAATGCTTTGGATTTGAAGTTAAAGGACCTGGATTCAAATTCTAACTTCATCTCAATCATTCATTAAATGCCTGCTATATTCTAAATATTGCAACAATGAAGTGTAGATATGAAAAAAAATTCAATAATTTCTGCCCTTAAGAAGTTTACATTCTGTTGGGGGAAACAACATAAGCATACACAAAATAAATGCAAGATACTTTGGAGAAGGAAGACACTAGCAACTGGGAAGGTTGAAGAAAGAATTGACTTAAGAGGTGGCACTTGAGCTGAATTTTGAAGGAAATTGGGATTCTGAGGCAGAAATTAGGAGACTAGGAATGGAGAACAAAGGTATGACAACTGTAGGACATATGTCAAGTTTTAAATACATCAAAGTTGGTTTAACTGGTCCATAGTGTGAGAAAAGGGAATAAGAGTAAGCCTGAAAAGAAGGGATGAAGCTGGATTGTGATGGACTTTAAATGCCAAACAGAAGCATTTATATTTGATTCCATATGTAACAGGGAGACAGAGGAGTTTATTGTGCCAGGAGGTGACACAGTCAGACCTGTGCCTTAGAAATACAACTTTTGCAATGATGCCGAGAATAGATCAGAGAGAGGGGGAAAAAATGAGAGAGACAAGACTAGAAGACTACTTTTAATTAGTCCAAGCAAGAAGTGGAGAGGGACTGAAATAAGGGGGTAGCCATGTGACTAAAAGGAAAAGAATAGAGGTGAGAAATGTTATGGAGGTATAATTGACAAGACTTGGCAACTAATAAGATATGTGGGGGATGGAAAGAGTTTAGGAACACTCTAGCGTTGTTTTTAGAGTGGCAAAGAGGGTAGTATGGTTCTTCAACAGAAACAGGGAAAGAAAGAAGAGGAGTAGACTTGTGGGGAAAGATAATGAACAGAACATTTTAAATTTGAGATGTATTTGGAGCATCCAGCTCAAAATATAAATGTGTGTGGGGGTGGGAGAGCAGAAGAAAAGTAGCATTCATTAAGCACCTACTATATGTCAAGCACTTTGCTATGTGCTTTACACATATTATCTCATCTGATCCTCACTTATGACAACTCTGTGAAGTTATAGTTGGTAATGTGGGACTGGAAGACAGAAAAAAGATCATGGTTAACTATATAGTCATGGGAGCCTTCCTAGGAGAATAGGGATGAATCAATAAAAATTAATCAAAAAATTATTAAATTCTTACTATGTACCAAGTACCATGCTAAAAATTAGAGACACACCAAAAAAGGTAAAAATAGTTTCCTGCTCACAAGGAGTCAACATTTGAATGGACCAGACAATATATACAAATTCAGACTAGTTACAAATACCAAGTATACAAAGTAGATGAGAGATCATCCCATAGGATAATTCAAAGTGGAAGGCATTAGCATGGAGAGGGATGGGAAAGATCATCTGAAAAAGGTGAGATTTGATTTGAGTAGTGAAGAAAGCCAAGGAAACAAGGATGTGGAGTGAGGGGGAAGAGCATTCAAAGAATTCAGAAAAGCCAGTGAAAATACACACAGAAAGAGAAGATAAGGGTGTCCTTTCCAAGGAAGGACAAACAGACCAGTATGGTTGCTATCTGCTATCAACCAGTAGACCAGGTTGAATGGAGATAAAGGGGAGGGGGAGTAACACGTAAGAAGACAGGAAAGACAGGAAAAGGCCAGGTTACAAAGGACTTTAAATAGTAATCAGAGGTCTTCATTTTATCTTAAAAGAAATAGGGAGCAACTAAAGTTTATTCACTGTGGTGGAACATGAGCCATAATTACAGCAGCTGTGTGAGGGACATTGCAGTTGGGAGACTTGTGATAATGTATAAAAGAAGTGCCTTGGAGAAAGACTGTGGAGTTTGCATAGACATTCTATTACTGGGTCTGGTTGACTAAACACTCCGTGAAGATGAGGCTATTTAACTGACAGCAAAGGCATTGAAAAAGTACTATTGGCTTCAACCACAATCTCTGCCTCATTAGATTCTAGGCGATTTCAGTAACTACTTAGCTCTTGGGTACACTGAAGAGGGTAGTCTCCAATTTTGAGAGAGAGCCGCAGAAATTCAGCAGTTGGGATCCAGGCTGTGTTTTACTGGCAGCGCAACAGCAATGTCAATGGGGCAAGAAACAAGTCTTACAAGAAAACTTCAGGACTCCTGTCTAAGGCAAGAGTTTCTCCAGAGGCCATAAAGCATCTGTGCATGAATTCAATGGGACCAATATTATAACAGGAACTAAACCAAGTTTTGAGCCAGCTCCCCTAAAGATAAAAGTGATATAGGGGAGATTATGCTCCTGAGATGTGGGGGAAATGTTTATATATTTGTTCTCGCTATATTCTTTTGTACAATCTACCCAATATTAAGAGGTTAAATGAACGTGGAAGTGGAAGGAACACAGGTAGTTGGGACCCAAGCTGATGGCAAAGGAAAGAAACAGCTACAAACCCCTTGTGGTACTCTAGTATCTTAAGGGGGAGATGAAACTGACCTGGCACTGAGAGGATAAGGTCAGACCATACATTTTGGTATAATAATTCAAGGGAGACATGATGAGGGTCTAAAATAGGGTGCAAAGGATTTTTTAAGAGATATTAGGAAGATAGAAATCAGGTTTGGAAGTGGACTAGATATATGAGACTGAAGAATTGAGGGTGACACTGAGGCTATCAGAGAAAATGGTAGTGCAATAATTGGAAAGTTTAGAAGAGGGAAGAGTTGGGAGGAGGAATAAAATTTTGGTTTTGGACATGAATGTGAAATGCCTATAAGACATCCAGTTCAAGATACCTTAAATGGTAGTTGGTGATACAGGTCTGTAGCTCAAGAGAGGGTAAAGGCTAGATTTATAGATCTCTAAGTTCTCTGCACAGGATTCACCTTCCATAGAGTTCATTAGAACACCAAGTGAGATAGTAAAGAGGAAAAAAAGAAGAGAGCCCAGGGCAGAGCTGTGGGTATACCCATAATTAGGAGGTGGGTCACGGACAATGATAAAAGCAAAAGAGACTAAGAAGTAATCAGATAGCAAAGAGACAAATCTTACTATTTACATTATCTTGGGCAAGTCAGTCTATGTCAGTAGACCTCAGTTTCTTCATCTATAAAATTAGGGGGATAATTTATAAAGTCTTTTCTAGTTATGATATTAGGAATCAAAAAACCCCTCCTATTAGCATCTCCAAAGATTCTCCCTAGACCTTAAAAAAGGCAAAGAGCAAATTCAAGAATTCACCACTTCATTTCTACTCATCTCTAATATTTATTAACTCTGACCATGGACAGGTTCACTATACCTGTTTGAGCTTTAGTTTCCTTATCTGTAAAAGGAAGATACCTTTACTATCTGCCTCAGAGGATTATCTTAACAAAAAATGTCAGAGAAAAGTGAATGTTTTCATTTGGGTCCTTCCAACATGGCAAGTGAAGGCACCCAGCCCACTAGCGGTTCATCTTAAGCTTGCCTTTACATCACCCTGTTTGCCCACACAACAGCAGCTCCAAACCAAAGACTGTACTCTTCATTTGCCTCCATTTCAATTTAGTCAGAGGCCTCTCCTTCCATCTAACACCTGTGTAGCCTTTTTCATATCAGATTTGAAAAACCTATTCTCACCAACTCATCTTTATCATTTCTTTCTGTTCCCTTGCTAACAAATCAGTCTGTTTACCTTAATGGTTAGGTGCTTTCTACAGAATCTGCAACAGACTAGAATTAGTTACTAACTTAGCCTCTGGAGATAAGCTGTAACTTTGAGAAGAGTGATTTGATTTCCCTCAACGTGCAACCTAGAGAGTTATTTATTGAGGAATCCATTAATTTCTGCTATATATTTTACTATCATAAGAAATCTATGTAACTATATCCTTTATTATCATGTGGAGACTCAGTAACAATACTACTTTTGTATATTCCTTGCTTAAGCTCTTATCTCTCTCTACTTGGAACAACCAGCAATTTTCAAATTCTGTACAAAGACCTCATTCATTTGGAATTTCCTCTTTTCCCCCATCATACTTTAAAATATATTTACAAATAAAGAACTTCAAAAGGCTAAGTATTTGATGGAAAGCTTCACTTTTATCCACAGGGGCAATTTAAAATGGTAGCCTTAGGCTTCTCTTTTCCCCCCTTAGTTTAAATTCATGTAATTCAATTTCAATCTAATATGTATTAAGTACCTAACACATGTGATGCACAATGTTAGGAACTATGACCTATATATAAAATGAAGATACAATGAAGAAAGAGTACACTTTCTAACTTCAAGGAGCAGCTAATGTGACATAAAAATATTCACATTCAGATTTTCTTTAGTTTACATAATGCAACTGACCTATTGGAAGAGAATATCTCATGTAGGTCTAACCCTCAAGATTTCAAAGGTTCAACCTGTGAAACATATGTATTTTCCTTTTTAAAAAAGCAATGCCATCTATTACCACATCAGAAACAGGCAAGTATGCATGCAAAAATAAGAGAACTTTCAATGCAATAGTGTTCTCAGAGCCCTAGGTAAAATTGCAAAGTAGTTGGTTTATCTTTGTACTCTCTCATCATTTCCTCTCTTCTGAACTACCCTGATTCTGCCCTCTGCCAGTCAGTAGTCAAAATGCATGTGTTAAGTGCTTCCTGTGTGTTAGGCACTGTGTTAAGCACAGTGGGATATAAAGTATAAAAAGAGAGGCAAAAACATAGTCTCTGTCCACAAGGGGTTCATAGTCATTGAGAGACAACAAGCAAGTGACTTTATGTCACCTCCCTTGGAAATATTCTTTCCTAAAAGTGACCCCAAATTCCACAATCACCTCCCCTCACCCTACCCTCCAACTCCAATCTAAAATCCTCTTCCCTCAGGCAAAAAAATAACCCATCCACACTGAGAATACCCTAGGCCTTCATCATCTCTCATCTGTCCTCTTTGCCTCTAGCCTCTCCCTCCCTTTGTTCCGTCTCACATGCTAGTACTAAAGCTTATTCTTGCGAAAATCTCTTTTGCACATTTCCTCTTCCCACTTCTCCTGTTTCCTCTGGCCACACACAGAGAGTGACACCAGAGACTAAACTGGTCAGGGTCTATGGCGAAGAGACCATTATGAAGGAGCTGACATGATGGTTGGTTCTATGTGTGGCTATCTTGATAGTGAAGAGACAGAAAGTAAGTGATGCTTAAGGGCTGTGGCAAAGTAACAACCCGGCAGAGACCAGAAGTAGGCAGCATAGCCAAAATCCGAAAATAAAAGGTCACGATGAGATAGAGCTCTGACTCAAAAAGGGGAAGGGGATAGCTTTGTCTAATTTAGGTAAGACTCTGAGAAGTAAGGCATCCAAACAGGCTTGTGCACTTACACATGCTTCTAAATGACTCAAGAAAGGAATTGCAACATATATATGACCTCCTCCAAAATACATGATTTTTTTTTCTTTGTCTTCCTTTGGTACTTACATACTCAGTATGTGGAAGTGTAGATTCAGACACTGTTACAGGAGAAAGGATTTGTTTTCGAAAATGTGGGAGTGTTGTCCTCAGTTATTATTCGTCATAATTACCAGTTCAGTTCTTCCACTAATAGCCATTGACCAATATACCTAACCAGTCAGTTATATAGCTTGATAGAATACATGAGGCACATTTTTTCAGCACAGTGCCCTCCTCCTGGTATCATTGTCTACTATGGGCTTTATTACCATTCACTTTTGTACCAAAAGAAACTTGCTGGCACTTTTTTCAAGGTGGCTGACTTTCAAACTAGTACAATAATCAGTATGTCTATAAGACCTCAAGAATTCCAATTGTATTGATATTTATAACACTTAGAAGAGAATTAGACTAAAGAGAAAATCTTAGAGAATATATTTAATAAATCTCATCCACTATGTCTCATCTCTGTGGCTGCCCAAAGGTTACATGCAAAGATAACAGACTTATTTCATATGATTAATATCTAATTGATCTCCTGCTGTCAAATCTCCTTTCTCCCATCCATTCTTCACACATTAGCCTGCTAGTCTCTCTGCCTCGTTTTACCCCATTCCAGTTCACCCTCCACTCAGCTGTCAAATTGATTTTACTAAAAGGCAGATCTGATCATATTATCCTCCTATCTGCCCCCCATTCAATAAAATTCAGTACTTCCTTTATACTTCCAGGATAAAATACAAAATCTTCTGGCTTTTTAAACCCTTCATAACCGGGTCCCTTCCTACCTTCCCAGTTCTCATACACTTTGTTCCCTTTCACATATTCTAAGATCATATAATACCTTGCTCTTCCTTGCAGAAGACATCTCTCAATGTCATTACCAATTCCATTCATTTTCAGTAGGTGCCCCTCATGCCTGAAATTTCCTCTTCCTTTGTTTCTGCCTCCTAGATTCTGTTCAGACTTGGCTAAAATTGCACCTTTTGCAAAAGGCCTTTTCCAGTCCTCCTTAATCTTATTTGCTTGCATCAGAAACTATTCCTGATTTATCCCACATATACCCTATTTGTACCTACTTATTTATATGTTATCTCCCCCATTCAACTATGAGCTTCTTGAGAGCAGAAACTGTCTTTTGCTTTTCTTTGTACCCTAATCACTTACCGAAGTGTCTAGTGTAGATGCTTAATATATGTATATTGACTGTTTCCCAAAGTTATTTTCTATGTTACTCTATAAACTCTAATTATTGACTATTATCATTTATGTCAAATGAAAACTCCTCTATCATCTAAGGCCATTTCCAACCTTGTCCTGACCTACCTTTTCAGCTTTATCCTATATTCTTCTCCCTCATGAACTCATGGTCCAGACAGACTAGCTTTCTTTCATACACAATACTCTTTCTTCTCTTTCCATGTATTTTGACTCCATGCATTATCCCCTATACTTGAATCGCATTCTTTCCATGTTTCTGGCTCTAAGAATTTAGAGTATCCTTCAAAGTTCAACTGAAGTGTCAGTTTCTTTTTTTTTAACCTTTTTTAAAATTTTAGACAGATACCAAAACTTAAATATATAATAAGAAAAGAAAACCAAACATATAAACCTAAATATAAAATAAAAGAAAAAACATACCAAATGCACAGCAGACCGTAGGAGAGGATTCAAAATACATAGCAATAACTTTCCATTTCAAGAAAGTCCATATATTATGTTGAAAGTTGTCCATCTTTTATTTGCTTCCTTGTTGGTTTTCTTCTATTCTCTGCTGTGCACTTTTTATTTTGTGTTCTTTTCCCCTTCTTCCCCTCTCTCCCTGCTAAACATCAACTTCCACACTAGGTCTTTCCTGTTACCCCAGCAACTAGGGGCAAAAGTTATTTTCTATTTTATAAATACTTGCATGCATACATACATAAATACATAATGAATATGTATATGCATATATATGAATATATATTCCAATAGAATATAAGTTCCTTAAGATCAAGAAACATATTCTTACATGCCCAGTACCTGCCAGAGTTGGTGCTTACTAAATGTTGCTGACATCTATTATTTAATATGGTTGTTCACTATTTATATGAAAAAAAAACTTTCAGTTTACTTTCCATTGTCAATACAGTAAAAACTCTTAAGCACACATTGGGTACATCATTTTCAACTTAACTGTTATCAGCATTGGTGCTATAAATAGTTGGTTCTTTTTTCTTTTGCTTCCAGGTTATGCAGTTATTTTCACAATTTAAAGTTTATTTTACTTTATATTCAGATACTGTTTAGGAGTAAAGACAAGTAAACCACCACAACCACTTTATCAAAAAGTATCATTCTCCCAATGGGCCCCTCTGCCCATGACTCCACCAACACAGCTTTATCCCAATTTTAAGGGAACAAGAGACACAAAAGAAAGATCTAACAGGTAGGCTAGGGATTACTGTCATCGGCTTGTCAGTAAATCGGTCAAGTCAGAGAGCTTAAATATAGGAATATGAAGTCTCAGAGCTTGGATGCTTACGTTCATACCTCTATCCCACTCCCTGTAACCTAGAGGTTATAGGAAAAGAAGTAAAGGAATTTGCAAGTCTATTCTACTGGCAGGAGTTAAACTGTACCCCAAAAAGGGTAGTAGCAGTAAACAAAATGACCCCTAGCACAAAACTGACCTTAATAAGAAGAACAAGAAAGAATGATCCCAGTAAAAGAGTGATACACACGACTAGATGAGATATTTGATGCACGGGTCCATTTATTCTGAAAAGCCGACACTGGGGAAAAGAATGTTTTAGTGTGGCTACAAAAGCAGTTGTTTCTAACTATATTGTCAATCTTGCTGCAATCAAACAGACCTGAGGGAAAGTGCCTATGCTTTTGTAGAAATGAGTCAACTCTTCCTTATACTTGGGAATATCAGCTTACAAGCCATTCGAAAAGAAATGATATATGGACAAAGAATCTTTAAAAGAGATCATATTCTTAGCATAACCAGGGTGAGAGGGCAATTAAGTTTAAGGCCAAATGGCAACAATAACTTCTAACATCTCCAGCAATACTCCAAGGATCTCTTTCACATTAAGGTAACAGAACTAAAAAGCAAAGAAAACTAGAATTTCTTGGTTGGTGTCTTATATATACATACACACATATATACATGTACATATGTGTATACATATATGTGTGTGCAAATACACACAAACACACACATATATGATGGAGCTAAGACCCTTGAAATGATAGGCCATGAGAGATTCAGGTGTGATTGTTCATGACAGAACAGTGTCACTTTTTCTTGGATTACAATTCCCATTTTGCATGTCTCTTTAGAAACTTCTTATGTATCAGGGCAAAGCAAATGCCTGACAGGGGGTGAAATAATGGTTCTGTGTCACAAGGTCAGTCATAGTTACATCTTCGACAATACCTTATAAATCTTTTCCAATTTTCTTGGATATGTCAGAAATCACAGGACTCTGGGAGTCAAGGGTTGGGCAAAATATATAATGAAGAGTAAATGAAATGACGAAGGATATTAGGAGGTTTACCTGAGAGAATAGGCTTAAAAATGTAAGGTTTTTACACTGGAAAAGCAAAGGACGAGATTTAAAATTATAAATTTATGAAGTATATGAATATAATAGGCACAGATTTGTTCACCAAATTGTGAAGCATAAGAACTATGGTAACACCACTAGACTCGAAAGAAAGTAGTTTGGGGATGCATAAAAATAAGTATTGTTCACATATTGGGTAAACATAATAATTAATTATTCCTGAGAAGTGGAAAAGGCTAAAAATATAAGTAACCTTCAAAAAAGGTTTAGATAAATTTATAGTTGAAAGACCCTTAATTGGCTGTCACACATGGTAATTAGCAAGCGGAAAGCAGTTTCATGGACAGAAAACCCAAGCAAGCAAACCTTTAATAATCACTTATTCTGTGCCAGTCACTGTTCTAAGTGCTGGAGATACAAAGCAAAAGCAAAAAATGAAAACAGTCTCTACCCTCAAGGACCTTATGTTCTAAAAAGGAAGGGGGAAATCAAAATATATAAATTAGAAATCATGGAATTGGGAGATGGCATAGTGAGAAGAAGATCAATTTATATACACCATAGATCGTGTGAAAGGTAGTGATGTATAATATATGAGGAAAGTTAGTTAGACCAGATTTTAAAGGGTCTCAAAAGATAAAACAGAGTTTATATCTGATCCTAATGAAAACAGGAAGTCAATAGCTTATTGAGCAAGGGAGTGTCATGGTCAGGCCTGCACTTTTAAGAAAAAAAAAAACACTCTTGCAGGTAGGTAGAAGACAGATGGTAGTAGGGAGAGATGAGGTAGAAAACTCAATTAAGAAGCCATTGAAATGGTTCAAAAAGAAGTGATGAGGACCTGGGCTAAGAAGATGGTTGTGTGAGCAGTGAGAAAGGGACAGATTCAAGTTGAGGAGGTACCAATGATATAGTTTGGCAATTGATTGTTTAAGTGGTAGTAATGGAAAGGAAAATTCTGAGTTTGTGAACCTGGAAGATTGGAAATATGACAAAAATAGGGAAGTTTAGAACAGAGGTGGGTTTGTGGGTGCTGAAAATGAGTATATTTTCAGACATTGGGATTTTGGACTGAATTATCCAGTTGTCAGATAGTGTTGTGAGAGTGGAGCTTTGGAGAAAAATCAGGACCAGGTTTATAGGTCTGCACAAAGGAAGCCAATGAGGCAACCAAGGGAGAGAATAATGTAGAGAGAAAAGGAAAAATGATCCAAAACAGTATAATATGGATTATCAACCATAAGAAGCAGCATTAATATAGAAAAAGAAGGCTGATTGCTCTTCTACACAGGACAGTCCTTCAAATATCTGAGACAATTATCATGGCCTATGGTCCTCCTTTAATTTTTTTTTCCTTAAGGCTAAATATCACTACTTCCTTCACTGCAGTCCTGGTTTCTAGTCCTTTCAGTCATCTGGTCACTCTCCTAAAGACACTATAATTTGTTAATGTCTTTCCTAAAATGTGGTTTCCACAAGTGAACATAGCACTTCAAATGTGGCCTGACCAGAGAAAAACAGTAAAATTACAGTCTTTTTTTTCTAGAGCTTATGCCTCTCTTACCATAGCCAAATTTCACCTTAACTTTTTTGACTGTAACTTAGGTTGAATTTATAACACACTAAAATTCCTGTATTTTTTTTTTCAAATCAAGTTTTACCTAGTTTTTACAATTTTTTTCTTTCTAACCTAAGTTAGAAAGTTATTTTTCCACTTAAGAAAATCAGTCCATCATTATAGCCTGTCTGGTTAATCCTGGCTCTTTATCACCTGAAAACTTCTCTAGAAGCAGTTAAGTGATAGAGGGAAGAGAGTGTTGGACTGGAGGTCTGGAGGACCTGAGTTCACATCATTACTAACTGTGTGACCCTGAGGAAATCACTTAATCACTGGTTGCCTAACTTTCCCCCTCTATTTTTTCAATTTTTTTTAATATTTTTATTTGAAGTTTTGAGTTCTAAATTCTATCCATCCCTGATTCCCTTCCCTCTCCACTCCCTGAAATGGTAGGTAATCAGATATAGGTTATACATATGCAATTACATAAAATATTTCCATATTGGTCATTTTGTACAAAAAGGCTAGAATAAAAGAAAAAATGAAACAAAGTGAAAATTAGCATGCTTCGGTCAGTATTCAATAAATATAAGTTCTTCCTCTCTCCAGAGAATAAACTTCAAAATATTCATTGAGATTGTCTTGGATCATTACATTGCTGAGAATAGCTAAGTCATTCACAGTTTTCCATCTTACAATGTAGCCCGTACTGTGTACAAGATTCTCTTGGTACTGTTCACCTCACTATGCATCAGTTCATGAAAATTTTCTAAGATTTTTCTGAAATCATCATGCTTCTCATTTCTTATAGCATAATAATATTCCATTACAATCATATACCAGAGCATGTTTAACCATTACACAATTAATAGGCATCCCTTTTATGTCCACTTCTTAGCCACCACAAAAAGAGCTGCTATAAATATTTTTGTACAAATAGGTCTTTTTCCCTTTTTTGGATCTCTTTGGAATGCATACATCACAGTGGTATTGCTGGACGAAAAGTTATGCACAGTTTTATAGCACTTTTGACATAGTTTCAAATTGTTCTCCAGAATGGTTAGATCAGCTCACAACTCCACTAATATTCCCACTTTTTCTACATCCCTTTCAACATCCAACATTTCCCATTTTTGTCATATTAGTCACTCTAATAGGTGTGAGGTGGTACCTCAGAGTTATTTTAATTTACACTTCTCAAATAATGGTGATTTAGAGCATTTTTCATATGATTATAGGTAACCGATTTCTTTGTCTGAAGACTGCCTGTTCAAATCCGTTAAGAACTTATCATTTGGGTAATCATTTGTTTTTCTGTAAATTTGATTCAGTTCTCTATATATTTGAAAAATGAGGCTTTATCAGAGATCCCTGTTGCAAAAAAAAAAAAATTATTTCCCAGTTTTCAATTTTCCTTCTAATTCTGGTTGCTCAAGTTTTTTTATACAAAAACTTTTCAATTTTACATAATCAAAATTATCTATATTACATTTTGTAATGCTCTCTACATCTTCTTTGGTCTTAAATTCATTCCTTATCCAGAAATCTGACAAATAAACTATTCCATGCTCTCTTAATTTGCTTATGGTATCACCCTTTATGTATAAATCATGTATCCACTTTAAACTTAGAATTGGTATATGGTGTGAGATGTTGGTCTATATCTAATTTCTGCCGTACTATTTTCTAGTTTTCCCAGTAGTTTTTGTCAAATAATGAGTTCTTGTTTCAAAAGTTTGTTTCTTTGAGTTTATCATATACTAGGTTACTATAGTCATTTATTGTAATGTAATTTGTACCTAATCTATGTGACCGATCCACCACTATACTTTTTTAGCCAGTTTCAGATTGTTTTGATAATTACTGCTTTCAAAAGTTTAAAATCTGGTACAGCTAGACCATCTTCTTTCATATTTTTTTTTCATTAATGTCCTTGTTATCTTTCAGTTTTTTGTTCTTCCAGAAAAATTTTGTTACTTTTTTTCTAGCTCGATAATTTTTTTTTGATAGTTTGATTGGTATGGCACTGAATAAATAGATTAATTTGGATAGAATTATCATTTTGACTATATTGCCTCACCTACTCATGAGCAATTAATATTTTTCCAATTGTTTATATCTGGCTTTATTTGTGTAAAAGTATTTTATAGGTGTGTTCATACCTGCACAACATGTTAACTTCTTAAGGCCACAGATAGGTTAGACTGGAAACAAACTGACAATCGTTGGTTGTCATGGTCACATGACAAACAGGAGTGGCAACCTTGCATTTTTCACTGGCCACCTGATGTCCTTTGGTGGGCCACATACAGGCCCGCCCTAGGCTCTAAGTTGTGCAGATCTGATTGAGTTCCTGGATTTGTCTTGACAGGTGAACTCTCAAGTATTTTATACTGTCAATAGTTATTTTAATAGGAATTTCTCTTTCTGTTTCTTGCTGTTGGATTTTGGGAGCAATATATAGAAATGCTGATGATTTATGTGGGTTTATTTTGTATCCAACAACTTTGTTAAAGTTCTTAATAACTTCAAGTAGTTTTTTAGTTGATTCCCTAGAGTATTCTAAGTATACTATTGTATCATCAGCAAAGGGTGATAGTTTTGTTTCCCCATTGCCTATTCCAATTCCTTCCATCTCTTTTTCTTCTCTTATTGCCATTGTTAATGTTTCTAGTACAATGTTAAATAACAGAGGCTTGTTTCACCATGATTGTATTTGGAAGGTTTGTAGATCATTCTTATTACAGATAATGCTTGATGATGGTTTTAAATAAATATTACATATCATTTTAAGGTAATCTCCATTTATTCCTATGCCCTCTAGTATTTCTAATAGGAATGGGTATTATATTTTGTCAAAAACTTTTTTTTGGCATCTTTTGAGATAATCATCTGATTTCTGTTGGTTTTGTTACTGATATGGTTAATTATGTTGACAGTTTTCTTAATACTGAACCAGACCTGAATTCCTGGTAAAAATCCTGCCTGGTCATAGTATATGATCCTTGTGATATATTACTATAATCTCTTTGCTAGTGTTTTATTTAAATTTTTGCATGGATATTCTTTAGGGAGATTTGTCTATTATTTTCTTTCTCTGGTTTGGCTTTTCTTGATTTGGGTATAAAGAAAATATTGTATCATAAAAGCAACTTGGTAGGAATCCATCTTTACCTAGTTTTCCAAATAATTTACATAGTATTGGGATTAATTGTTTTTTAAACGTTTGGTAGAATTTGCTTGTGAATCCACCTGGTCCTGGGGATTTTTTCTTAGGAAATTCATTGATAACTTGTTCAATTTCTTTTGCTAAGACTGGACTTTTTAAAATATTTTATTTCTTCTTCTGTTAATTGGGGTAATTAATATTTTTGTAGATATTTATCCATTTCATTTAAATTGTTGAATTTATTGGAATATAATCAGGCATAACAGGTCCTAACAATTGCCTTAAGTTTCTCTTCATTGGTGATGAATTCATCTTTTTCATTTTTCATACTATTTACTTGGTTTTCTTTTTTCCTCTTTTTAAACAAAATTAACCAATGGTTTATCTATTTTATTGCTCTTTTCATAAAACCAGCTTTTAGTTTTATTTATTAGTTCAATGGTTTTTTTTTTTTAATTTCAATTTTATTCATCTCTCCTTTGATTTTCAGGATTTCCAATCTGGCATTTAATTGGGGATTTTAATTTGTTCTTTTTCTGATTTTTTTTTATAGTTAGATATGCCCAATCCGTTGATTGGCTTTTTATCTATTTTACTAATGTGAGCAATTAGAGATATAAATTTTCCCCTACATACTACTTTGGCTGCATCCACTAAATTTTGGTATGCTGTCTCGTTATTTTCTTTAATTAGTTCTCAATTGTTTCTATGATTTGTTCTTTGACTCAGTTGTTTTCAAAATTAGGCTATTTAATTTCTAATTAGTTTTTAATCTCTCCATTGTCTATTATTGAATGTAACTTTTATTGCACTATAATGTGAAAAGGATGTGTTTACTATTTCCGATTTTCTGCATTTGATTGTGAGATTTTTATGTGTTAATACATAGTCTTTTTTTGTGTAGGTGCCATGTACTTCTGAAAAAAAGAAATATTCATTTCTATTCCCATTCAATTTTCTCCAGAGATTTATCATATCTAATTTTTCTAGAATTTTATTCATCTCTTTAACTTCTTTTTTGTTAACTTTTTAGTTAGGTTTATCTAGTTCTGAGAGGGGAAAGTTGAGGTCCCCATAGTTTTATTGTCTATTTTCTCCTGTAATACATTCACTTTCTTCAAAAATTTAGGTACTATATCATTTGGTGCATATATTTGGTGCATATCAGTATTGATATGACTTCATTGTCTGTGGAACTTCTCAGCAAGATACAGTTTCCTTCTTTATCTCTTTTAATTAGATCTATTTTTGCTTTTGCTTTCTCTGAGATCATGATTGCTATCCTTACTTTCTTTGCTTTAGCGGAAGCTTAATATTCTTCTGCAGCCCTTTACCTTTACCCTGTGTGAATCTCTCCATTCAAATGTGTTTCTAATGAACAAGATATTGTAAGATTCTAGTCTTAAATTCATTTTCCTATCCACTTCTGCTTTATAGGTGAGTTCATCCCATTCACATTTATAGCTATGATAATTAACTATATATTTTCTTCCATGCTAATTTTGTTTGTTTCCCCCACTTCTACACTGAATCTTTTCCTCTTCACAAGTGTTTTACTTCTGATCACCTCCTTCCTTAATATATCCTCCTTTTATCAGTCCCCCCTTTCTATTATCCCTATCCCTTTTTACTTCCTTATATGATAAAAGAGTTCTATGTCCAACTGAATGGGTATGTTATTCCCCCTTTGATCCAATTTTGATGAGAGTAAGCTTTAAGCTTTGCCTGCCATGTCCCCCATCTTCCCCCTATCATAATAGCTCTTTCATGCCTCTTTATATGGAATAATTTACCCTCATTCAATTTCCTCCCTCCTTTTTCCAGCACAATTTTCTTTCTCACCCCTTTATTTTGTTTTTGGGATCTCAACTCATCAAAGTTACCTTATATCCACAACCTCTGTCTATATATACTCCTCATGGTTCTTCTAATAATAATATAGTTAAGAATTACAAATATTTTCTTGCCATATAGAAATAGAAACAGCTTAACATTATTGAATTTCTTATGGTTTTCTCTTTTTTTTCTTTTTTTACCTTTTTGTTTCCCTTGAGTCTTGTATTTGATGGTCAAATTTTCCATTCAGCTCTGGTCTTTTAATTGGAAATGCTTTGAAGTCCTTTATTTCATTAAATATCTATTTTTTCTGTGAAATACTGTATTCAATGTTGCTGGATGGGTGATTATTAGTTGTAATCCTAACTACTATTTGATATATCATATTCCAAGCCCTCCAGTTCTTTAGTGTCAGAGTCTTTCTGGTACCTGGCCCTGGAGGAGGGATATTGTTGTTGCTCTGTTCCAGGGGTAGGGTGCTGCTGCTGAGTTGCTATGGAAACAGTATCTCTCCGCTGAGAGACCCAAGGGGCCGGGTCTTGCTGTGGACCTGCCTCTGGACAAGGCTTCACTACTAGTTAGCAATGGGGTCAAGGACTAGCTGGTGGCTTTTGCTGGGGGAGGGGTTACTGTAGTGGAGCTTTGCTGTACTGCACAAACTGCTCAGTTATTTAGGAACCTGATGATTCGTAGAAGGGCAAGGTCTTCCTGGTAGTCTGCTCCAGTTTTGGAGCCTTGCTGCAAGACCCCTGTGTGAGGCTAGATGCTGATGCTATTCTTGGACTTTACTCCCCCAGAAAGAACTTTCTTTTTGTGCTGGTGAGCCGCTACCTGCTTCGAGATAAATTCTGAGGGGTGTTCTAGTTGTGTGAAAGGGAATTTTGGAGGGCTTTCACTCTAACATCTTGGCACTGGAAGTTCCTTCCTTATTTATTAAATGGGAATAGTAATACACCAACTGCACAAGGTTATTATAAGGAAAAAATGAGATCATATTCATGAAGTACTTTGCAAACCTTGAAGTTCTCTATAAATGTCAGTTACTGTTATCATCATCATTTAAGTCATTGAAAAAAATGTTGAACATAACATGGTAACTAAGGGGAAAGTTTCATGGAGCATTTGGAATCTGAACTGAGCATCAGGGTTTGAGTAGGATATGGATATAAGGGGAAGACATTCCATAGTCAAGAGAAAATATTAAGGCACGGAGGTATGAATAAGCATGGTTAATTACTATGTCAGTGAGGAAACCAGCCTGCCTAGAGTATATGATGTATATTGGATAGCAGTGAGAAATAGGTAGGGTGGGATAAAATTATAGAAGACCTTGAAAGTCAAGTACAGTAAGAGGTTAGACTGGATGCATGAGGAAATAAAGAACCTCCTTTTTTACAGTCTTTCCTAATCCCTCTGATGAGAAAAAAGGTTTCTAACTACTTTGTTTGAACTCATCGTTGTTTAACTTTTATTACAGCATCTGAACTTGCCAATAGCTTAGACTCAAAGATGTGAGAGGAAAAAAAATGTTTAAAGAGAAGTAAAATGCCTAAGAGCTTGTCTAGATAGTTGGCTGAAAGAATCCTATGGAATCAATTGGAATTTAAACGGCCTTTGGGACTACGAGGCAAAACCTCTCTCCTTATGGGAGAAGAGGTTATACAGCAGCTGAACACAAGCAGATGGAGGCAGAGAGATCAACAGAACCACCCCAAATCCACATGAAAACAGCTTTCTACCCAGTGACATCATGAGAGGACACTACCATCTCTGCAGGAGAGCAAGCAGCAGCATTGGAGGTAGAGAGGTTTTCAAGCTATAGGAACATGAATGTCTGTGGCCATATTCACTCTTCCATGCGGATTCCTTATCCAAAGACATGCTATACATACACATATACATATACACACACATATACATATATAGAAAATACATAGGAAATAGAGACATAACACAAGCTCTTCTCTCAAGGAACTAACAATCTAATATGGTCTATCACTCCATACCCAACTCTAATTTGTTCAGCAAATAGTGGTCTCCAAACTTTTTTGATCAGGAATTCATTTCAGTAAAAAATAGTTTTACTATGTAGTCCAACGTATGTATATTTATTTGCAAATTACATATATGTATTTCTATAAATTATATTCATTATACAAATATAATTTGTAAGTGTTGCATAAATATAATTTACTTTGAGCAATTATAGTAATGATTGTCATAGATGAACAAAAAGATATATGGTCCCAAATGGAAGAAGTCTACCATTGGATACATTTGCTACATAATGATTTTCTTTTTTCAACCAGATCTGATAATTACTAAAAAGTTTTTGTTAAAATACAACTAACAAATTTTTCATCTTCCCTAATGTAAATCACATATGGACACTCTTATCCTGAAAAGCCTGTAATGATTTTAGTTTTTTGTTGTTTTTTTGTTTGTTTCCAAGTTTTTATATGGAAGTTTTTGTGGGTGATGTTCACATCATTTTCACAATAAAAATATACAAAACAGTGAAAACATCTTAAACATCCATTTTCAAAACGTTCTCTTTATAGTACAAGTTGCTTTCAAAAAGTATATATTTCTTTCAAAAAGCTTTATCACTCATTTTGAAAATGTCATCTTTGTCTGACATTCAAAATATATAAGAAACCAACATAAATATGTAAAGTCAAAAGCCATTCCTAATAGATAACTGGTAAAAGAATATAAACAAAGAATTCTCAAAAGAAAACTTCAAACTATTAACAATATGAAATGTTACTTTTGATAAAAGAAATAAAAATCAAACAATTCACCTTTTACCTTATATATATAACAAATTGGCAAAGATAGTAAAAGATGGAAATAATCATCATAGAAAAAGAAATAGCAACATTAATATATCATGGCAGAACTCTGAACTAGTCCAAGCATTCTGGAAAACAATTTGCAATATGTTGATAGGGACTAAAATGGTCATGCCCTTTGATTCAAATATTCCACTAACAGGCACATACCCAATGGAGATCAAATATAAAAAAGAAAGGTTAAACATACACCAAAATATTTAGAATAGAACTTTTTATAGTAACAAAAATATTTGTATAGTAACAAAAGTATATATAAAAGTATAAAGCAACAAAATATATGCTTATCATTTGTTGAAGAATGAACAGATATTCATACATAAATGTAGTGCACAAATACAAAAAATACAAGAAGATATGGAAAGATTTATTAAAAGTGGGGTAAGGTGAAGTAAGTATAACCTGTGAAAGGAAAAAATATAGATAATCAGTGCCTTGAGTGTTTTGTTCTGTAATGCCTTGATAATCTTCTATCATCTATAATCATTAGGATAAGAAGTAACTGTGTGATTTATAGTAAGAACATAATCCTGGGTAAAAGTCTGTGTAAATGATATTCTGCAGTTTTCGATAAATACTTGTGTTAACCTTAGGAAAACACTACCATTATTAAAGTATGTAATCATAATAATCTTTATATTAAAATAGACTGAGCTGCTCTATGTTCACGTTGCAATCAGGTGCCCTGATTATGTGAAAGATGTTTGTGGCTGTGACAAGCTAAGTGATGCAAAAGGGCAAATCTTCTTTAAAAAAAAAAAAAGACAGTTCTGCTAATTGAGCCATACCTAGCCCTATTTCACCAAATATGAATCAAAAGAACTACAAATAACTGTGAATCCTGTAGCTTAAAGTCTCAGACCATACTGGGAGGACTGTAGAACCCACCTTAATAAAGGTTGGATTCTTTGCCCAGAGAGGCTTCCCAGTTTCTTTTTGTTTTTAATTTTTAATGTTCTACAGTCACTACTATAAAATGTAGATTTTTCCTCCCTACCTACTCCCCACCACCCTGCTCCCTCCCCAAAACGGCATGCAATTTTATATAGAATCTACACATACTTTCCTATTGAATACGTTTTCACTATAGTCATGCTGTGTAGACAAACTAAAATATGGAAGAAATCATATAACAAATCAAAACATAATACACCTATACACACACACACACACACACACACACACACACACACGATCTGCTACATTCTGCAAATGAATTCCATAGTTCTTTCTCTGAGTGTGGAAGGCATTTTGCCTTAAAAGACCAAAAGACCACTGGGAATTTTTTTTTAAGTTCTTGTATTGTTACAAGGTTCCAAGTTTACCAGAAAAAACTCTCCCACACTGTGGCCCTTGCTGAGCACAAAGTTTTCCTGGTTCTGCTCCTTTCGCTCAGCATCAGATCATATAAGCCCTTCCAGGCCTCCCTGAAGTCTTCTTGTTCATCATTTCTTATGGTGCAACAGTACTCCATTTCATTCATATACCATAATTTATTCAGCCATTCCCCAGTTGATGGGCATACCCTTGAATTCCAGTTTTTGGCAACTACAAAGAGTGCTGCTATAAATATTTTTGTACATGTGGGACCCTTTCCCATTTTTATGATCTCTTGGGGATACAGTCCTAGAAGCAATATTGCTGGATCAAAGGGTCTGCACATTTTTGTAGCCCTTTGGGCATAGTTCAAAACCGCTCTCCAGAATGGTTGGTTGAGCTCACAGCTCCACCAACAATGATTTAGTGTTCCAACTCCCCCACATCCTCTTTAACATTTATCATTTTCCTGTTCTGTCATGTTTGCCAATCTAATAAGTGTGATGTGGTATCTCAGAGTTTTGATTTGCATCTCTCTAATAAAAAGTGATTTAGAACATTTTTTTCATATGATTATAGCTATCTTTAATTTCTTCCTCCAAAAATTTCCCGTTTGTATCCTCTGACCATTTATCAATTGGGGAATGACTTGTATTGTTGTACATTTGACTCAGTTCTCTATATTCTAGAAATGAGGCCTTTTTTCCTGAGATTAGCTGTAAAAATTCTTTCCCAATTTACTACATCCCTCCGAATTTTGGTTGCATTGGGTTTGGTTGTGCAAAGACTTTTCAGTTTGATGTAATCAAAATTATCCATCTTGAATTTCATAATGCTTTCTGTCTCTTCTTTAGTAAAAAATTGTTCCCTTCTCCATAAAAACTATTCCTTGCTCCTCCAGTTTGTCCATGGTATCAATATTTATACCTAGATCATGTACTCATTTATACTTTATTCTTGTGTATGGTGTCAGACTTGGGTCTATGCCTAGTTTTCACCACACTGTTATCCAGTTTTCCCAGCAATTTTTGTTGAACAGTGAGTTCTTAACCCAGAAGCTGGGGTCCTTGGGTTTATCAAACAAGAGGTTGCTATATTCCTTGCCTACTGTGTCTTGAGTGCAAGTCTATTCCACTTGTCTACGCTTCTGTTTCTTAGCCAGTACCAAGTGGTTTTGATAATTGCTGCTTTATAATACAATTTAAGACCTGGTAGTGCTAGGCCATCTTCTCTAGCATTTCTTTTCATTAGTCCCTTTGATATTCTGGGCCTTTTGTTCTTCCAGGTGAATTTTGATATTATTTTATCCAGCACTAGAAAATAATTATCTGAAAGTTTAATTGGTATGGCACAAAATAAGTAAATTAATTAGGTAGAATTTTCATTTTTATTATATTAGCTCCGCCTACCCATGAGCAACTAATGTTTTTCCACTTCCTTAGATCTTACTTTATTTGTGCAAAAAGTGTCTTGTAATTGTGTTCGTATAGTCCCTGGGTTTGTTTTGGCAGGTAAACTCCCAAGTATTTTATAGCATCTACCCTAGCTTTAAATGGGATTTCTCTTTCTATCTCTTGCTGTTGGACTTTCTTGCTCATATATAGGGATGCAGAAGATTTGTGTGGGTTTACTTTGTAACATGCAACTTTGCCAAAGTTTATTATTTCAAGTAGTTTTTTTACTTGAATCTCTGGGATTCTCTAAGTATATCATCATATCATCTACAAAGAGTGATAACTTAGTTTCTTCTTTGCCTATTCTAATTCCTTCAATTTCTTTATCTTGTCTAATTGCTACAGCTAACATTTCTAGTACCATATTGAAAAAATAGTGGTGATAATGGACATCCTTGTTTCACCCCTGATCTAATTGGAAATGCATCTAGCTTATCTCCATTGCATATAATGCTTGCTAAAGGTTTTAGGTAGATACTGCTTATTATTTTATGGAAAGTTCCCTTTATTCCTATGTTGTCCAGTGTTTTTAATAGGAATGGGTGTTGTATTTTGTCAAAAGCTTTTTCTGCATCTATTGAGATAATCATGTGGTTTTTGTTAGTTTTGTTGTTGATATGATCAATAATGCTAATAGTGTTCCTAATATTGAACCATCCCTTTATTCCTGGTATGAAACCTACCTGATCATAATGTATTATTCTTGTGATAAGATGCTGTATTCATTTTGCTAAAATCTCATTTAAAATTTTTACATCTATATTCATTAGAGAAATTGGTCTATAATTTTCTTTCTGTTTTGTCTCTTCCTGGTTTAGCTATCAAAACCATATTTGTATCATAGAAAGAATCTGGGAGGACTCTTTCTTCCCCAATTTTCAAAAATAGCCTATATAGTATTGGAATTAATTGTTCTTTAAATGTTTGAAAGAATTCACTTGTAAATCCATCTGACTCTGGAGATTTTTTCCTAGGGAGTACATTGATGGCTTGTTCAATTTCTCTTTCTGAGATGGGGTTGTTTAAGTATTCTATTTCCTCTCCTGTTAATCTGGGCAATTTGTATTTTTTAAAATACTTATCCATCTTATTTAGATTATCGAATTTGTGGGTATAAAGTTGGGTAATTTCTAATTATTGTTTTAATTTCCTCCTCATTGGAGGTGAGTTCACCCCTTTCATTTTTGATAGTAGTAATTTGATTTTCTTCTTTCTTTTTTTTAATCAAATTGACCAAAGGTTTATCAATTTTATTAGTTTTTTCACAAAACTAACTATTGGTTTTATTTATTAATTTAATATTTTTCTTAATTTCAATTTTATTAATTTCTCCTTTGGTTTTCAGTATTTCTAATTTGGTATTCACTTGGGAATTGTCAATTTGTTCTTTTTCTAGCTTTTTCAGCTACATGCCCAAGTCACTGGTCTTCTCTTTCTCTATTTTATTTATGTAGGCATTCAAAGATATACAACTTCCCCTAAGAACTGCTTTTGCAGTATCCCATAAGATTTGGTAGGTTGTCTCATTATTGTCATTCTGTTGAATGAAGTTGTTGATTGTTTCTATGATTTCTTCTTTAACCCACTCCTTCTTTAGAATTAGATTATTTAGTTTCCAATTGATTTTTGATTTATCTTTCCATGGCCTTTTATTACATATAATTTTTATTGCATTGTGATATGAGAGGGATGCATTGATTATCTCTGCCTTTCTGCACTGGATTGTGAGGTTTTTATGTCCTAGTACATGGTCAATTTTTGTATATGTGCCATGTACTGCTGAGAAAAAGGCATATTTCTTTCTATTCCCATTCAGTTTTCTCCAGATATCTATCATATCTACCTTATCTAGAGTATTATTCACCTCCTTAACTTCTTTCTTGTTTATTTTGAGGTTAGACTTATCAAGTTCAGAGAAGGGGGGGTTGAGGTCCCTCACTACTATAGTTTTACTATCCACTTCTCCCTGTAACTCCCTTAACTTCTCCCCTAAGAATTTGGATGTTATACCACTCGGAGCATATATGTTTAGTAATGATATTGCATCATTGTCTGTGGTGCTGTTTAGCAGGATATAGTTTCCATCCTTATCTCTTTTGATTAGATCTATTTCTGCTTTTGCTTTGCCTGAGATTAGGATCGCTACTCTTCCTTTTCTTACATCAGCTGAAACACAATATATTCTGCTCCAACATTTGACCTTTATCCTGAGTGTATCCCCTGTTTCAAATGTGTTTCTTGTAAACAACATATTGTCAGATTATGGCTTTTAATCCATTGTGCTATCCATCTCCGTTTTATGGGAGAGTTCATTCCATTCACATTCACAGTTATGATTACAATCTGTGTATTTCCTCCATCCTCTTTCCCACCATTTGTGCTTTTAGAGCTCCTGTCTCCCTTCCCCTCCTCAATAGTTTTCACTTTTCACCACCATCTCCTGCAGTCTTCCCTTCCTTCTTTTAACCCCCCCCTCCCTTTTACTCCCCTTTACCTTTACTGCTTCTTCCCTCCCTTTTAGCTTCCCTCCCCTTTCTCCCCACTTCCCCTCCTACTACCTATAGAGCTAGTTAGGATTATATATACTTAAGTTTATTGTTCCCCCCTTGAACCAAATCAGATGAGAGTACCTTGCAAACAACACTCATCTCCCTCCCCTCTTTCCCTCTACTATAATTTTGTGCTTCTTCCTGTGATGTAATTTACCATTTTCTACTTCCTTCTTTTCACACTTCCTGTTCCAATCCCTTCACATACTTAAATCATATTTTTAACATGACATCATTTACTTTATACCTGTTCCCTCTGTGTATATCCCTTTTATATTTCATACTAGATGCACAATTCTCAAGATTAATAGGTATCATCTTCCCTTATAGGGAGGTAAACAGTTTGCCCAAATTGAGTAACAAGGTTTTTTGTTTTGTTTTGTTTCTTCCCTCTCTCCCCCACCGTTTACCTTTTTATGCCTCTCTTGAGACCTTCATTTGAAGATCGAATTTCCTATTAAGTTCTGGTGTTTTTGTCAGGAAGGTCTGGAAATCCCTTACTTTGTTGAATGACCATCTCCTTGCCTGAAATGTTATGCTGAACTTTACTGGGTAGTTGATCCTTGGTTGTAGTCCCAACTCCTTTGCCTTATGGAATATTGGATTCCAGTTCCCTCAGTCTTTTAATGTAGAAGTTGCAAGGTGCTGTGTGATCCTGGCTGTAGCTCCTTGCTATTTGAATGGTTCCTTTCTGGCTGCCTGTAGTATTTTCACCTTCATTTGATAGTTCTGGAATTTGGCAATGATATATCTTGGGGTTTTGAGTTTGGAATCCTTTCCAGGAAGTGAACAGTGGATTCTTTTGATGAGTATTTTGCCCTCTGGATCTAGCACTTCTGGGCAGTTTTCCTTGATGATTTTGTGGAATATGTTGTCCAGACTTTTTTTCATCATGGCTTTCTGGCATGATGAAATTTTCTCTCCTGTATCTATTTTCCAGGCCAATAATTTTTCCAATTAGATATTTTACATTTCCTTCTATCTTTTCATTCTTTACATTTTGTTTGACTGATTCTTGCTGTCTCATAGAGTCATTAGTTTCTACTTGCTCAATTCTAATCTTTATCAAATTGCTTTCTTCAGTTAACTTTTGCAACTCCTTTTCCATCTGTCCAATTTTTCCTTTTAAGGAGTTATTTTCTCCATTTAATTTTTGTATTTCCTTTTCCATTTGTCCAATTTTCCCAGTTAGATTTTGTGCTTCCTTTTCCATCTCTCCAGTTGTTCCTTTTAGGGAGTTATTTTCTCCAGTTAATTTTTGTACTTCCTTTTCCATTTGTTCAATTTTCCTTTTCAAAGAGATGTTCTCATCAGTGAATTCTTTTTTTATAATTTTAAAATCATTGACCAGTTTTTCTTCTATTTCCTTCTTCAGCTGTTCCAGGAGAGCTGTTTGTGTGCGCGAGCAGTTCGTAGTCCCTTCTGAATTTTCAGATGGAAGTATAGTCTCACTACTGACCTCTTTGGTATTTGTGTTTTGGTCCTTGTCCCCTTTTTCGCCCTTCTTTTCCTTTCTCTCGTTCATGATGTTGATTGTGTGGTGTGACTTCTGGTTCTCTCATTTAGAAGCTGCAGAACTTGGTGTTGAACTAACTTGTGTGAAAAAGCTAAGAGTAGGTTATTGTTTTGTGTTTCCTGGATCAGCCCTGGGGTTAGCTTGTTAAGAGTGGGGGAGGGGTGGTCTGGTCAAGGGAGATAGCCTCAGCTGAACTGAGGCAAAGGCAAGCTCAGAGGATGGTGATCACAGCTGTCTCATTGTCTTCCCATTTCCCCTGGAGTTCTGAGGAATGCCTAGATCCTAGTGCGAGTTTCCAATCCTCCTTGGGCTAGTCTCCTGGTGCTGAGGCTCACCAGGGTCCTTAACGCAAGTTTCCTCCACCCTGGGACCCCTTCTCTTCCAGTTTGCCTCTGCCACAGTAAGAGGAATCCTCCTTAATTATTTTCCTAGCCTCAGGTATTATGAGATTATTTGCCCCCTTTGCTGTTCCCACTGATCCAGGCTTTTTCTGGTGAAATATTTTATGGTTCTTTCAAGGCCATCAAGGGGGAAGGAGAGAGCATTTACTGATCACTCCACCATCCTGCCTCTTGGAAGTTCAAGTAGGTGACTTACAGATGTTTAATCCTCAGGCTGAAAATCTCAGGAGCTGCTGTGCTGATATCTGGCACTCAGCAGCTGTCACTGGCTCCTGTCTGCTGATCTCTCACCTTGGCTTGGCAGTCTGCTGGTTCCACCTGCTGCTGTCTCCAGTTTCCTGGGGCCGTTCCACTTTGCTGCACTGGACGTCCTGCACTGTGCTCTGTGGGCTCACCCCCACAGAACAGATCTTTCCCGTGGACTTTCCAGTCTGTCCTGGGTTTTGAATCTGCCACAGTCTGTCTCCTACTGGATTCTGCATCTCCAAAATTTGGTCAGATTCTCTTTTTAGAGGTATCTGAAGGAGTTTATCTAGGAGCTTAAGAGAGTCGTTGCTCTCACTCTGCCATCTTGGGTCCGCACTTCCCCCCCCCCCCCAGTTTCTTTTTTATGTCAGGAAAATGATACACATAACAACTACAACAATAAAATTAGAAAGTATGAAAATAACGAAATCAAAACTGAATGCTGTGTAAATATCATGACTAAACTTGTCCCTGAAATGGAGGTCTGAGAATGCACCTATTTCTCTTCTTTGAACTACAAATGTAGTTCACTGAATATAGTGTAAGACTTGATTGATGTTGAACAATCCCATCAGTACATTTTCTATTTTTTTTAATTTTGGATGATGCTCTTTTTAGGGAAAGAGGAGAGAAAGAAATGGGAAATTAAGGTGATATTTAAAAAGATATTATTATTAAATACTGCTTTTGCCATGAAGGGATAGAATAAGTTTATTATAAAATATCTGCTACAGAGCATACTGTAAGTCACTTTTTATCATACAATAGGTCCCAAATAGAGAAACTGCTTTTTTGTAATATAAAAAAAAATGTATAATATCTTTAAGTTCCATTATTTCTAACTACTTTGCCAGGAGATAAGCAGTTAATCTCTGTGTGGAGAAAATGATGGCACATGTAATCATTGGCAGGTAGAGATTGGTTTTGGAAGAGTTCAAATCTTTTGTTTGTTCTGTTTGTTTTTTTGGCAAGACTTTGAAAATAAATATTTCATGGTAAAATATTTACATTTTTCCAATAATTGACTCTTGAAGTCTTCAAATATATTTGCAGCGTATTGCATATATTTTCTCATATCTTCTTTTTCAGATGCATGCCTTATTCTTCCTGTGACTTGCTTCATTAATCCAGACATTAAACTAAATATGTAGATGTTGAAACCAAGAAAGTGATTCTTTCAAATACTCAGATGCCCAAATAGATCTGTGAATTCTTCGATTTTGAAATTCTCTTCAATGATAAATTAATCAAGCAGTAGATATTAATTTAGGCTGTATAATTTGCCAGATCCTTTGTGAGGTATTAAGGCTACAAAAATAAAAATGAAACAGTCTATGACTTCAAGAAAATTACATACTGAAAGGAGATAAAAATATACATAAATACATATCAAGAAAAAGCATATGCCATATTTGCTATACAATATACATACTATATATATATACATATATAGTACATAAATAAATATATACCAAATATATGCAAAATAAATACATAACAATTTGGGAAGGAGGATACTAGGAGGAGGTGAGGCAATCAAAAAAGGCTGCCTGTAGGAAGAGGTACTTGAGCAATGTTTTAAAGCAAACAAGAAATTCTAAGAGGCAAAGGTGAGGGGAGAATGTATTCCTGGAATGGAGGATGGCTGATGAAAAGGCACAGAGATAAAAGGAGTGTCTTCTGTGAAAAACTGCGTAAAGGCCATTTTAGTTGGAACTTAACATACAGGAAAGGGAGTAAACCATATGAAACATGGAAAGGTGGGTTAGAATTAGATTGTTAAGGGTTTTAACTGCCAAACAGAGCAGTCTGTATTTGATCCAAGAGTCAACAGGGTCCCTAGAATTCACTGAGTAGAGAAGTGACATGGTCAGACTCACTCACGTTTAGGAAAATTGCATTGGCAACTATCTGGAGGATGGACTAGGGAGGGGAGAAATTTGAAGCAGTGAGAGCAATTCAAAGTGTGTTTCAGTAGCCTAGGTGAGAGGTGCCAAGGGTCTGAACTAGGATATAGAGTGAATGCAAAGAAAGGGATAGACGTGAGAGATATGGGAGTAAGAGAAAATAATTTTTGGCAAGTGATTGGATATGGGGGATGAGTAAGATTAAGAAATCAAAAAGATGATAACAACCTTAACAATAATAGGGAAAACATTTAGCTATAGCATAGAAACATAATATTTAGACCTAGAAAGAAGTTTTCAAGCAATCTAGTTCAAGGGTTCTTAGCCTTTTTTGTGTGATGGACTCCTAAGGCAGTCTAGTAAAGCCTATGCATCCCTTTCTGAATAAGGTTTTTAAAAACATAAAATACATAGGCTTATAAAGGAAACCAAAAGTTAGTAAGATGAAGATACACATTAAAAATAAATTCCAATCCAAGTTCATAGCCCCACTGAAATCTGCCCACAGACTTCTTGTTAGGAAATCCTGATCTAATCCAACTCCATTTTACAGAAAAAGCAACTGATACCCTGAGAATCTAAAGTGCCCTACCCAAGATTTCTTCAAACATAAAGACACTTTTTTTTAACACCAACTTAGAGATATCAGAGGACAAAACCAAGAAATAGGAAAGGCCTGTCCTAACTTGCCATGAACAAAAAAGCTAAAAGCTTTTCTGAAATTTGAGCATAATTGCCCACAGAAAGGTGCCCTGGATCTTACGTCAGGCAGAAGACCTAGGTTTGAATCCAATAAGTCAGTTCCTAGCTTCAGGACCAAGGCATGTTACTTACTCTCTTCTAGGCCTCACTTTCCCCATTTGTGGTTTGGGGGGCAGGGAGGAGGGTGCGTTAGAGGGTGGAGAAACTAAGTTTTCCCTATGATCTCCCCTGACTGTAAATCTAGGAAGATTGCAAAAAGTCATGTCTCAAAAAAAAAAAAAAGTAAAGTAAAAAAAAAAAATCATCTTCTTTTGATTATCCTGTTTGGATTATTGAAATTTGCATGAAAATACTCTAAGTCAAATATAATTTATAAATATATCTCAAATATTGGTCAAGTTATATCTTACAATGATAAAGATCTTTAAACTATATGAACCTATTAACATAATTTAATATGGAAAGTAACCTTTTAGCACATACTTTTTTTTCTTAATTTTGGAATTGATCCATTAAAAAATGAATTGCTATTAATTTCTTCCCAAAACTCCAGAGTGAATTCAAATGCAACTCAGAAGGTCCCCTGGGAGGTGGAAAGATGAGAGATATATTGAGAAATATAAAGCAAAATATGAAGTAAAAAAAAAAGCAAAATATGGCAGTAATTTTTTGAAAAAAATCAACTTTTTCCCAAACCCACAAAGAGATATGTAGAGTCTAGCACTAATTTTTATGATTTCCTCTTTTAAAGGGAAGAGTTTTTTAAGAGGAATCCCCAGAGAGCATTTATAATAAATCTTCACTAACTTTCTTTTAAGCAGGAAAGAAAAATCCATTTAAGATGGTGCTTTAAGGCAAAAATGTTACCTGACTTCAGATTCAAACTTTTCATTTATTAGGGAAGATGTAAAAGTCTCTAGGGGTGTGGATGCAGTCTGTTCTGAGAAGTGAAAATGGAGAAGTTACTTCAGGGCAAATGAGTTTCAACTGTTTGGCAGCAGGAGACAATAATTTTAAGTCTCTGCCATGACAGGCATCTCTCCCAAGGTAAATACAGCTATCTTGTGCCACTGAGGCAGCCCAGTGATTTCTCAGATGAAACACATCCACTGGGGACTGCTTCCTGCCTCAGAAGTCAGAATCACAAACAATAATATGGTTGACTATTTTGCCTTTATTTTTTTTATCATCATCATAGTCATCATCTCTGCCTCTTCTACCTCAGTTCTAGTGTCATCAACTCAACATTACTTTGTACACAATTTGTATTTAATTTTCCATATACACATTATTTTATTAAAATAAAATGTAAGCTTCTTAAGGATAGAAATGTTTTGATTTTGTTTTTGTATCCTAGTGGCTATCACAATGTCTAATTATGGTAAGAGCTTAATAAATGCTTGTTAAATTGAATTAAATTAAATGTGTTGCTTTTAAAGAGTTTATAATATGTTGTATATATGCACATATATATGATTTGAAGAAAAAATTATCAAGTACCCAAGGCATATAAGGATTTTTGATGAGATTTTGGTATTGTCATTATTAAATAGTGAGAGCAAAGTAATGCCAAATAATATAAATGAATGAATGAAGCTAGAGTTAAATCCTAAAACACTGGCCTATTAGCAGTTCAGTGAACACAATAGTTTATTTCCCATCTCCATGCCACTGTCTATCCCCATGCATGAAACGCTTAACCCTTTCACCTTCATGCCTTACTTTCCCTGCATTCTTTCAAGGCTCAGCTCAGAAGCCACCTTTCGGAGGTGGCTTTTTCTAGCCCTTAATCTAACCCTTCCATTTGCTAATACCCTTTCCTTTCAGATTACCTTCCATCATCTCTGTATATATTTTGTAGTACAAGATGTTATTTACATGTCATTTCCTCTATTAGAATATAAGTTCCTTGAGGTCAGTGACTGTTTTTGCCTTTCTTTGTATTTCCTACACTTAGCAGAACCCCTGGCACATAATAAGCCCTTAATAGATGTTTGTTGACTATCTAAATGAATGAGCATACCAACTCACAGGGAAAATGAGTATTTTCCTAAAACCAATTTGTGTTTGCTTCATTTACATTAATCAAAATATAGCATTGGCCATTCAGTATTTTTTTAAACCTCCATTACATTTGTGCACATAAGCCATTTACTTTTAAGTTTAAACTGGTAACTGACATAGTTATATTCAAAAGTAATTAATCACTTACCTCTATAAACTGGCAGAATAGTCCAAATCCTCTACTTAGAAAATTCCCACTGCAAAGAAAGTACATTGCAAATAAATGTGAATGTCACACAGTCTGTTCATGGGATTCTTGAGTTCAGCAAACATGCTTCCGACAAATCTTAACTTAGCAACTCTCCTGGTTGGAGCATAAATAAAATAAGGTTACACCTGCACCCTCACTTTCTAGGGTCCTTTCTAAGATGCAGGACACAGTTTAATAAACAAAGCCCTGACATGGGAACCACTTCTATAAGGAAAGACGGCAGACTTCACTTGCAGTATTGGGGGTGCACCTCTTTTTATCTTCTCTCTTTTCTTTCTCAAGAAAGGAACAGATAACAAAGTTTTCATTGACAGAATCTTTTACTTCATTATTCAGATAACATTTTCCTTGTAAACTCCATGTAATTCCTTTAAATATTATTTGCTTGAAAATTCATTTTGAAATTCTTGTTCTGATATCTTCTCTTGAGCAGAGTAAAAACAAAACTTTCCAATATTTCACTTTTGTATTCTTGCATTTTTTCGTTTTGCTTAATTATTAGGTGTCCGTATCTCATCACTGCTTTACAATGTGTTGCAATTGAGAAATCTGCTAGTAAATGTGCTGTCTTGTGCATTGTAACCCAATTGGGCAAGAAGCACTTGGGGCTGTAATGATACTTCACATATATCTTCCAGTAACTTCCCTACTACCATACTACATTGCAAACTGATACTCTTTCCTCCCATTGCCTTCAAATATTTCTTCATAAAAATAACTTAACATTTACCTAGTGCTTCATGGTTTACAAAATACTTTCCTCACATCAATCCTGGGGATAGTGTAAGTGTAACTTCATTTCACAGGTAAGGAAATGGAGGCTTGGGGGTTAAATGATTTTCCCATAATCACACAGCTAGCTAGCTAGGATGAGGCAGAATTTAAACCCAAGGCCCTCCTGTCACTATGTCCAGCACTGGCACAATACTGTCTCTTTTTAGATATTCTCCACTACTTAACTTCAGTGATATTGAGAAGCTACATATATAGCTTTATACCCTAAGATTAATCAGATAGTTTTAAATGGAGATAGGGAGAATAGGAGGGAGACTAGTAGTGAGGTTATACTGTACACCTGTTCCTACATGCTCATGGCATTTTCCCACTTTTTTTTGCAACTTGCAAGAGTAACATTTAATTCATTTAATTTCACTTGGCTTTGTTATAACAGAAGTACAGCATCAGTTGGAAGGAATATATAAAAATCTATAAAAAGTAAAATGCAACAACAGGGAAACTGTTTCTTCAAGAAATATCAGTTTATTAACAGTGATGCATATAGCTGTTAAAGTGAGCCAATCTGACCCCCTTAGTCAGGCTGGAAACTCTGACAAGAAGGGGAAAACCTTTTAAATGGAGATGAAAGAAAAGAGTTCTGGGTTGTTGGGGAATGTCATAATTGGCTACAGCAAAAAAGATAGTTGTCCTTCAGATGTGGATGATCAACAATTAAGGAATGTTAATTACTTTATTGGATTCATCTACCCCTTGTAATCTTGGCTAGGAGGCCATGGTTTGATCCCCATGAAGCCTATCCTACTTTCACAAATAGGCATAAGAGTAGAATTGTCTTTAGGGGGCCAGAAGCAAGAAGAGGGAGCTCATGCTTAAGTTGGCAGGTTGTTTATAGCTATAAACAGAAGTCTCAGGTTAAACTGGTTAGCAAACAAATGTCCCAGGGGCTGGTTTCAGCAGTGATCACATTATTTCCTTTCAACCTTTCATGCCTTCGTGCCTTTAAGCCAGTTCTAAGTGGGAGAAACTATGTTTTTGAGCTGTGTGAGTTCAGGCAGATGCTAACCATTGTAAAAATCAATATGGCATAAAATCAATTACATTGTAAAATCAATATAGTAGAAACCAGAGTATATATTCATTTCTATCTTTACACACTCTGAAGACATCTGGTCTAACCCATAACCAAACAAGAGTTCTTCTGTCCACAATATCCCCAACAAGTGTTCATCTAGACTTTGAAGAACCTCATAATGGTGAAAGCTATCATCTTCCAAGACAAACCTTTCCAATTTTTGGATTGTTCTAGATTTTAGAAAAATATTCCCCTTAAGACTAAGTCTGAATCAACACCTGCAATTTCCACCAGTTTTTCTTAGTTCTGCCTTCTAGGGCCAAGAAAAACAAGTCCAGTCTGTCCTCCATATGACAGCCTTTCAAGTACTTTAAAAGATCTATCATTCACCTCACCCACAGGCTCTCATCTGCAGGCAAAAAACATCGCCAGCTCTTTCAACCAATCTTCACATGATGTGAAATTGATACTATATGCCATCCTACCTGTTGTCTTCTGAATATTCTTCAGCTCGCTAACACTAAACTGCACAGAGCAAATCCCCTTAATAAAAGGATTTGTTTTGTAAAACTTGAACTAGTCAAAGGCCAAGGACCTAAAATGTGGCCTTGAGGCCACCAGTTCCCAACCAGTGACTCTAGAGTTAGTCTCAGAGTCAGGAAAATCAGGGTTAAAGTTCTGCCACTGATACATACTGTCTATATGACTCTGGACAAGTCATTTAGGTAATCCTCTAAGACTATAAATTACAAGGAAGGCAACAACCTGGTAGAGAGATTTTTATCCCGTGGGAGGTCTCTATATCAATGAAATAGCAGATTTTTTTTCCTATTCTCTATCTACCTCTACAGATAGTGCCTTAATGGCTCAAATTAAACAAGGATGCTTTCCATGGCTCTGTCACCCTTTCCTTAATCAGCCAGAGCTACTTTCCTGAAAATGACAGGCTCAAGTCCTAAGTCCATTTCCTGCCTACAAAAGAAATATAAGAAAATGTAAATAGGTTCTCTTCCTGGATCAGGTACATCTAGACAGATGTTAGTCAGTAGTTCATACAATCAAATGGTGTGTCCAGCAAATCTCCTAATGGTGGTTTATTTACTATCCGAGGGCTGATTACTTTTCCCCTCATGTTAAGTATCAAAGCACAGAGCAGGGTTTGTTAGGTCTTTTTAATTTTTTTTAACAATCTAGCTCACTGCAGTGTGACAGTGAAATAAACACTGGTCTCCAAACAGATGACCTGAGTGCAGATCTCAGCCTTGCTACTTACCATCCATATGACCTTATATGAATGACAATCTTTCTGAAGTTTATTTTTCCAAACTGTAAAATGGTGTTGGACTAGTTACCCTCTAAAATTACTTTCATTTCTACTCCTTTAAGTCCCTAAAAAGGAAGATGAAAATGTATGGGGGGAAAGAAAATTTAACGAGAAGACCAAGCTTATGCAAAATCAAGAAGAAATCATGTAGAACAATTAAAATAGGTTCAAAGGCATAGAGAATGTTAAGCCAAAATAATAAATACATAACAAATTGGAAAAATGAATAATCCAAATGTCCATCCAAGGGGTATAGTATAAGCAGAGTAATACACTGAATTCTCAGCTCTGAATAAATATTAATTACTTCAATAGCAGGTGATTTGAGGAATCTAGTTGTGCACAACATCAGAGAATAAAACTTGTCAGGCATGACGCCCAAACATCTGGCTTCCCCAAGTGAGGTATTCACTAAGGTACTTTCAATACCCATATGATAGTGATGTTTAAATAAAGCCAGAAACTGATACAAAGAATCATGCCATTGGATGAAAACAGGAGGCCCTTAAATAGAAATGTTTGTACGCCCTTCCTAAACAACTGATACTAAGCAGGTGGTGCTTTTATCCTGATGGTCATTATAAACTACAAGCATGACACACTTAGAAAGAGGAACTGCGTATCAGCTCACTAGATGAAGACACTAATAAGAAAAGGTTTTGCAATAATAAAGATCTACTCTTAAAAAAATTATGACTGTAAATTCTCAGAATTGTAGCATTTATAAACTGACACATCAGTATTATTATGGTTATTTTTACTCCCATAAAGTAATCCAGAGGGAAACTCCATTGTCATCATAAACAAGTATTTATCGAGAATAAACAGCACATTTCTGAAGTTTAGTTACACTCAAAGAATTGGCAATCTAGTGAGTAAACAAACATAGAATTCAAGTTTGTATGCATAGGGATCAGAATAGCTAAATTTTCACAGTAACACTAAAGCTGAAAATCCATAGACTACACAAAGTTCTGTATTTATCAAGGAACGTTTCTTGGGAGAAATGGACATTGAGTTTCGTCATAAAAAATGAGAGACATTCTTTGGCTGACAGCGCCCCCCCCCAAAAAAAACCCTCCCCGTCCATAATGTCTAAGATTTTTCCTAATCTACTGACCCTTTTTCTGTTTTATTTCTCCCTCTACACTATCCACACACGCAAAAAGAACAAAAATAAAAACAAAAAACAGCTCATTTGATTGAACCATACCACCTACCCATCATCCTTTATTTTTCCTCCCGTTCTCAGGTAAACTCCTTAAAAAAGCTGTCTAACACTAGGTGCTTCTCTTTGATTACAAACTCTGTTAGGTGGCTTATGAATTCATCATTCAACTGAAACTACTTTTCCCAAAATTATCAACGATTTCTTAATTGACAAATCTAATGACCTTTTTCCTCCATCTTCATCCTTCCTGACCTCTTTGAAAGCTTTGATATTGTCAATCACCCTCTTTTACATCATGCACATTAATCATCATTGTTTTCCAAATGTCTTTTCTGGGCCCTCTTCTTTTCTTGCTTTGAGGTATCTTGCTTGGTGATCTTATCAGCTCCAGTGAATTCAATTATTATCTCTATACAGATGATTCTCAGACCTATATTTTCAGCCCTGATATCTTATCTGAGTTTTGGACTTACATCACCAATTGCAATGGATATCTCAAGCAGAACATGTCCCAAACAGAATTCATCTTTCCCCACAAATCTTCCCCTCCTTCAAACTTTCTGTTACTATTAAAGACACCACCACTCTTCCAGTCGCTCAGACTTGCATTCCTGATATCATCCTCAAACCTACACTCACAATGACCAATTTGGTCACCATGGCCAACTGAGTCACAATAACTAAAATTCCTCACTCACAATGGCATAACCAATCTGTTTTCAAATCTTTTCATTTCTATCTTCATCCCACCTCTTTTGTACTTCCTTTTCTCTCCAGTCACAAAGTCATCCCTTGTGAGGCCTTAATTGCTACATGCCTGTACTGTTTTAATAGCCTCCTAATTATTCTTCTAGTTTGTCTCTCCACTACTCAAAACTATCCTCAACTAAGCTGCCAAATGGATGTTCCTACTCAATAAACTCCATTGGCTTCCTATTAACTCCAGGATCAAATGCCTTTGAATGTGTTTTGAACTTAAATTCTCACAACTTGATCTCACAACTTTCCAGTCTTCTTACACTTTACTATCTTTCATGTACTCTCTGATCCAGCTATTTGCTGATCACTAAAAGTGTACTAAGAGAAGATGAAGTCTGTTTGATAGTTTTCTGGTTCCAAGCCACTGGCTAAAGAATAGTTTCCTCATTCCCCTCTTCTTAAATATTACCTTAGAAATGTCTTTTCTATCACACATTTAAAGAGGTGCATGACATTGAACCCATTTGCTTATTATGTACAGAAAAGTAGTACCCTTCCTTGTTATTTCTGTTATTTCATATCTTAAACAAATTCACTTTCTATGAAATTTACATATCTGCCATATTATGGTCTTCCAATAAAGAGCATACTAGAAGAGAACTGGGGCCAGGAGTTACATAATTGATTGTTCCATATATCTCTTATTTAACCTGAGAAAGGTAACAAGAAATTTCTGGGCCAGAGTTTGAGGTTGGGCCACAGTAACTATTTCAGTCATGAGAAAAGCTTGCTCAAAGACTCTGAATTAGGAGAGGAAAGAAAAGCTAGTGGATATGACCAAAAATCAAGATATATAGTTAAGCAGAAAGCAAAAGCTGAATAGTTTTGGTACTCATGGACTTGAATGGATATTTGACATATCAGGGGTATTTGATATACTGAAGAATGTTGAAGAAGGGTGTGATTTGTTCAAGACAATGAAGCTTGGTAACCTCAGTTTAACAAGGAGCCACAAAATAACATGAAGTTAGGAAAAAGATAAAATTGACCCTGACTTTTAAAGGAAATTGGTATACCTTCATGCATAACTGAGGGATCCCAATCCCAGTCCCTATTAGATTGTAGCTTCCCTGTCACTTCAGCGTTTTAGACTAGCATCATGTATACTCTTATGATTGAAACTTGCCTCTTCTGAATCTTTGGTTAGTTCTCATTCATGACAAGCAGGCAGAAATCAGATATGCTCATGGAAAACATAATACCTTGGTACCTTTTACCACCAGTGATGCTTTCCTGTATTGCCATTCATCCTCTTTTTCATCATATCTATTTGATTCTGGGATGTGTATAATAAAAGAGATCTGAGAGAAAAAGGGAAGGTTGGGTTAAGAAAAAAAGTCAGCATAGGAGATATCATGGAGATCAAGATGAAAAGCATAGACAGATTAGAAGAATGGAAGAAAGAGAAAGAAAATTAGTAAGGGTGTATAAGGAAAGCAAAGGGAAGGCAAAAAAAGTATATAAAAAACAAAAAGGGAAAGATGAATCAGAGGAAAGAAAATGGGAGAGGAAAGCATACCTCTGGCTGCGGGGGTCTACCAAGTTAAATAATCTATGCAAGGACACAACTAAAATAGCATTTAATAGAATATTAACCAAAAAATCTGGCAGCTAAGCAGTTCTGTGAATAATGCCAGACCTGCAGTCCGGAAGACCCATCTCCCTAAGTTCAAATTTGGTCTCAGATACTTACTACGTGACTCTGGACAAGTCATTTAACCCTACTTGCCTCAGTTTCTTTATCTGTAAAATGAACTGGAGAAGTAAATGGTGAACCACTACACTCTCTTTGCCATGAAGATTCCAAATAGAGTCACAAAATGTCTGACACAATTGAATGACAAAGCCAAAAAAGCCGAGGGCTATCTCTGACAGAATATGAAATCAGATTACTTATGGATACTGAATTTACCATTTCTTTCTATTAAAAGGGCGGACTTTAAAATACTTTCCCTCAGAATGCCTGTGAAGGCTCTTGGCATTCACAGTATGTAGTAGTCAACTGGTTTCAGAAATTTCAGTAACTGTTTATGATGCCAAGTTTTAGGCATGACAGTGACATGCTCTTAAAGCTGACCACTTGTTAGGATACAGAAAAATCCCATAAGTTCACCCAGCACTGCTGGGGAAAACTGATCACTCTCAAATAATGTCCCAAGGATTGAAGAATTAACATTTTTCTGAGTGAATATGAGTGACATATGCTAGTGTCATTTTCTCAGTTTTCTTCAGTTTTCCGTGTAAAGAAAAAAACCCAAAGTGGGAGATTGACTGCCTTTTGTTAAATAGGAGTCATGGGAAAGCAACTTTATGTCACTTATCTATTGCTCTCAGACATTTCTTCTCATAGGCTCTAACAAAGAAAAGCTTAAAAGAAAAGTAAAGATAAAAAGTTTCTCAAGTGGCCACACATACTGTGGTGGATAGTACTTACATAGAAGTAAGTAATGCCAAGTTGGATTCGCTTCTCAACTCTTTGCCAGTCTTAGTAAGAAGCTCTGACTGAGTCTTAATAACTTTATCTGCAAGAAATGGGTTTGCTTTTTTTTTTTGCTACACCTCTATCATGTTACTGGAAGTTCCCTACACCTAGTGAATAATCATCATAACATGCCATGTGAACCAAGCTCAGAGGCCCTCAATAAGGATTTCTTTGCAGTTTTCATTCCTTGGAATTATGGGAACTCTTAGAAAGTGAAATAAGCCCATCTAGGAAAACAACACACTGAGTAAAACCGTGTAAAAGCAGTGAACAGTAATATCAATGAAAACTAAATTCTGTGAAATTCTAATGACCAATCTGCTGTTATTGAGCCATTAAAGTCATGTCTAACTCTTCACAAACACATTTTGCGTTTTCTTGGCAAAGATACTGGAGTGATTTACCATTTCCTTCTCCATCTCATTTCACAGATGAAGAACAGAAGCAAACTGAGTTCTCATTTTCCAGAAGAGGAATTGAGGTTGTGACTTGCCCAGGATTTCACAGCAAGTTAAATATTTGAGGCTGGATGTGAATTCATGAAGATGAGTCTTCTTGATTCCAAGCCCAGTGCTCTATCCACTGTGCCACCTAGCTGCCCCCTGATGAACAAGAGGAAACTGCCCCCACCCCAAAAAGAGAGCTAGAAAAAGGCTCTTTACAGAACTAGCAAACAATAAATGTGTAGCAATGTATATAATATCAGATTGGGGAAGGATATGTTGATTACTTTTGATGAATTTAGGCTTGTTTTCTAAGTTTTTTTTTTCTTTCTTGTAAGTAACAGTTCTAAGGGAAACAGTGGGGAGAAACACATTGGGAAATGTAGGTAACATTACAAAAGATATCAATGAAACTTTAAGGAAAAAAGAAAATGTGAAAACTGAAAGTAAGTGTTTATTCAGAGTGGAATCCATACAACTAGCTTATAGAAGCCATAGAGGAGAGTGGCACAGGACTGTCAGGAATGTTCAATGTTGAGTTTTGGAATGAAAAATCGGATCAATGAGAGCCCAGATTCACTGGAATATATGTTTTCCTTTTTTTTTCAATAGAGGCTTAGTTGAATGAGTAACATTCAAGGGCCTCCTTGGAATATCTGGCATGCTGCTGAAGTAAACCAAGCCAGCTTAGCAACCGGCCAGGTTGGCATCTGAACTTCTGGAAATGTGGGCTAAGGATGCATGCCTCTATGACACATCAGTGCACTCAACAGTTTGTCAGCAACAGTGAACACATAAAGATCACAAAATTATCAATTTGGGGGAACTAGAAAGTACCTTAAAGATCAATTTATCCAACCCCCTTACTTTATAGACGAAATCAAAATGCAGATAATTGAATTAACTTGCCCAAAATCACATAACTAGTTAGCAGCAGAGTCAGAGACGCCAAAACTTTATCAATAGAAAATACTTCAAGGATCTGCAAACCCCTTCATTTTACAGCATATAAAACAGAGGTTCAGAGAAGTGCATACTCTTGCACAAAATCACACAAGAATTAAAACCAGTTAAATAAAGAGAAAAGGGAGGATTTTGTAGGAAACAAAGCAAGTTTCCTTTCCACAAGGTAAAAACTTCCTAAAGAGAAAGTTGACCTGTGGCCTAGTAGAGTCAGGTGAAGAATATCAGAAACTAATGCCCAGGCCTGATGAGTTTGAGGGAAGGCTTATCAGAAAGGAGAATCCAGCTGCATTTGGTAATAGGACTGTAGAAGATTGTGACCCTAAAGAGAATGGACCAATCCATTATCTGATGGGAGGATCTATCCTGCATGAACTTGATAAAAATGGCTTCACTTCCATATCTCTCTCTCACTCTGCCTTTCAGAAGAAGTGTGGAGTTCACCTTGGCCAAGGTCTTCAATTCCTCTGAGCTTCATTTTAATAAATTTTTCTTGATACCTTAAAAAAAAAGATTTAAAACCAGGTCTCCTAATTCCTAAACCAGTACTTTTTCCACTGTGCCACATTGTCTCTACAAGCTTTTGCTTCTCATTAAAGAACAAATATTCTAATGTAGTCATCTAGCATTCTTTAGGTGATCCTACTAAGTTAGGAGTAATTGCAAAAAGAGCATTTTAAATATGCTTATGTATCACTTATATTCACAGGACAAGAGGTAGTTCAATAATCTATCCTCTTAAGTACTAAAAAATAATTTTCAATATTAACCATTGGAGATGGTTCAGATTCTTGCATATACACAACCAAAGTCCTTTCACTACATGAAGCAATATTCACTCCAGCCTTTACAAGGGACTATTTCTGCCTTAGGAGTGAGATAGTACAGTCCATAGAGCTCAGATAGATATGAGTTCAAATCCCACCTAGGACACTTTTTAAATGTGTGACCCTGAACAAGTCACCTAACTGCCATCTGCCTTGCTAAAATAAGAATGCTAATAACAGCACCTATCTCCTAGAATTGTTATGAGGATAAAATAAATTAAAATTGGTAAAAATACTTTGCAAACATTAAAGTAGTATAAAAAATGCTACGATTATTGTTGGTTTTGTTAGCTAGAACCAGAGATGGAATAGCACAAAAAGTAAGCCTAGACGGGAAGATCAGTATTCTGCTGAAGTGATGAGTAAAGGTAAAATCACATTTGGGATTCCTGAGCAAAATGTGGCAAGGGAGTGGGAGTAGAGGATGAGAGGGGTTCAACACCCCACCTTCAGGAACACCTTTGCGCTTCACCCTTAATGAGTCAAGGATAACCAATCCTCCTTGGCCATTACAATGCATACATGCTTCTCTTTGAGTCAAAAAGGTCCAGCGAAATGGAGTTACGCATTTTAGGTAGGAGTTGAGTATATGATCTGAAACTCTAACCCTTCAAAATATGATATTCCATGATTCCATAAAACATAACATGAACTTTCCTTTCAGATTAGGTTTTCTAAAGATGAAACAGTGGCACAGTGGATAGAGTGCCAGTCTGAAGCCAGGAAGATTTAAATTCAAATCCAACTTCAGACATTTATTAACAGTGTGACCATGGGCAAGTCACTTAACCCTGGATATCTCAATTTCCTCATCTGTTAACATGAGCTAAGGAGGGAAATGGTAAACCACTCCAGTATCTTTGCCAAGAAAACTCCAAATGGGATCACGATTGAGACATAACTGTAATAGCTGAACAACAAAGATGAAATAAGCTTTACTCATCCTCAAGGTGCATTATGAATGTGAGGGTTCTGAGTATCTATAATTATACTATAGATGACATGATATAGTAAATGCATTTAGTTCAATTCATAGAATCATGAATTTAAAGATATAATGGCCCTTTAATGTCATTGAATCCAATCCCACCATTCTACAAATGAAGAAACTGAGACTCAGAGTAGTTAAGTAACAATTTTGTAAGCCCGAGCTCACACAGATTGTGTCGGATACAAGATTTGAGCATGTATCTTCTGGATTCCCGGTCCAGAACTGTATTCACTTGACTATGCTGCTTCAGAATCTGCATTCTATTATGCAACATATTGTAGGTGAACTTTTCTTGGAGTGAGGATAAATAGTTTCAAACCCTACTTCCAATGGAAAGCTAGTCAGTTATGTAACCTTCATCAGTCTCATTCTTCTCATCTTTAAAATGGAGATAAAAATAACCTGCAATGCCTACTTCCCAGGATTATTATGAGGAACAAATGAAATAATGCATCCAAAATACTTGAGAACACTTGAAGTGCTAAGTAAAGACTAGCTTTTCTTATTCTTGTATAAATATCCCTTATTATTATAAAATTTTGCTAGGAACTAGGAAAACACAAACAAGCTTATTCAGACATGTATGTTTTTAGTAACTTGGTGTGAAGGTTTCAAGTTGTGAATAAGGTACATTCCTTTTGAGCCAAGATTCGGTGACAATTATATAAGATTTGCATAGATCTTTTTCATTTGTTTCTGGGATAAATGTAGTATTCTTAATGGATGAGTTGACTAGCAGTTCAAACTAAGATACTATTGTATTTACCTTCTCTACCTTGGATTTGACTGTCATCACTGTAGTCAAGCATTTTTTGGTCATTTTTTAAAGGAAAATAAATTCTAGAAATATTTAATGTCTCTGTGGATGGGTGCCTCTTGATATGATGGGAAATGACTTTGAATAAAGGGGAGAGATAAAAGTTTCAGAAGTGGCTCCAGTATGCCCATGGAAACTCCTGCTCATAATGTTCAATCAGATAAAGGGGTTTAAATTCACAGAAACTCCTGATAGGAAACTGCTCTACTTATCCTGGGTTTGGAAACTAAATCATCCAACCTGACAGACCATGACATTGTTGTTTCATAACTTTCCACTGGGATAATATACACTGCACTGAGATCTTAATGAAGCCTCATGAGAAAATTGGCATGTTTATTCATCTAAAGTATGTTACTAAGCATGCTTTAGTAAATGTCATTTCATGATGAAGAAGAAAACTATGAAAAAGAAGAAATGGAGAAGCAGATGAAAAGGGGAGGAGAGAAAGAAAGAGAAGGAAGGAAGGAAGGGAGGAAGGAAGGAAAGGAAAGAAGGAAGGAAAAAAGGAAGAAAGGAGAAAAAATTTAATCAGCATGGCTATGTGCCCTAGAGATACAAAAGCAAGACAGCCCCTTCTCACAAGGAGTTTATGTTCTAATGGAGGAGACAATACATGTAGAAAATTTGAGCTGTAAATCAGATGCAAATTAGGTCCCATGGTCCTTAGGATGCAAAGGCATCATTTCCAGTGATAAAATCATATCTGTTTGTAATGATGAATCATTTGAAAATGCCAAGGACTTTGGAAGCAAAACTTTCTTTTCGTTGTTTCCAGTAATTATGGCTGTAGCGCTTTCTGAAGGTACTGCTAAGCCATATCTGCCCAAAGAGTTGCTTCCTGGGAAGATGGCTAGGTTGGAAGCAAAACCAGTGGTCCAGGGTGCCCCATTACTCCTGGACTCTCAGTCTTAGAGGTTCAGAGTAAACAGTGATGCTATTAACATGTTAATTTAGTTAACATGGTGATGGAAAGGTGAGTTCCTTTTCCAACTTATCAAAGAAAATCACCTCCTCAGCACCATTTGACTATTGCCTTTTTCTCCCCACTGATAGCATATATATTACTTGAAAATTAAGACTATCTTCAAGCTAATAAAAGTTCCATTGAAAAGAAATTAATTCATTTGGAGTTTATCCAAGACTCCTATTAGAATTTAACTATATCATAATAGGAAGAAAAAAATGAGCTTTTGAATCAAATCCTCACATAAAACATGAAAATGAAAAGCCTAGATAGGGGATCTTCCCACCAGATGCTCTAAAGTATTCCATGAAGCAGCAGTTTTATAAGATAATCCTACTGTTTATATATACTGTAATCAAAGTGAGTCTTTTAGTTCTGGGAAAGTAACATGTTTTATCATGATTTAAACGTGCCATTCTGAGGTAATCATTTACATCTAGTAACTTCCTGACTGGGGTAATTAGGGGGCACAGTGGATAGAGTACTCGCCAGTGCTATCCACTATGCCACCTAGCTATATATATATATATATATATATATATATATATATATATATATATATATAGCTATATATATATATATATGAAAGTGATCTATCTTGAAAAGTCAAACTAGTTTACCAAGACATTTCTTCTGAAAATTTGATATTTTTCCAACTTAAGATTCATCCAGGAACAAAGAGGTGAAGATGTCTGGTGATAATGATAGACTCTCTTCATAGAAGGAATAGACAGGGGGCTGATCTGAGGATCTTATAAATCAGTCAGCAAATATTTATTGATGAGCTCTTATGGTCAACAATGCAGGAATTCATTTCACTTAACTACACATTTAAAATGTGTAGTTTCACTTTCTCAAAGGGGAAAAGAATGTGTGAAAGGGAGAGAATGTATACCTGAAAATAAAGTTAACTTTTTTTTAAATTAAAGACAGAACAATTATGTACAAGGAGATCCGCTACATATTCATTGCTCAGCACGGGAATAAGTCAAAGATATTTACCACGGATATTCCTTTTAAAAAATCTATCGAATCATCTCATTTCTTTATTCAAAAATCTTCAGTGGTTCCCTATTACTTATTAAAAGAAAAATACAAAAGTTTCAGCCTGGAATTTAAATCCCTCTACAATCTAGCTTCTACCTACTTTTGCAGTTTTATTATAAATTACTCCCTTTTCTAAGCTCTCTATTCTAATCAAAACCTACTACCTTTTCTTAACATTCCATATTTATTAACAGTCACCCTTCAAATGACTTTACATATATTTTATATTTACTAACATGTATATAGGTTGCATGACATAGTAGAGAGTTAGCTTCAGCATCAGAAAGATCTAGGCCAGAGGCGCTCTCTAGGTCCTCAAGTGCAGACTACATCCAAACTGAACTCAAAATTCACAGAACAAATTCCCTTAATAAAAGGATTTGTTCTGCAAATTGGACTCAGTCCAAACACTGCACCTAAGGACCTAGAAAGTCACATGTGTCTTCGAGGCTTCAGATTCCCCACCCCTGACATGGGCTCACGTTTGGACCTTGACACATACTGAGTCTATGCCTCTAGACAGGACACTTAACCTCTCAGTACCCTAAGCATGACTCAAAGACAATAAATTTCAGAGAAGTTAACAAGCTACATCATTACAGGGAGTATCTTCATCTGAGAATTCTCTATAGCAATGATATCACAGGTCTGGTCTCTATCCCTATTGTATGTGTTGCAACCCCCAAAGTAAATTGCTAGCCCCTTGGAGCAGAGATGGTTTCATTGCTATCATTATGCCCTAGCACCCAGGACTGTCTCGCACATTATTGAAATAATGCTTGTTGGATTGAATTGAGTTGAAATGGATGAGACTGAATTGAACTGAATTGCCCAGTGCCTGGAATTTTCCCTAGGAAATTCACTTCTTTAAATCTGAATAAATATTAATCTACCAATGAAAACAAGCGCCTAATTTTACTAATGAGGAAACTGTCCCAAAAAGTACAATATCTCGTCCCAGGTCACATAGATAATTGGTAGAACTTGGACTTTAATGTAGTCCTTTGTTCTTAGTTCAGCGTTCTGAGTTCCCTTCTACTTTACCAAATTTCCACTAAAAAAATGGAAACTGAGAAACACACTAACTTATTAGCATTCATTATCCCATTAGCAGAGAGAAAAACTACAAGGAAACAGAAGAGTTACATTTTTACTAGGGATGGCAAAGGAATGTGAAGTATTGCTATGCTGGGCCCAAGGAGACTGTTGCTTTATAGGTCCTGATTGGCCAGGAAGCAGCAATGTTTTGTATTTAGTAACAATTTTGAATTCTTGAATATATAAATGGCCCTTGATGTTTGTGGTTTAGAGATATAAAAATAAAGAAACAGGGATTCTCCCATATTCAATCTCTGACTATTTAATAAAATCCTTTCTTATTATAGCAGTCAGAGCTCACATTGCCATTTCTTCAAATGAAAAACTATAGAGATCTAGATGGAGTTCACCTGTCATGGAGTTCTCTCTTTCAGCTACAAATAGTGATCATTTCTAGTAAGATCATAGCTCTCCAAACAGTAGTTGCCATGAGAATGGCAGACCTCATCTGTCCTCATCAGTCTTTCTAGATATGTTCCCTCAGCTGTGACTTTAAAGGACAGTTATTAGTGTGCATTTCAATATGGTATAAATTCCCCTCCACAGACTTCTCTGAGTTTTAAATGCTGACTCTCTCTTATAAAGAGTTGCGATATGAGGGAGAAGATGGCTGCTAGGACTGAACCACTGTTTAAGCTGCCACACTAGAGTAATAGAATTTATGTGCTTCCTTAGCATGACTGCTTTGCAAACTTCAGGGATTTTAAAAAATCCCTTTGGTTGCTTTGCAGCTTTTAGAATGTTTTCATTTCTATAAAACAATACACAGCTTTAAACCAAGGGTTATATCTGTTTTAAAACAAAACAAAATGATTGGATATGCCAGTGGATAGAGTGCCGAACTTGGAGTCAGGAAGACCAAAGCTAAATCCTCATGAAGAAACTCATTAACTCTGTGATCCTGGGAAAGTCATAGGTCAAGTCAACAAGCATTTATTAAAAGGTGATTATTCATGTTACCAAAGCATTCTTATCTTACAAAAGGATTCTCCCTAGGTTTCTTTTAAAAATAAGGAACTCCCCAGATGTGTGCTAGTTATTCCAAATCACAAATGCCTGACTTAATTAATGCATGTGAACACCTGACCCAGTGGGATTTGACCTCTAGGATATTCTCCTGAATTTCCTATCTACTCTGTACAATTGCTGTAGATTCCCTTTTCCCTTCTGCCACTGAGGGCACATCCCCTGGGAGGTAAGATCCCCTGATTCCCCTACTGTGGCTTTGGCAGGAGAGATGACATTCATTCCTGGCATTTGGGGTTGTAAACAGCCTACAGAAACATTTTCACATAGAAACAATGTTCTAATAATGTTAGCTTCTAGCAACAGTGACAGATCTCACAGGAGGTAAGTGGCAAGTGAGCCCTATGTGAAAAGAAAGGGGTGACTTCTCCCTCTTCTGCTTACGCTAAGGCTCAGATGCCCATGTAGCAGAAGAGGAGAAGACAGATGGTAGAGAAGAACGGTGCTTTTTTCCCTAAGGTCAGGACCATCCTTGTGACTATACCTCTGTACATTTTAGCCTAAATAAGCTTTTGTGAGCTATCCTGAGAACCTAATCACCATATAGAATGTGATTTCTATGGAGAAATGTGCTCTGAGTTCCAAATAACTGACTAAAATGAAGTTTTGCTCACATCATATACTCATTGGCTGAGGAGCTCTACCTGACATATGAGCTTTGAAGAAAGGGTTTAAAAAAAAAGAATTTTTTTTTAAAATTAAGTGTCTTCTCACCAACTGAAAGACCACCAATTGAAATGAAAAATTTAATTTACTATTAAAGATGAAGCTTTAAAGCTGCCTATTTTTTCCCTTTTTTAAACCATGGTTTCAAGAGATAGTTTACCAAGTAAGGGAGGGGGAGAACTATATTCAGGAAAAAAAAACATGATGTAAAAACAAATAATAACAATAAAAATGTAAGATTAATTTGAAAATGTTAATTTCAGTTAAAAATCTATTTCATTTCTATAACTCCTCTCCCAAAAAAGTTTTTAAAAAAGGAAATGAAAACTGTTACAACAGATACACATAGTTAAAAAAATTCTCAGATTAGTTATATCCAAAAATTGTATATCTAATTTTGAATCTGAGGCTATCCTCTCCTTCACAGGATGTGGGTGGCATACTTCATCACCAGTCTTCTACAATTATGTTGGTCATTGAATTGATCAGAGTTCTTGAGTCTTTCAAAGATGTTCGTCTTCGCAATGTTGTTATTATGTTGTTTTCTTCAAAATGAAGGAATCTTTTAAATTTTAAGTTAATCAGACAATATGATTAACTTAAGGTTGACTTCAGTAATGCATCTATTCCAGAAGGCAAGTTAAACTTTTTGGGAAAATCTCACTCTTGATACGTCCATTATATAAAAATTCCTCCAGTCTGCTGTCTTCTTTCTCCACTCTACTTCCAGTCCAGAATGTTCTGTCCCTCCCTTTCCTGATTACTACAAAATTGGGCAAGAAGACCAAGAAAATTAAATGAAAACAAACTGCATACGCAAGATAATTGAGAAAACCAGCTTATGTAAAAAAGTTGCAAACATGGGTATACACACATGGGTATATACACATGGGTATATACACATGTAAAATATTAGCCTTGGTTTTCCAGTCAAAGTTGGAAGGAGTCTTAGGAACCATTCAGTCTAGAATTCTCATCTTACCTATAAGAAATTTAAAGCATGTGTATAATGTGACTCACAGTCATCATAAGAACTTCATCATTAACAGATTTAGCTGAGGCATGAAGAAGGGGTGGGGCAGTATGAGGTGATGTTAACTAGCCCTATGAATGCTAGAGATGGTTTGGAAATAGAAACAATAGGAAATGACGTTTGGTGTGCTCAGAGTCAGTGTAGGTTGAAGTGAAAAAGGCTATTTATTGAACTTACTTGGGGAGGGAAAGTTAGCTGGGGGACGGGGTCCTTGAATGACATCACCAATGATCTACATTGCAATCTACATGTGATAGAGTGAATTTTAAAACTGATTTTTAAAATTAAAACTAAATCACTAAAAGTGATTGTTAAGTGATGGTGGCAGAAAGAGGATATAAAAGTAGCATTGGAGACCAAAGAGTATGCCAATTCCTCTGGCCCAAGTATCAGGCGATTTGATAGGAGCCATCCCCAAGCTTTGGTGAAGGTGCCAGAAAATGCTGGTATCTTCAGGGGAAAAAATAGGTTTTAGTGAGCAACACAAGATAGAAGTTAATGTGAGAGAAAGAGATAAGGGCTGAAGGAGAGTTTTGTTTTTGTTTGGAGGTGAGGTGTTTTTGGTATTTTTTTAACTTTGCAGAAGATTTCCAAGGGCACAGAGCAAAGCGGGGGTAGAAGGCCATATTAGCCAGGGAGGGATGAGTTTAAGATAGAATACTGTCAATTCTCTTGCTGATTCTCAATATGCCACATGGCATAGGTCACCAGAGCAGGTGGAGCATTAGGAGCAAGCACCTTTCAGTGGAAAGACTACACCATAAAAGGAGTGTGTGCCATGGAACCCTGGGGTGTTCCATGAGTAGCATGGATGAGAAGCAGAATGATACAGGTAGGAAAAATAAAGCTAAAGCCACTCAAAATCTGTTGGCACTCACCCAAGGTCACACAGCTTGTTAGCTAGACAGCTACGTAAATAGAGTGACAGGCCTGGAATCTGGAAGACCTGAATTCAAATCCTGCCTCTGATATTTACTAGCTGTGCAACCCTAAGCAATCCACTTAACCTCTATCTGCTCAAGTTTCCCTCATCCATAAAATAGGGACAATCACAGTACCTATGTTTCAGAGTGTTACGAGGATCAAATGACATAATGTTTGTAGTGTTTAGCACAGTGCTTGGCACATAGTAAGCACTATATAAATGTTAGCTATCGTTATTATGGTCATTGAACTGAAAATATAACCTACGTCTCTTAGTTTCCCATTCAGTGTCATAGGGCCATAGTATTAAGATCTAGAATAGAAAGAGATGTCAGAGGCCATCTAGTCCAGCCTCTCCATTTTAAAGATTAGGACACAAGGGTTTAGCACATTTTTCACCCAAGAAAATATTAGAGTCAATATTTGAACCCAGGTCCTATGACTCCAGAGCCCATATTCCTTCCAGTGTACCATGCTGCCTCCCACAGCAGCTCCTGAAATGCAGGTGTAACCAGAGTCCGTTGAATGCACAGACCCTATCACCTTGCTAGGCTGATGCAAACTCCCCATGTGGAGTTTGTTTCTGGGAGAGTTATAGTTCTGCATAAAAGAAGTGCCTTGTAAAGACTGTAGAGAACTGTAGACATTGTATTAATGAGTTCCAGTCAGCTAACCACATAGTAAACAGGACTGGACATGTAAGCACCAAAAATGCCTTGCTGTATTCCATCATTTCTCTCTTGCTTCAAACCTTTTAACTGTTTTGTTCCTGGTGGTGTAACTTCCTTGCCCATATTATCTGGTGAGAGACCATGCAGTAATGATTGTGGCTTTAGTTAATTCTCCCTTCTAGGGTCATATGACCCAAGAAGAGGCCTCAGTTCTTAACTTTGCATTACTTCTTTTCTGTTTAGGTGAAGAGAGTCGAGCATCCATGACCTGCTAAGTTTCAGAAAGTCTAGAAAGCCCCTCAGCATTCCAGTCTGAAGGGTGCTTCTCTATCCTAGCATTCTAGGCTGGGTTTTGTAGCCAATCCAGTATTCATGCCTCAAAGAGCAAGGAGGGACTTTTTGGAACTACACTAGTAGAAACTAGGACTAGGACTCATCCAGCCATCAATCGTGCCATATTTGAACACAAATTTGGTGTAATAAATGAGCTAACTTTTGATACTACTGCCTCCAGAGACCACAGTGGTATAGGGGGAGGGTAAGGTATAAGGGAAGAGGGAATTTTTTGTAGGTTTATTCTTGACCTTGGGAATAAATATCTCTCTGTAAAAGCTATTTGATATCATGATTAAATGAACCTGAGCACTGGTCACTGACTCTCAACAATAGAGAAAACATCCAACAAGGGCTTAAGCTGATAGAAGTAGAAAAGAAATGCTCACAAGTCTCTCAGTGTACCCTAGAACCCAGGGAGAAGAGAAGAGAATGGGAAGAACTCTCTCTGCTTTAATCTGTAAATTGTGCAGCTGACAAAGGGAAAGGCAACTCTTTCTGAATGAATGTTTTATTGAAAAGCACAGAATTTAAACTTCTACCACAGACATGGTGGCATTTATACCTTAAGCTCTCGGAAATCCAGTCTGATTTACAAACCAAACTGTCCCAAGAATAACATCAATCCCCCCTATTCCGGGCCGGCATCGTTATTATAGACACTTATAATCTTATCTCAAAGTGCAACAAAGCATTCATTCAGCCAATAAGCTCACCTCAAAGACAAGGTAGAGTATGTCTAACAACAGAGAAACACCTTTGAAAAACACTATCTATTTGCTTCCAGAGAAGCAAAAGAATGCATAGCATGGAGCAAGGGGTGTGTGATATAAGGTGGCAAAAAAAAAAAATGAAGTTGAAACAGAAATACCAGCTGAGAAGGTGTTTAATCTTAGAGGTGTGAGCCATTCTATTCGAGCACCCTCCATGACTGATATCAAGGACAAAGCAAAAAAAAAAAAAAAAAGACAAATATATGGGAGGGAGTATGGGGGCATAAAATTAGATGCTTTTGATGTCTGTATTGGGGAAGCACTTCAGTTTTCACATAGAGTCTCTAATAAAACAGTTGAGATTCTGGTTTATAAATAAAGGAAATTCAAATATTACTGCTCAATTACCTCCTCTCCATACCATTTAAATCACTCCAGTCCTGCATGTTTATGTAGGTCTTCTTCAAAACTTCCCTATTCATAACCTCACTCAGGCTAGCAGTTTTAAAGTATTGTTCGTCATTGAGTCCTGATGGGCTCTACCACCTGAAAAATTCACTTTGCCTTCTACAAGAAACAAGTTAGCATTATTTTCATGTTTTAAAAAAGGAAAAGGGAATTGGAATAGCACCTTTTTTTTCACAAAAGGGAAGATGATAGTTAGAAATAGAAAATAAAGCTAATAAAAGCCTCCTTCATGCATGTATGCTATCTCCTTGAAGTCAGGTATTAACTCTCTCTTGTCTGTTGTGCTTACTACACAGCCCAGTTCCTGGCACAGAGAAGTACTTAATCAGTACTGATTGATAGAAAAGGTGCTCCAGAAATCTATAAGGAAAATGATAATCAAAGAGACCAAATGACTTTGCCAAGGTCACAAAGTCACTAGACCCCATCTTGTTCTTGGAGCATCGCAAAACACTTGTCTGGAAGTCAGACAACCAGGAGTCACATTCCGAATCTGCTGATTCTTAATTGTGAGAAATGATCCCTTGATCCCTCATTGTTCTCAGAGATCCTTGGAGCATTTCACATGAAATCTTGAAAGTTCACAACATATTAAGGACTAATCTTCAGGTCTGAGCTTTCAACTAGTTCCAAATCCACTTAAATGCTGGACTAGATAATCCAAACTTGAGATCCATATAATCCTATTAGGAGAAAAGTAAAGGCATGATAATAACAGGTGGAAAGGTGGCTTGCTAATAGCTACTCATTTCATTAAAGTGTTAGGGGGCCAGATAGCTCCTGGACTAAAGGGAAAGAATGAAAACAATGAAGTGGTGACTCCTTGAGTACCTCCTATAGAAAAGGGCATAACTGAATGATTTAAATAGATAAGAGAAGAGAGAAATCATTATGAAAAGGAAGGCACCTGTCTCCAGTCTATATAGACTCTGATAGTAAGAGATAGAGAGGCAGAAGGGTTACATGAATGAGGCACTAGTCTTGGATCCAGGAAGACCTAAACTCAAATTCCACTTCAAATATTTACTAGCTGTGTGACACTGAGTAAGATATTAACCTCTCTCAAACTCATTTTCCCTGTCTCAAAAATAGAACTTACATGGTTGCTATCTACCTGGATAATACATGTAAAATATTCTGAAAATATAAAAGAACTATTTAAATGTTAGCTATGATGGTAGGGGAGACATTTTGGTCATGTGGTATAGCCTCTACTCTGGCTATCCCCACAATCAATCCTGCTTACATACTATACTGATGATAAGTCATAAGGATCATTTGTAGGGAGAAAGAGGAAGTAAGAACACATTTCTATTATAGCATTATCTGAACTCCAAGATTGTATAGGTCAGATCTCTAAAATCTGCTTAGTATTTTTACATATGATTTACTCCATTTATATAGTGCCTGATACTATGTGCTTCCTTCATGATGATCCTAAAATATTGGTAACACAAGTATTATCTCCTTTTTAAAGATAAGGAAACTCATGTGGCATTTTATCTTAGAAGCAATAGGGAGTTATAGCCAGACCCAACTGGGCAGAAAAGGTAGAAATACACAGATTATCAACAGGTACAAATTAAGTGAATTTGAAACTGGAGGAATAGTAGTATTCAAAGAGTAGTCAATAATGAGTCAATGTTAACCAAGAAGGCACATTTCTAGTAGAATGTACTAGGGATCTGTGCTTGGTTCTGGGTTGACATTTTCATCAATATTTCATATTAAGACAAGCTTATACAAAGGCATGGGTAAAATATAATAAGATGAAAATTTAATAAGGAAAAATTAAAGTCATACTTTTGTTTAAAATCAATTATACTGGTATAAGATAGGGAAGGCTTAGCCAGGAAGGAGGTCATCTAAAAAATGATTTGAGGGCTTTAGTGGAGGTCAAGCTAAATATGAGTCAACAGAGTGATGCCATACCATCATTATCTTAGGTTGCATTGAGAGGCTTGGATCCAGAACTAGGGAGGTGACAGTTTCATTATTCTTTTCCCTGGTCAGATTATATTTAATATGTTGTTTAATTCTGGGTATCACATTTTAGGAAGGATATTAACAAACAGCTGATGTCCAGGGAACAAAAATGAGTACAGTGAAGTTCCCTGAAATTGTACCATTTTTGAATCAGTTGAAGGAACTGGGGATGCTTCATTTTCAGAAGACTTAGGGGGGACATGATTGCTGTCTTCAAGTATTTGAAAGGCTGTCATATGAAAAAAAGGATAAGATTTGTTTTGCTTGTCCCCAGAGGGTAGAAGTAGGATTAACAGATGGAAGTTACAAGGAGATAAATTTAGGCTTGATGCAAGGAAAAAACTTCTTAAAAATTTGAGCTTTCCCAAAATGAAATGGACTGCCTTAGGCAGTAGCAGGCTACTCCTTACTGGAAGTCTTCAAGCAAAAGACGGATGACCATGGGCCAGATATATTGGAGAAAGGATTCTTGTTCATGCCTGGGTTTTATCAAATGGTCTCAGACAGCCCCTCCAACTCTGAGATGTTGCAAGTCATTGCAGATTTCTGAGAAGAGATGCTTGGGTCAGACCTGTGGCTTTGGAAGATTACTAACCCCATAAAAAAATGAAACTTCAACAACTCTAATATAAATCATCTTTTTCAGTAGAATATAAAAACTTTGCCATTTGCAAAGTTTTACCCCCAAAAAACCAAAAGGCTGCCATGAAGAAACTAGAACAAACTAATAGTAAGTTTGTAGATCCATATGCGTCACAGAGGAATTCTTGTCTCTTCCTAGAGATCCTTTAATCAACAGCACTCAGCTCAAATAAGACAGTTACTAAATCATGTCTGCTAACTCTAATGCTTACTTTATTTTTGCTTTCTAAGTTAATCCTGCATCACTCTGGTTCAAAAAGTGAATCCCTAAAATCTTACTTACTTTATCTTAACTGAGCTGCAAAATATCCATGAGTTGACATTGTTTTTGCCTGCTGTTTAATGTAGTTGCTATGCTCTTAATCTCTCATCTTGGATCGCCATCACTTGTGTTTTTCAAAGAATTACAAAATGTACTTCAAATTCTTATCCATCATTAACAAAGACATGGCCTTCATAAATGACGGTCATATGAGCTACTTGATGCACACACCTAAAGAAAATATGTGACCTTAGAACTGTCCTAAAAACCCATTCTATGTTGGTATTCTTCTAAAATCTCAGGATCTGCATTCCTGTAAAGAAATTTCTTGGTTCTTTCTTAGGGACTCTCATGTCCTCAGTCAGCTTGTCCCTAAAATCATCACTTTTTAAATTTAATCTTCAGCTTCTCCTTATCTGATGACTCCTTTGCTATCATCTACAATATGTTCAGTTCTCTAGCTTAACAAGATTTCCTTTGATGCTACCATCCTTTCATGGTATAACCAAATATGGCTCATGTTGTGGCATTGTATGGTCACATTCCTAGAAAAAGTCATCTATATCCCTTATTCCCACTTACTCTCCTTTCCAATAAAAAAATGGATAGAACATCCCAGAGTCTTAAAGACTTGAGTTCAAACATTACCTCAGATGCTCCCTAGAAGTATGACCCTGAGTAATTCATTTAACCTCTGACTCAGTTTCCTCTTCTGTAAAATGGGGATTATGGGATTAAACACTTGCCTCCCAGGGTTCTTGTAAGGATAAAATGAGATATTTATAAAGTGCTTTATAAATATTAGTGGTATATAAATGCTAGCTATAATTATTCACTTCTCCATCCTTTGTAATTTGGTTTCCATCCTCATCATCCAAGTAATGTTCTCTCCAAAGTTTCAATGATCTCTTTACTGTCAACTCTGATAGTAAAAAATTGTCAGCTCTGATAAAAGAGGCCTTTTCTCAGTCTTCATTCTTTTTCACCTCTCAATAGCTTATGACACTGTTTATCCTTCCTTTAGACCTCCAACACCTCTGGCCCTACTCCTGTGTACATACACACACACATACACACATGCTCACACACACACGCACACACACACATATCTCCCTGTCATCCCTGGACTTTCTGATATTACTCTTTCTTATTTCACTTCCTGGAGCATGTTTCTGTCCTCTCCTGGGGTCCTGTAATTCTTTCACACGTACAGCTTTTTCCCAGTAAGACTTTAAGGAATAGGGGTCATACAGCATTGCTCCGGAGAGCGAGAATCTCCTACAGGGGAGGATACAAGGGAGAGCAAATGGGAGGAGGGAGTAATCAGAAGAAAACACTTTTGAAGAGGGCAGGGTCAAAGGAAAGAATAGAATAAATGGAGGGACGAATAGGATAGAGTGAAATATAGTTAATCTTTCTCAACATGAGTCTTGTAAAAGTGGTTTGCATGATTATACAAGTATAACCTGTATTGAATTGCTTGCCTTCTCTATAAGGGTGGATGGGGATGGAGGAAGGGAGAGAAGATTTTTAAATCTTCTAAGTTTTAAAAATGGATGTTAAACATGCAGCTGGGAAATGATATACAAACAATAGGATATAGAAATCTATCTTGCCCTATAGAAATATAAAAGGGAATGGGATAAGAAAAGGGGATGGTGATAGAAGGGAAGGCAGATTGGGGGGAAGGGGTAATCAGAATGCATGCCATCTTGGGGTGGGGAAGGGGAGAGATGGGGAGAAAATTTGGAACTCAAGATCTTGTGGAAGTGAATGTTGAAAACTAAAAATAAATTAATCTATTTGAAAAAAAAAAGAACCTTGACAATGAAACCATATTCAACCCAAATCCCAGATCGTGACACCTTTTCCAAAGGTCTGACAACAGAGGCCAGTCTACATCTACTAGCAGAGTCCACTTTTCCTTCCACTTAAAATCCTAATTGTATACAGCCCCAAATTCCCATAATGGCATCAAAAGATTGACTCAGCTCACAATCTTATCCTTCTCAATATGCCTATTGACAGTATCCTCTTCCTATAGTTTCCTCCCTCTCCTCTAAATTTCCTCCAAAGGAAGGTAGTTAGGAGGTCTCTGGGCAAAACTGATGCAATTCCTGCAGGAGTGAGCACACATAACCAACATCCATGTAAAGTTCTCTAGTCTATACCTCTGCTGGTCAATCAAATAAAAATACCTGCCATTTATAAAACCCTCTGAAGTTTGGTAAAGCACTGTACATGTAATATCTTATGTGACTGTCATGACAGTCCTATGTGATAGGTAGGAAAGTATTATACTCATATAACAGAAGAGTAAACATGCTCACAAAGGTTTTATAACTTGACCATTGTCACACAAGGAAATATATGAAACAGAATTTGAATCCAGGTCTTCTGACTTAAAGTCCAGCTCTCTACCTTTCAAGTGACACTTTCTCTCCTCACCACATCCCTGCTTCTCCTAAAACTCATATTCAACATTTAGGCTCACTTGCATAGTGTCAAATACTCTCTGTTATGGCTGCGGAGATTTTGGAGGGGATGCTTGAACTTCAGATTTGAAATATGAAAAATTGGATGGTAAAACTAACTCCCATAGCAATGTGTCAAATACAAAGTATTGGTGTACAATTCATATCCATTGTCCAAAGCTTCTCTGCTCAGCGTTCCCACAAGGATCTTATTCACTTTCAGTCTTCCTTATTTAGGAAGATTAACATTTGCTGAATCTCTGGTATGTCTACCAGTTACATGTGTGGGGAGAAATAAAAATCCACCTGAAAGCTTGAGCTCCTGATCATAGAACATAGGAGAGATGGTAGAGACAGTGAGTGGCCCTGGAGTCAGCAGTAATAGCTAGTCTCAAATCTCTCCTTAGGTAGCTTGTAGCTTTGTAACTGTGGGCAACTGATCTCCCCTCTCTGAGTCTCAGTTTCCTTATTTGTAAATAAAATGGAGATAAGAGCATTTACCTTATTGATTACAATCAAATGACATAATGTAAATAAATTACCTTGTATTAATCTTGGATTTTCTTATATGTATACATGCTATCTCCTTTATTAGAATATGCCCCAGGACTAGGTGGTATTAGACAGCATCAATGAGTTACAGTTAGTAGGAAAACACCCATAGATTCACTGATTATAATATGGGTATAGGGGTGTTTAAATTTTTCCCTTCTATCCCCATTAATGTGCCAGGAATTGGAATTTGTGCAAAAACAAAAGTGAAATAATCCCATGAACCTTACACTCATATTTTTTGGGGGGAAAAACAACACATATACATATAAGTATATACAAAAAATTAGTGTTTTATACTTTTAAAAATAGCCCTCAAGACCTGAGTCCAAGTTCTACTTTGAATACATTGGCAGGCCGCTTAATTTATCAGTGCTCTAGTCTCTAAAGCTATAATTTGAAAAGAAGGTACTGATCTGCATTGGTAGAGAGAATTTTCTCATCCAGGAGTTCCCTATACCAAATAAATATAAGTTCTAATTCCAAATACCTTTCTTTAACTCCTGCAGCTAGTATAGCGCCTAAAACATAATAGCTGCTTTAAAAGTGGTGGTTGATTTACTGAAAATGCTCTGGTAATCTTAAAGTACTATATGTATATGAGCTATTATTATCATTACATTGGTTTTAAGAAAATGAAGTTGTCAGTTGTAATCGGAGAAAGCACTACTATTTTGTTTATTCACAGAGACCCCTAAATGGTCAGTATCCCCTTCCTATAGTTTCTTTCCTTCCTTCCTTCCTTCCTTCCTTCCTTCCTTCCTTCCTTCCTTCCTTCCTTCCTTCCTTCCTTCCTTATTTCCTTCTTTCCTTTCTTCTTTGCTTCCTTCCTTCCTCTCTCCCCCTTTCTCTAGTTCTCTTTCTTATTTTCACAACTGTATTTTAATGTAATTGGTTTTCCTTATAATTTCATGTGTTTTATGTCAGGAATTTAAGAATGTTATTCTGACAAGGGGTCCACAGGGTTCACCAGGCACCCAAGAGGTTAGTGATACACAAAAAACTTAAGAATCTCATCATTAACCAAACCTTTAACTCCTCCTGTAGTCTCTCCATAACTTTGTAATAAACTCTAGACACCTATCAGGAATAATCTGCATAGGAAGCCCATGAAAGAAAGGTTCCTCCTTTAAAAAATATGCCAGGATCTGTGGAGAGAGAGCTTGGGCCATGATACCAGGTGCACATTCTTGGGAACTGATACAGACATTAGAATACCCAGGCTCTCCTGTAAAGAGGAGAAATCTGTTATAAAGTCAAATAGGTGGTCAAAGAAGCTCTGCCAATGATTCCAGAAGATAGCCATGAATTTAAATGACTTCTTTTTCTGTATTGATACTAGTCACATAAAGCTAGACTGGTTTTCTCTGGATGTTTAGCTGATAAAAGTACTGTAAACCTACAAGACCTCTGTTGGGATTTGAGGTAGCATATTATAAGCAATTGAAGAACAGATGTTTGTTGGCTTGATATAGTGGATACAATACTAGATTTAGTGACAGAGACTTGTGTTTAAATGCTGCCTCAAGCACCATATCACTGTATCTGTGTGAACTTCACTAGATCTTACTTTCCTTATCTGTAAAATGGGGATAACAATAGCATTTACCTCACAGAATTGTTTTGAAGTTCAAATGAGATAATATATATATAGTGCTTTTACAACTTTAGAGTGCCATATAAATGTCAGATGTTATTATTAGTGTGTTAATATCACAACACCCTTGAAAGCACAATCAATAAGCATTTATTAAATGATTACTATGTAGGCATTTGCTCTATAAGTATAGTGCTAAGCACTAGTGACACAAAGAAAAAGTAAAAAAGTCCCTACTCTCAAGGAGCTTTCATTCTAAGGGAGGAAACAACATATGCATAGATGAGAGGGAGGGTTAAGGAGAAGGGAATAGGAATTTATATACCACCTACTATGTACTCTGTGCTGTGCCATGCAAAGTAGGTGCTTTTACAGCTGAAGAAACTGAGGCAAATAGAGGTGAAAAAACTTGGCCAGGGTCACAGAGCTAGGTCACAGAGTTAGGTCTGAGACTGGATTTGAATTCAGGTCACCTGACTCCAGACCCAGGGTTCTATCCACTGTGGCATCTAGCTCCCCATAGGGATATACAAGAATCAGAATAGATACAGGGTAACCTTATAGGGGAAGTCAGTAGCTGTTGCGGAGATGAGAAAGGCCTTCTTCAAGGAGTGACATTTGAAATGAGTCTTAAAGCAAACAAGAGATTCTAAGAAATAAAGGTGAGAAGTCACTCTGGGCACAAAGAAACAGTACAAAGTCACAGAGATGACAGACGGAATGACAGCAAATATACCTGGAGTATACCACAGAGCTCCTGGAGAAGAGTAGACTAATGTAGACTAACGATGGAACAATAGGAAGGGGCCAGGTTGTGACTGATTTTATATGCCCAACAGAGGATTTTCTATATGATCCTAGAGGTAATGGAGAGGCAGCATGAAGTGGATAGAGAGCTGTCCTCAGAGCTGGAAAACCTAGGTTCTAGTGTCAGTTCCAGGGACGAGTCACACTGACTGGCTTTGTGACTGATGAAATCACTTAACCTCTTGGTGCCCTAGGCAACTCTGGAAAATAAGAAGTAGCAAAAGAGGTGCCCACGGGCACAGTTAGGTGGAATTTCTTCACCAGGGAGTTTCCAATGTCAATGAACCTTCAGGTCTGATTCCTAGTCCTCTTCCTAGAGATAACAGTAAGCTACTGGTGTTGATTAAGGGGAAACATTTGGATCTACACTTTAGGAAAACTATTTTGCCAGTTGCATGGAAGGTGATTGGTAGCAGAGAGCTGATTTAAGCTGGGAGACCAATTAGGATACCATTACAATAGTCTAATTCAAGGGTGGGGAACCTGTGGCCTCGAGTCCACATGTGGCCCTCTAGGTCTTCAAGTGTGGCCCTTTAACTAAATCCAAACTTCACAGAACAAATTTCCTTAATAAAAGGATTTGTTCTATAAAACTGGGACTCAGTCAAAAGGTCACACCCACCTAGAAGGCCACATGCGGCCTTGAGGCTGCAGATGCCCCATCCTTAATTCATGGCATGGCCCAATTTTTGACATGTAGTTTGCTGCCCTGTGTCTAGTCTTGATTACAGGTATTGAGGACCTGTGTTAGGTGGTAGCCACGTGAGTAGAAATATGGGAACATAGATGAGAGATGTTACAGAAATGAAAACAAGATATGACAGCTGATTGGATATGTAGGGTTAGTGAGAGTGAAAAAATAAGGATGATGCTGAGGTTATAAACCTGGGTGGCTGAGATGATAGTAGGACCCTTAATGGTAATAGGGAAGTTTGGAAGAGAGCTGAGTTTTTGAGGAAAGAGAATGAGTTCAACTTTTGATTTGTGGAGTTTGAGATACCTATGAAAACCAATGGGTTTTTCCAATGTTTGTTCATTTTCCTAGGCAATCATTTGACTTTTTAGCTCTTTGGCTCTTTTTGTTAAGGTAGGACTCTGCTTCCAGGGTGGACAGCAAACTGTTCCAAGCTTCAGGAGTTTTGTGTAACTGCTTTCAGAGATAGTTCTAGGGACCTATAAATTTTCAGCTCTTCCAAGATGGTATGATCAAAGGAGAACTGTTAACTCTTCTCCTGGTCTGTGCTCTGGTCTATGAGTGACCACAAGCACTCTTCTTTGTCTTGGAACTCTGAAGATCATTCCCTCTCAGCTACCAAAAGCTCCACCATGCCAACACTCCTCCTCGCCCCAGGACTTCCATCCAGGACTGCAACCCCAATCCAAGCAAGGATAGAGCAAGAGAATACTGCTTCAACACCAGCAAAAAGATCCCCAAAATTCCCCTCTGGTCAGTCACCCAATTCCACCACCATCTATGGGCCAAGAGTTCTGGAAGTCACTGCTGCTGCTACAACTGCCACTTTCCTGGGACTAGGGCCAGATCATGATCCTCTTTCACCCAGGTCTGACAGACCTTTTCCACTAACCTTCTAGGTTGTCTTTGGCATTTATGGTGTGAGAAGTCCAGAAACCGCCACAGGTGTCACTGATTCAGTTCCCTGAGGCCTGTACTGGTCCCCTCTGTGCTGGCATGGCCCATGCTAGACTGTGCTTTTCTCTCAGACAGGTACAATAGAGCTTTTTCTTTTTTGTTGACCTTCCAGGTTGTCTTGAGTGGAAAATTTGTTTCACTCTGTCATTTTGTGGGTTCTGCTGCTCCAGAATTTGTTTAGAGTCACTTCTATAGATATTTTGAGGGATTTTGGGGGAGAGTTCAAGCAAGTGTCTGCTTTTAAAATACCTTCTTGGCTCCATCCACCTCCCCCATTGTCAAGTTTCAGCAGGAGACTTCTCCACTCATGTGGATGTCACTATGTCTCTGTATGTCATGAAGTATGTGTCATTATTTCTCTCCCTGGAGACCGGAGAAAGTGGACAGAGAAGTTGTTTTTGTTTCCCCTTTCCCTCAGCCTTTTGCATGATGTGGCTTTGTTTGATTTTATCCTAGAAACTGGGGCTAAGTCTTCTATTAAAGAAGATTCTAATCTGATTAGACTTTCCTAAAACAGCTTAAGATTGCATCCCTAATGAGATAGAATCCCAGACAGGTGCCATATCTGTCTCAAAAATAGGTTGAAAGCCCTAGCCTTAACAACACTGTTTCATCCTGACTCTGTCATCCAATGTACTAGCTCTTCCTCTGAGCTTCTGTCATATGTAAATGTGATAAGAATGCCATCTATGTCTTCTTCCAAGCTATGGACTATAATTCCTATGAGACCAATAGCTTGTATAAACTGTCTCTCCTCTTTTTATCTAGTACACTGTTGTATACACCATATATTTTAAATTCAATTAAATAAACATTTCTTGGGTACACAAGGTGCCAGAAACTATGCGAAGGCACTAAAGGTACAAAGATAAAAAGGAAATGGCCCCTGATCTCAAGGAGTCTACATTCTAGTGAGGGAATTTCCCTGAGTTTCCATCATACTGATCTCTTCTGAAATTCTGGTCATACTGAACTCACAGTTAGCACCGGGCTGACAAAAGTATGAAAATATTTCTTCAGGGGCTTTTAAAAAACAATTATTTGTTGAGAGTTTATGAGCTGTGTTTGCAGATTTGATATCTTTAAACATTATGAAATTCTTTACATAGTCCGCTACAGTACCCAAAAATTCTTCCCTAAATGCTTAATTTTAAACAAACTAATAATAGTAATATTTCTGCAGGGTGTCCCAATTTCTCTTCTAATCAATGGCTCCTTCACATCCACAGAATAATTCTTAATTCAATTTATTCAAAAGATATCTACTAAATGCCTACTGTATGCAAGACATTAAACAAAGAAGGAGATATAAAAGATACATCTATAATTATGTAATATGCAATAGATGAATGAAAAGTAAAATAAATATGAAGTAATTAAGAGTGAGAGCAGTAATAACTGGAGAAAGCAAGAAAGGGCTCGTGTAGGAAATGGCATTTGACCTGAGCCTTGAAGGAAGCTATCAGTTTGAAGCGAAAATGAGGAGAGAGCGCACATCAAGAATAGGGGAGAGCCTTTGCAAAGGCATCAAGGCAGAAGATGGAATGTTGTATAAGGGGAAACAGCAAGTTTACCAGTTTGGCTGGAGAACAGAGTGAGTAAGGGGAATAATAGGGCTGTGAGGAATAATGAAATGTAGGCTAGAACCAGATGACTCAGGGATTTCAATGCCTGAGAGAAGAGTTTGTCATCATAAAAACAATAGTGAGACACTAAAGCTTCTGGAATGGAAGTTTCCATGGCCAGATTTGGGCACTAAGAAGATTTTTATTTCCCTCTTCTGCCTTCCCCATCCCTTCATTAAAGTTCTTTTCTTAAGAGGTTCACAAAGAAAAAAAAGAGGGCAACAAAATAAACAGTATGGGCTGTTACGCAGTAAGAAAGATTTGGGTTAGATATAAGGAAGGAGTCACAAATATAAAAGTTGAGGCATACTAACACGGACACCCAAGAAAGGCTTGGAGAACCTTCTGAAACCTTTATTGAGCCAACTAGATGTGCTTCCTACAAGAGTTTAATATCATTGAGGGGGGGAAATGAGAGGATAATGCCTTTATAGATCACTAAAAAAAAAAAAGGTCATGGAAACATGTCTGGAAACAGAACACCTAGACTTATTGTCAGTTATTTATTTCCCACTATTCTTCAATATCACTTTTTTCCATCTAGACTGGCCTAATCACTGTCCCTCTGAACAAACCACATTTATTCCTGGTTCTAAGAATTTGCTAATAATGATTTTTTCCACTGTTGAGTCAGTTTTAACCAGCCAGTGGTGTCAGCTGAGGGTAACATAATTTCAAGATTGCCAAGAGGTTAAGCAAAGCCAGACTGTGGTGAGACAGGATGGGTTGATCTCCAAGAAACATAGCAGGGCAAAAAGGAAGAGTATAAGTCTTGATTCAGAGGGCCCAAGACTGTATCTGGAAATTCCAGGATGGTGTCAGCATCTAGGTCAAGAGATTAATACAAGGCTCTCCAGAGCCTTGGGTTATAACAGGAGGGAGTAGTATGTGGTAAAATGCCATAGGCCTTCTGCTCTGTGTTAAGCTAGGGTGCCTCAGATCTATCTAATGTACTTTACTCAAGCAAACTGCCCAATCTCTGAACAGGTTCCTTCTCCCATAGTAGCCACTGTAGGAAGATTAAGCTTCTCTTAATAAAAGGTGAAGTATAAAAGTGGATCCAGACATAAGAGGAACTTGAGATCTGGGCTCTAATCTCCTTATTCATTAATTGCTACTGTCATATTAGATTTAAGAAAAATATAAGCAAAGAATGTTGCTGTTTTTTTAAAATAATCACTTATGGGCAAAAGAAAAAAACAAAAGTATCGTTCATCAATTTTCTTATACAATAAATACATTTGGTTTCTTATTTAGTAACTCTTTATAATGACCAAAGTCTTACAATTAAGTAAATGAATCAGTTAAGAGAATTATCATTCACGTAAAATCTAATTCATCTTTGATAGATATTCACATGAAATTAATGAATGAATGAATATCGATAGGACCAGAAGTCTTTCCCTGCAGGTCTTAATCCTTTCAGTTCCTGAACTCCTTCCCTACTGTACTAATTGGTCTTATATGAACCCCTATTTCAGACAAACCCTAGCCATGTCATATTTTATTCTCCACTCCTGGTCATCTTCTTGCCACCATTAGTGAACTCTCTATCCTTCTCTTCTTTCCATCCATCAGTTTTCCAGATCTGGACCCAATCAAATCAATCCCACCATTGTTACTGCAATGGATAGGTTGTATCAATCTACCCCACTATAGCTCAATTCATCATCCTGTAACTTCTCAGATGAAAATGCCCCTTCTCTCTGTATCACTCCCCTCCAAGGCTTGTCTTCACCTATTAGAATATATTTTGTTTGAGGACCAGGAAGACCTTTGCCTTGGTATTGTCTTTAACAGGGTGCATATGTATTTAATAAATGGTTTGTTTTCATTTCATTCACTAATTCACAGAAGTAAAGAGAAGATATTTCTCTTTTAATTTCTCTTTTTCTTAGAATATCACTAATATATGGAATCATGTGTTCTGGTTTTGGACACATGAAGAAGTTCTTGGTAACACTGACAGTACTATAACCTAGATAGTATATCTAGACTAGCCTGTTTCTTTCAAGAATGACTCTGAGTTTGACTGTCATAAAACTCTTGTAGGTTAGGTCTCTGGAAATCTAGAAAATTCACAGACATTTAGAAAATATATCATATACCCTTTCCTTAGCCTAACCTGTCTGCAAAGTTTCATGAATCACACATCATAATGAGAAATTTCAAATCTTCCATAGCTATAATCATGTTATCTTTCTTGCCTTTCTTATCACATCATATATTTCCCTGTCCAAGCTCTTTTGTCCTAGGGGTTTGAAACATATTCCTCTCTCTTTTATTCCCCAGTTCTCTTATTGGAAAATTCAGTTTATATTGGCTCTTTTAAAGCCTTTAAATTTTTTGATTGATTTATTTTCTTAAAGCTATTTTCCTTACTGTAAATTAATCTATACTTCCATCATTAGTGCCCCTTGTTCAGCACTTCTTGACTTTCAGGGACAATGCAAAAATGTCATATTCTAGATTTTTCTTCATCACATGGGAAAGTGACATTTCCGTAAAATGTTTGTGCTTCATATTTTTCTTCTGTCACCCATGCTGTGAATATTTTGTTTCTAATATTTCTAGCCTACAGGCACAGACACTTGATAATTTTCTATCCCTTCTCTTGTCTGACTTTGTCTGCTTATATTTAGATTGTCATATCTTCTCTGTTGTTTTTCTCCCAACATAGAACTCGATGAATGTTTAATTCTGAGAGTGAAGGTGCTTCATCACATAACCTTTTCTGCTTGTGATTCAGAAGTCACTGAAAGAAGAGCATTCTTCCTTCCATATCCTGATAACATTTCTTAATCATTTTTTTAGTGAGTGTCATCGACCTTATGTCCTGGCAATCTGGACTTTTCCTCAGAATAGTGTTCTTAAATGTGTGAAGTAAAATGCATAGGATTACAAAGGAAGCCAATTATGTCAAAATAGAGTTGTCAAAATATTTTTTTTAAAAAAACAAGTTCGTGGACCCCAATTTAAGAAATCCCTTGTCTAGACCATTATCATGACTAAACATGATGAGAAAAAATAATGTCCTTGGTGTGATGGAAGGAGTAAGAATGGGAGCAATTGCTGGGAGTAACCAGTGTTAATCTAATCTTGTACTGGAAAGATAATGGAGAAATGGAAAGAAATAACTAGCAAGTTAGAGGAATTTGTGATTGTAGATTCCCTTTCCCCAGCAGGGGATCACAGAGCATCCATGAGATGGGAGGAGAAGGGAAAGGAGGTTCTAGACCCACTTAAGTAGAACTGACCATTGTATCCTATCCAGATATTTCTGTTATCAAATTTTCCATCCATTCTACTGCCCCCCTACACCTCACTAACACATCTAGGGCATATCTCAGTCCCTGGAGAAGTTTGTCTCAGTTCTGGATAGAACTCCTATCCTGGAGCTGCTGCTGTGCCAAACAAGAGTGTGAAATAACCTAGCCTGTTGTAGCTAACCCTAAACTAAACCATTCTTCATATGCGAACTGAATTATGGAATGGAAAATCTAATAAAAGGTCAGAAGTAGAGGAAAAATTAGGCAAAAAAAAATATTAGAGCAAAGGAAGAAAATTATGAAAAGACAATAGCCTGGTAAAAGAGGCACAAAAAATATTGAAGAAAATAACAAATAGATTTGGTGAAATGAAAAAGGGGGTTCAAAAAATTCACTAATAAAAAATAAATTCTTAAAAGGCAGAAATGGCTAAATGAAAAAGAGATACAAAAGTTCACTGAAGAAAATAGTTCTTTAAAAATTACAAATGGGCAAATAGAAGATGATTCCATGAGACATCAAGAAACAATAAAACAAAGTCAAAAGAATGAAAAAATTAGAAGAAAAGATAAAATATCTCATCAGAAAAAAACTGACAAAAACATCTTCTTGCCATTTATTTTTTTTCTGTGAAGAACTACGTGCCTGACGTCTACCTGCCAACCATGGACCCCAAATGTAACTGCAAGAATGGTGGCTCTTGAAATTGTGCAGGCTCTTGCAAATGCAAATCATGCCAGTGTACCTCCTGTAAGAAGAGTTGCTGTTCATGCTGCCCAGCAGGATGTGCCAAGTGTGCCCAGAACTGTGTCTTCAAAGACCTCCAGAGCGGGAGTTGCAGTTGCAACCAATAATGCCCCCACTTCCCTTTGCCTATAAATAGAAGAATTTGTGCAGACTTGAATTCTCATATAACATGAATGTGTTTTCTACTGTTTTTCTATGAAATAATGTGAATTAAAATAAACTTGATAAATTGTCAAAAAAAGGAAAAAAGAAAAACAATTGATCTGGAAAATAATTTGAGGAGATATAACTTGAGAATTATTAAACTACCTGAAAGTCATGATCAAAGAAAGAGCCTAGACATCATATTTCAAGAAAAACTGTCCTAACATCCTAGAACAAGAGAATGTCCACCTGAAAAAGAACACAAAATAAAAACTCCAAGGAATATTATAGCCTAATTCCAGAACACTCAAGCCAAAGAGAAAATGCTTCGAGCAGTCAGGAAGAAAGCATTCAAGTACTGTGGAGCCACAGTAAGGATTGTGCAAGATTTAGCAGCTACCATCTTGAAGAAGCAGAGGATATGAAATATAACATTCTGGGTGGCCAAAGAGCTGGGATTACGACTAAGACTAACTTACCCAGCAAAACTGAATTAATTCTTTTAGGAAAAAATTATATTTAATAAATAGAGGAATTTCAAGAATTCCTGATCAAAAGACCAGACCTGAATAGAAAATTTGGCTTTCTGATACAAGTTTCAAGAGAAGCATGAAAAGGTAAACTTGAAAAAGAAATCTAAGGGACTCCATAAAGTGAAACTCTTTACATTTTTATATGGTAACATGATATATGTAGCTCCTAAGAAATTTATCATTATTAGGGCAGTTAAAAGGATTCTATATAGTAAAAGGGTGTAGGAGTGAGTTGATTATGTTGTGAGGATGTAAAAAAATGAATAGGCAAAAAACAGAGAGGCCCTGGGGAAAAGAGTAAGGGAAAGAAAAAATGGGGAAACTTATTTCATATAAAAGAGACTTGCCCAGAAGAAGTTTTACAGTGGAGGGGAAAATTGAGGAAGAAGTGGGCAACATTTGAATCTCACTCCTATTTAAATTGGTTCTAAGAGTGATACAAATGTGTGCAAACACACACACACACACACATACACACACACACACACATACACACATACACACACACACACATACACACACACACACACTCAATTGGTAATAGAAATCTGTTACCCAACAGAGAAGTAGGAGGGAAAAGGAGTAAGATTAACAGAGGATAATAAAAAGGGAGAGCAGATAAAAGAAGGCAGTGATCAAAAACAAAACAGACTTTAGAGGAAGAACAGAATAGAAAGAGAAAGAGAAGGGTAAACAGAAAAAAAATAAGATGAAGGGAAATGCATAGTTGCTATTCATATTGTTGAATGTGAATGGAAGGAACTCAACCATAAAACAGAAGCAAAGAGCAGAATGGATTAGAAACCAGAAACCAACAATATGTTGTTCACAGGAAACACCCTTGAAAGAAAGAAACACACAGTTAAAATAAGGGACTGGAGTACAATCTATTATGCTTCAGCTGACGTAAAATAAAGCAGTGGTAGCAATCATGAGCTCAGTGAGCCCAGACAAAGGAAAAGTAAAAATAGATCTAATTAAAAGGGATAAGTAGGAAAACTACATCTTGCTAAAAGGCATAATAGACAATGAAACATGTCAGTACTAAATATATATCCACCAAATGACAGAGCATCCAAATTCTTAAAGGAAAAGTTAAATGAATTACAGGAGGAAATAGTAAAACTCTTCTAGTGGTAAACCCCAACTTTCATCTCTTAGAGCTAGATAAATCTAACCATAAAATAAATGAGGAAGAAGTTAAAGAGATAAATAGAATCTTAGCAATATTAGATAGTATAAATTTCTGGAGAAAACTGAATTGGAATAGAACAGACCTTTTTTTCAAACAGTACATGGCACCATCACAAAAATCAGCCATATATTAGGGAAGAAAAACTTCACAAACAAATACGGAAAATCAGAAATAGTAAATGCACCCTTTTTAGACCACAATACAACAAAAAGTACCTTTGATAAAGCGCTATGGAAGTATAGATTAAAATTAATTGGAAACTAAATGATCTAATCCTTTGAAATGAGTGGATCAAAGAACAAATCATAGAAATAATCAGTAATTTCATTAAACAGGATGACGAAAATGAGACCATGTTCCATAATTTGTAGGTTGCAGCCAAAGCAATAGTTAGGGGAATTTTTATATTATCTAAATGCATACATAAGTAAAAGAGAGAAAGAACAGATCAATGAATTGGGCATGGAACCAATATAAAGTAAAAAAGAACAAATTTAAAATCCCCAATTAAACACCGAAATAGAAATCCTGAAAATCAAAGAATGGATTAATAAAACTGAAAGTATAAAAAATTAAACTAATAAATATGATTAGGATCTGGTTTTATGGTGGGGGTGATAAATAGATAAGCTGTTGATTAATTTGATTTAAAAAAACAAAGAAGAAAACCAAATTATGAATATCAAAAATGAAAATAGTAAGTGCAACACCAATGAAGGTTAAATCAAAGTAATTAATTTTATCCAATTATATACCAATAAAGCACAATCTAAGAGAATGGATGAATATTTTAAAAAATATAAACTTCCAGATTAACAATGGAGGAAATAAATAACCCTATCTTAGACAAAAATTTGAACAAGCTTTCAATGATTTCCCTAATAAAAAATCCTAAAGATCAGGTGGATTTATAAGTGAATTCTATCAAATGATTAAGGAATGATTAATCCAAATACTATAAAAACTATTTGAAAAAATAGGTAAAGAAGGAGCCCTACCCTATTCTATTTGTGACACAAATATGGTACTGATACCTAAACCTGAGAAAACAAAAAGAGAAAAAGAAAACTATAGACCAATTCCCTTAATGAATAGTGACGTAAAATTTTCAAATAAAATACTAGAAAGGAGCTAACAGCAATATATCACAAATTTCATGCACTATGATCAGGCAGGATCTATACCAAGAATGCAGTATTTGTTCAATACTAAAATATATTTTCTGTATAATTGAACAAATCAATGACAAAAACAACAAAAACCACCTGATTATATCAATAGATGAATAAAAGAGCCTTTGACAAAATTACAACACCCATTTTAAAAACGACCAAAAAGCATAGGAATAAATGGAAGCCTTCTCAAAATAAGTAGTTACTATCTAAAACCAAGAACAATTTGTATTTTTATGGGGATAAACTTGAAGTCTTCCTAATAAGATCAGAGGTGAAGTAAGGATATCCATTATCACTATTATTATTCAGTATTGCACTAGAAATGCTAGCTACAGCAATAAAACAAGAAAAAAATTGAAGGAATAAAAATAAGCAATGAAGAAACAAAACTATCATTCTTTGCAAGGAAATTACATTTAAGATAACTACAGAAAATATAAAACACTTAGCAGTCTAACTGCCAAGATAAACCCAGGGACTATAGGAATACAATTACACAACGCTTTTCATATAAATAAAAACATAACTAAACAATTGAAGAAATAGTAATTATCCATGGGAAGGTTTAGCTAATATAATAAAAATGACAAATCTACCTAATTTAAATACTTATTCAGTACCATACCAATCAAACTACCAAAGAATTATTTTATAGAACTTGGAAAAATGATAATAAAATTTATCTGAAAAAACAAAAGGTCAAGAATATCATGAAAAAGAAAAATGAAAGAAGGCAGTCTAGCAACTATATTACAAAGTAGTAACTATCTGGCACTGACTAAGAAAAATTGTGGTAGATCAGTGGAATTAGATTAGTTACACAATACAGTGTAACAACACAATATAGTGAGTGATGATAGATGTTTGACATAGTGGATAGAGCACTAGGCTTAGAATCAGGAAAACTCATCTTGCTTAGTTCAAATCTGGCCCCAGATACTAGTTGTGAGACCTTGGACAAGTCACTTAACCCTGTTTGCTTTAGTTTCTGTAAAATGAGCTCCTAAAGGAAATAGCAAACCATTCCAATATCTTTGTAAAGAAAACTCCAAATGGGATCATGAAGAGTTGAACTTAATTGAAATGACTAAACAACAACAAGCCGGAAAAATAGGAAACCAGTCTGGCAGAAAGCAGGTATGGACCAACATCTCAAATTGTAGACTAAGTTAATGTCTAAATGGAAAAATAATTTGGACATGAAAGGTGATATCGTAAGTAACATAGGAGAGCATAGAAAAATTTTCCTTTCAGTACTATGGATAAGAAAAGAGTTAATGCCCAAACAAGAGATAGGGAGAATCATAGGAAGTAAAAAGGATAAATTTAATTAAATTAAAATTTAAAATTTTTCCACAAATAAAACTAATGCAACCAAAAATTAAAAGGAAAACCAAAAACTGAAAAAAAAAATTTATAGCAAGGTTTCCCCAATAAAGCCTTATTTCTCAAATGTAGAGAACTGAGCCAAATTCATACAAATAAGAGTCATCCCCCAGTTGATAAATGGCCAAAAGATATGAATAAGCAGTTTTCAGAAGAAGAAACCAAAGCTATCAATAGTCACACAAAAAATTCTCTAAATCACTATTGATTAGAGAAATGTAAATTTAAATAACTCTGAGATACCACCTCAAATTTATCAGATTGAATAACGTGACAGAAAAGAAAAATGACAAATACTGGAGGAGATAGGAAAAATAAGCATATTAATGCATTGTTGATGGAGATGCAAACTAGTCCAAACATTCTCAAGAACATTTGAAACTTTGCTCAAAGAGCTATAAAACTGTGCCTACCTTTTGACCCAGAAATAACACTATGAGATCTGTATCCCAGAAAAATAAAAGATAAAAAAAGGGAAATAAAGAGAATTTAAAAGGAAGGGACCTATTTGTACAAAACTATTTATAGCAGCTTTTTGTGGTAACAGAGAATTAGACATCAAAAGAATGCTCACCAATTGGAGAATAGCTGAAGAAGTTACGCATATGACTATGATGGAATACTATCATGCTATAAGAAATGTCAAGCAAAGTAAAGTTAGCAGAACCAAGAGAACATGGTAAACTCTAAGAGCAATATTATAGTGATGATCAACTGTGAAAAACTTAGCTACTCTGATCAAGACAATAATCCAAGACAATTCCAATGGACCCATGATGAAAAAATGCTATCCACCTTTGGCATATCATTTAATCTCTCAGGGTCTCAACTTCTTCATTTGTTCTGAGACTTTTGGAGTAGATGATCTCTAAAGATTCTTTTGACCATGAATCTATGATCCATAGGTTCTTTGGCATTCACTTTCCAAATTCCACTCAAACTAGCAGTTTAGGTCCCCAGGGGGTGGTTACCTACTTTTCCACTTGGGGTTCTAATTATAACCCTGTGTGATTGTGGACTCTAATACTGAGTAATAACTTCAGTAATAACTCAAGAACTGCCATCTGGTATATTTCTTTACTATCAATAGACCAACTAATGTTCCTCTAATACCAATTAACCAAATAACATCAATTAGTTTTTATAAAGGGATATTTGCTGAAATATAGCAAAGACTAAAGCACAACGAAATTCCTCTGAACCAGGGAACACACTGTCCTCTAATACTCATTAAATCTCCAAGAAGAACAGATTCAAAGTAGTTTCTTTAAAACATTTTGTCATCAAATTCACTTTTCAGTATGTCACGGAGGATAGATAAATCATTCCCTTGCTTGCAGAACATAGTGTCTTGATTTCTGGTTTAATTCTATGCTGGGATTAGTCAAGCAGGTAGCTTACCAAAATCAAATACTGCTGCTTACTGGCTCCAATTGTTAATGAGACCTTTGATGACTTTTCAGACCTTTTGAAATTCAAGAAATCATAATGTGTTCTTTCTCTGAAGCTTATTCATCTAAAAAAGGAAAGAAACAAATGTGTCATGTGTTTTTAACACCGTGGCAACTGGCAACTAGAAATAAAGTGACTCAGGTAGGCTTACTGCCACTACTTCCTTCCCCACTTGGAAACCCATGAAAGTTCTTGCCTTGTTCTCCATCAGGGAAGAAAGTTCATCTGTTCAAACCTCTTATATGCACTCAGTTCCAGATAAACAGTCAACTAAAATATTTGTCATCACCATGGAATAAGCCAACAGGAAAAAGTCATAGGATATGAGTATGTGCTCTTAGGCATGAAGGAAAAGGTCAACTCTATCATATATTTCCAGCAGCAGGTTCATTCAGTCTCCACATAGATTGGCAACAGACAGAAAACATTGTACATGTTCTAGTGGCTGGACCCTAATTATCCTGTCTTCCCCTTGTACTATGGCTTACAGTACAGTGTACTATGTTTCTGGGGTGCTTCCTATTATCTGACTAAATTAAAGATAGTTCCATTCATACGACAAATGATGTGAGCATTCACAGGCTAATACATTCCACTGTCCTTATAAAAATCATAGATGACATAAAACTATAATGTATAGCTCATAAGCAGGACATCAAAGTTGGAAACCAAAAAGCTATCAACCTTCCAGAAGTTGAGATTAATCTAAGATAAAATTTAAAAGAGATAAATGTAAAATCTTGTGTTTGTATACGTGTGTGTATATATATACATATATATGTATCTACCTATATGTGTGTGTGTGTGTGTATATATATATGTAGAGAGAGAGAGAGACAGAGACAGAGAGAGAGAGAGAGAGAGTGTTCACCACCACAAAATATGAATGAATAACAGTTTATCTGAAAAAAGATCTGAGACATTTAGTGGACTAAAAGCACAAAATAAGTCAACAGAGGAATATTGCACATAAAAATGCTACTTCGATCTTTGTTGTCATTTACTTCTGACTCTTGTGTCGATGGGGCGGGGGCGGGGGGGTTGGCAAAGATACTGGAGTGGTTTGCCATTTCCTTCTCTAGCTCATTTTATAAACGAGGAAACTGATGCAAATAGCATTAACTTGCCCAGGATCCTACAGGTTTTAATAACTGTTTGAGGCCTTATATGAACTCAGAGCTTCCTGATTTCAGCCCCAGCACTCTATCCACTACACTATCTAACTGCCCTCATTAAAATCATAGTGTCCAGGTCTAAGGAGGTGATCATCACATTGTATCTTTGTTTGGCCAAGACATATCTGGAATATTTTGTTCAGTTCTGGAAAATACCTGTTAGGAAAAGCATTAATCAATTGGACAGCATCCAAAAGAGGGCAACCATCACAGTGAAGAGTCGATAGTAAATGTGGATCAGCTGAGGGAATAGGAATATTTAGCCTAGAGCAAGAAAACTTAGGGGAATATTGTATATTTACAGGAAAAAGACATTAGTGTTGTTCTGCTTGATTCTAGAGACTAAAAGAAGGCGCAATTGGGTAGAAGTTGCAAAGAGGCAAATTTAGGTTTAATATAAGAAAAAAACTTCCTAATAATTAAATCTATCCAAAATTGGAATGGGCCAGTAAGTAAGGTTGGGGTTTTCCCCAGCATTGAAGATCTTCAAGTTGTGTGTTCATCCTTCGTTGCCAAAAAAGACCATGCCATCAGAGAAATGATGACATGACTTGCACTTGACTTTGGTTTGACTCACTTCTCCCCCAGAGCCATCTGAATCCAGTGACCAGAGAGTCATCAGGATGACTGGAGATGACCCAGGATGAGGCAATTGGGGTTAAGTGACTTGCCCAAGGTCACACAGCTAGGGAATGTCAAGTCCCTGAGGTGAGATTTGAACTCAGATCCTCCTGACTCCTGCACTGCACCACCTAGCTGCCCCTAAAGAACTTCAAATTAAAGCTCTGGTAAACCAATTGTCTACTATGTTATAGAGCAGATTCTTATTCTTATATTGATTGGATCAGATTACCTCTGTTGTTCCTTCCTCCTCAAAGGTTGTCTGATTCTATGTAATACATACATTATTTCGAAATGTTCTAAGCAGTACCGGCCCACCTACAGAGTGGTAGGTCCTACAAGTACTGGCAAGAAGAATTCTTGTATTGTCTTGATATCACTTTCTTGATTTCCAGGATTCTTTCCCAGTCCTACTTTTCCTTTCTCCCATCCTTCTGTGTTTGGCTATAGCATGTAAGTACCAAGTAATAGCTATCCAGAGGCAGAATGGCAGGTACTTTTGTAGGCCTTCTATGGCATTTACAGGTGTTCTTTGCTGCAGCTGTTTGCAGTCCCACTCTTCAGTGATCATTGTCACATTAGAGCAGATCACTTTAAGAGTATTGTGTTCAGTTCTGAGCACTACAGTTTAGAAAGAACATTAACCAGTTGGGGACTCTCCAGAACAAGATGATCAGAATAGTAAGAGGTCTTGAGGCTATGTCCTATTGGAGATCTGTTGACAGAATTAGGATTGTTTTGCCTGGAAAGGAGAAAACTTGAGGAGAGAGGATGGCAACCCTCAGGTATTGGAGAGCATATCATGTTCTATTGGACTCCCAACGGTAGAACCAGGAGCATGACATCAATCTTCAGTTATTTGAGGGATTCTCAAAAAGAAGGATTATAACTTTTTTTTCTGTTTGGCCCCAAAGGTAGAACCAGGAGAAATTGGTAGAAATGAAAGGAGAAAATTTAGGCTTGATGTCAGGAAAATCTCCCTAAAAATTAGAGCTATCCTAAAGTGCAATGAATTCCTTCAGAATGTGGTGGAACTTCAATGAAAGATCTTAAGATGATCACTTACCATGTATGGTAGAGAAAGGATTCTTGTTAAAGAAATAATAATAAATAGTACTATGTAATATGCCTATATAATAAAATATGTATACTATATTATGTGGTATATATAGTATGTAATATGTATATAGTATATTATACAATAGCTAATCAAATTAAATGATCAATGTGAGGAAGTAGTAGAAAGGTAAATTTAGGCTTTATGGAAGGAACAACTTAATAGAGTTGCCCCAAATGGAATATAGGTACCTCCTGACTTGGAAGGTGATTGGCCCTTCACTTCAGGTCACCAAGCAGAGAAACTGGATGGACAATTTATTGATATTGAAAGGATTCTTGTTCAGATCTGCATAAGCTCACTAAACAATAAGATCTATCATCCCAGGTCTGAAAGATCTATCATCCCAGGTCTGATGTTCTGAGATCCTGTTTCAGAATGCTTTTGTCTTATCTGCATTCTCAGGGAAATGAGGTCTCATCATGGAATGTAATTGGTCTGTGTTTCCAAGGGTATCAGTTTTTCTTTTATTATGGAATCAACCAGTTAGCACTGGTCAGAGTTAAGTTGCTCCTCCCAAATTGCATCTTGGTGAAGCAAATTGTTACAGTTCCGAGTATCTTGCTATTTCCTCCTTGTTGTTTATCTGATTCCACTCTGTATGAACCATTTTGTCATTTGCTCTGTCTTTGCTCCTTAATTCCAAACCTATTTTCCAGTGTAGTTTAAGGAATCCGCCATTTTATAGAGTCCTGCTTTTGATCTTTGGACTGATTTTGAGTTGTTCTTTTTGATTTTTGCGATGAAATGTTGTACTTGGAACACATAAACCCCCATTTTCAGAGTTTGTCTTAATGGACTCTGCTTTAACAAGTGACATATCTCCCAATATGCATGTGACTATTTGAATAAGTGACTCATTTAACTCTAATTTATTAAGTACCTCCTATCTCCCAGTTACTGTATAATAACAATAATAACAATAGCCTTTATATAGTGCTACCATATGCCAAGTACTCTGCTGTGATGGCACTCAAATTAGGAGCTTTCGCTGTTTTTGTTTTACTAAAAGTGCCTTTGATTGAATAATGTGACTGGGGAGGATCTTTCCCACTCATTGATGGGCCTGCCCATTGTGGGAAGCTTAATTAGGGGAGTTGTTTTGTAGGAGGGTCTCAAGTACTTTTTGTTTTTTCTGTTGAGGCACTGGGTCAGAGGGTTATGCCCTCTGGCTCTAAAAAAGGTATAAATACTCTGAGTTGAGGTTTTACTTTGGAGCTTAGTTTTTGTAATAAGGTTTGAGTGCCAGAGGAGGACTCTGGGAAGCTGCTAAGGAATGCCCCAGCTTTGAGAACCTAGATGTGGAGCTTTCCTCTCTGGTAACTATGGTCAGACAGTTAGAACTGTCTGTTGAATTCAGGCAGAGGAAACCATGTCTGTTGACTTTTCATTTCTCTGTATTTTCTTTGAAGTCAAAGGTGTTGACTCCCCTGAATTAGGTGAATGATATATATGCTTGGTTAAAGGAATGATACATGTGCTTGATTAAAGTGATTGTTAACCTCTCCAAAGTTGCCTTTCCTTTTATCAATGCAGATCTAAGAATCTGTGATAGTAGGCCCCCCTGTGTATGTTGAGGTGCTTACTGAGATATGTGCTAAGTGCTTTATAAATGTTATCTCATCTGATCCTCACAACAACCTTGCAAGGAAGGTGCCATTATTATCTTCAGTTTACAGTTGAGGAAACTAAGGCAAACAGAGGTTAAATGACTTGTCGGATCATACAACTAGTAAGTGCCTAAAATACAAAGACAAAAATCAAATGCTCCTTGTTCTCAGTGATCTTTCCTTCTTTTGAGAATCAGGAGAGAGAAATAACAAGTACACAGAAAAAAATTTATTTAATTTTATTTTATTCTGAACTTAATAAATAAAACAATAACTTCAATAATAGAATAAAAATATGATTTTACATGAAACTGCAATTCTGTTATGTACAACTTTCTATTCTGTTTAAATATATAATAAAATTATCATGTAATTTTCTTTCTCCCCCTTTTTTCCTTTTTTACTTCCCCCTCACCCTAGAGATGGCTATCATTAGACACAAATATGTACATTCTAGACATGTTTCTATTTATTAATTCTTTCTCTGGATATGGATAGGGTGCTCCTTCATATTTCCTTTATGTTAATTTGAGTGTTTACAGTAGTCAAAATTACTCAGTCACTAAAAGTTGTACCATTGTTACTGTCTATGTTCTCTTGGTTCTACACATTTCACTCTTCATTATTTTGTGCAAGTCTCTCCCAAGTTTTTTAAGATCATTGAGTGTAAAGACAAGTTTGGGGAATAAGAATTTATTATTTGGTAAAAAAAAAACCTGAAAAACTGGAAAACATTTTGGCAGAAATCAGGCCATAGACCAATGTCTTAAACCATTTACCAAAATGAGATCACAATGGATTCATGACTTAGATATAAAGAGAGATATCACAATAAAATCTGAAGAACATGGAATATATTATCTATTATACTTACGAATAGGTGAACATTTTATGAATAAACAAAAGAGAGAGCACAGTGTCAAGGGAAAAATGGATAATTTTGATTACATAGAAAATTAAACGCAAAATATATACTTTCTGAATACAGGGCACTAGTAACTCAAAGGAATAGCATAGACTTCCCGTAGAGTACGGCACCTGAGCTGACTGTTGAAAGATGCTAGCGATTCTATGAGTTGGAATTAAGGATTAAGTGTCATTCCAGATATGGAGGCCAGACTTGACAAAGGTAGAGAGACAGGAGAAGGAATGCCATATATGGGGAAGAGTTAAGTAGGTGAGTTTGGCTAGAACGTAGATTGTATGAAGGAGTATAATATGTTATCAGCCTAGAAAGGTAGGGATCACTGGCATAGGGTACTCTAAGTAGGAAAACTCCTCTCACAAATGCAGCTTGGCAACTTGGCTATAAATGTATAGATTTTTAAGAAGCACATGAGATTAAATTGATTGTTACGCCACTAGTATATGTCAGTGGCAGGATTTGACTCTAGTACTTCCTGACTTCAAGGTCTTTGTGACTTATTGTCTTCAAGTTCTGACTTTGTCCACTGTGTCAGCCTTCATGCCTTTGATGAGCAGTTACTAAACTGGGCATATAGCAAATGAGACAGAAGGCAAATATAGGGTTATTCTCAAAACCACAGCCTAGATTTTCCTTCATTAACTGAAGACTACGTAATTCATCCATCTTTCTGAGCACCCTGTTGACCAATGCCCTGTCAGACACTCTGCAAAGACAGAGATATTAACTAGGTAATGTGAAACTTACACTAATGAAGGCATTTGGTATATATGTGGCTGGCACCATCACAAGTCTATGATGGATAATTAACAAAAGAAAATTGAGAGTATTACCCACTGGAATACTGCAGTTGGTGTAGATTACCCTGAAAAGCCTTCACTAGGATAGCAACACTTCTTTATGATAAGTTTATAAGTATTGTCATGTCTGGGCCCACTGAGGTGGAAATTATGACAGTTGCTCTAGGAGCAGTGATAGAATGATAATTAAAAAATAATTTAAAATAATTAACAAGAATAATTAGCATGGGGCCAAGGGATAAGCATTTTTATTTCATCAGATAGTCTGATGTGATTAAATAGGTAGAAAACATAGCTAGAGAAGTGCCTTGATTTGTGGGGGAGTAGACAGGAGGGAGAAACGGGAGGAAGAGCTGCTAAAGGAAAACTGACTTTTTAATTTCTTATTTTTTCCTCCCACTGACAGTACTAAGCCATCACTATGATCTCACATTCCTGAAACATGTCATCCAGCATCTCCTGCAGCATATCTCCATTTGACTGAAGATATAACTGCACAGCTCAAATGAAAACACAGAGGTGGAACATCCGGACTGTCAACATAATGGTCCTGTGGGTTGTGTGCTAGACAATTACTTTGGCACTGGCTAAGGTGGAGGGGAGGGAGAATGAGAGAAAGGAAAGACTGTAAACAGGGATAAGATTTTATTCATGGTGTTCATCATGCTTTACTTTTTTTTTTTTTTAAAAAGAAAAGTCTCAGCCATGCTTACAAATGAATAGAAAGAAGATTGAAGGCTTTGTTAGCCAGAAAGGGTTTCTGAACATTGATTGTCTTATAATTGAACAAGGCATCATATAATTTCAGACAGAAATCTCTCCTGCTCCTGTGAAGACTACATATAATAGGAAAAGATTTCCTGCTTGGGGCTAAACCCAAATTTAAGCAAACCAGGCCTTCAGGCCACAGCATTTATGGAGCAAGATTTGTGCACCAAGGTGTTGGACCATTAGGAGACGTTAGAAGGCTACTCAGACCTCTGCCTTCTAGTTTACAATTAGAGGATCAGAGATCAGAGATTTAAAGCCAGAAGAGATTTTAGAGACTACCTAGTCCAGTTCTCCTCATTTCATAGATCAAGAAACTGAGAACCAGAGAGATGAAGAGACTTACCCAGGATTTCACAAGTAGTAAGTGATAGAGCCTGGATTTAAATCTAGCTCCTTTGATTCTCAATCCAGTACTCTTTCAACTATATGATGCTGCTTCCCTATCTGGACATAAGATAAATCTGATTATGTACCCACACACATCCTTGTGTATTAATAAATACAACTGACAGTTGCCATAATTTATGTTGAGGCCTAGCCAGAAGTGACACAACTACACTGTGGGGTGGCCTTGTAGAGAAGCTGTCTTTATACTAGTCAATCACAGGTAGTCAGTACTAGTTTAAGTTATCAGAGAAACAAAGCTCAGATTTTTGCTGGAAAGAATGAAATGCCTGAGACCCAGAAGAAACGTCTTTCCAAATCCAACCTGATACAAATTTAACAAACATTTATTAAGCAGCTACTCCAAGAAAGGCAATGTGCCAGGTGATGAATATAAAACGCAAAATAAAGAGTCCCTTCCCTCAAGGAGCTCACATTCTTTGGAATATAAATCTTCTTGAAGCTGAAATTTTATCAGAGTTTGAAGGATAGAAAAATCACAGCTTAACAGGAAAGAGATGGAGGGGAGAGGGAGGGAGAGGTATTCATTCAACAACCATTAAGTGCTTTCTAAGCTCAAAGGGCTGTGCTAAGTAGTACAGTATATACAAAAACAGATAAGATCTAATCCCTCCCTAGACCCTATGTGATTATAATTCATAAAACTCACTAGCTGTGAGATTTTTGTCTATAATGAGAGCAAACTCTACATCATTCAGAATCTAATTATTTAAGTTTTGGATTCTCCAGACTCAGGTATCTTTTCCTTCAACACATGTTACTTTTGACCATTTCCCTATGTGTTAGCACCTGCATATACCAGGGTATGGACGAGGGCAAAGAGAAAATTAAATTCAAAACAATGAACTCTACTACTTAAGAGGAAGGAAGGAAGGAGGGAAAGAAGGAAGGAAGGAAGGAAGGAAGGAAGGAAGGAAGGAAGGAAGGAAGGAAGGAAGGAAGGAAGGAAGGAAGGAAGGAAGGAAGGAAGGAAGGAAGGAAGGAAGGAAGGAGGGAGGGAGGGAGAAGGGAGGAGTAAATCCATCCTTTCCACTTTAAATCCACCCTGAGGTTGATAACCAGTCCTAATAAAATAGCTTAGAGTTTCTACTGCATTTATTCCAAAAGCAAATCCAATTCTTTCTGGGGGGAAAAAAATACTTCATAAAACCCTAAAGGCAATAAGCATAATTACTTGTTTGGATAGTGAAATGATTTGGGTAATTTAGCAACTACATCAAGATTCATCAGATGTTGACTCTTGAAAATATTTTTAAGAGTTCATCTAAACTTGTGAGGATCATATTAGATGCTGTTGTTCAGTTGTTTCAGCCATGTCTGATTCTTCATGATGGGATTTTCTTGGAAAAGATATTGGAGTAGCTTGTAATTTCCTTCTCCAACTCATTTTACAGATGAAGAAACTGAGGCAAATAAGGTTAAATGACTTCCCACAGCTACTAAGTGTCTGGGGCTGAATCTGAACTCAGGTCTTTCTGACTCTAGGTCCAATGCTCTATCCATTGTACCACCTAGTTTTAAAAACTATTAATATAAGCTATTATTAGATTTATTTTAACATTAGCACTATGGCTCACCTCCCTATATATGTGCAATATCTAATTGTCAGGCTCCTAAACACACTATTACTTGGTCTGGAAAGAGGCCAGTTGGGTGACGGCTTTCACTTCTTTCAAACTAAGAATGATCTATAAGATATCTTACTTAAAAAGCTGATTCTGAGATTTCTGGCTTTTTTCCCTGACCAAAGCAATGTGATTAAGTTCCTTTAGGTTCTGGATAATCACCTAAGCTTTTGAATTCTTATAACCAGGTCAGAGCTTCAATCAATGAAGTCCTTCCAACACTATTGATTGCATAAAGAATCTGGCTTGGAAGTCAACTAAAAATAAGGATGCAATTATGCTAGAGAAAATCCCTGAGACACTTCCATTGGCTACACGTCCAAGTTTCCAGGCTATAGGGTTCAGAATACCATGTCAAAAGCCTAACACAAAATGAACATTTTTAAAATCCACTGTAGCTACTTTTGGGGATTTGGGAATTTCCATAAAAGATGCAAATCAGCCAGTAATGCTAAATAGTGGTAGGCTTTTCTTGTGGGTGCATTTTACCTTGCACAAAGGAATGCTCTTCAGCTACTGGCAGCATACAGATGCGAGGAACAGAGAGGGAGGAGGAAAGAAGGGAAAGATTACATTAGGATTTTAATTACTTGAGAGACAAGGATGCAACCAACTCTCCAAAATGACAAGATATATCCTAAGGAAAATCAAAGAGACTTCAATGAGATGATCTCAAGTCTAATGACAGGGGGAGAAAGAAGATTAATTAGTATGTACGAAGCACTCTCTAAATATGATGTATAGGTTGTGCCAGGCTCTCATCACTCCACACTTTGATGAAGGTACACTTGGCTCAGTCCCAGGCAACAAAGTCACTTAGCAATGGAGATAAGGATGATATACTAATTATCTGGGGCTGAATTTGAACTCAGACCTTTCTAACTCCAGGCCCAGTGCTCTATCCACTATCACCCAGCTTCAAAAACTATGAAGCACTGTGTTGATAGAAGTTATTATTAGATGTGTTTTAACACTACAGCTTACCGCCCCATATATGTCAGGAAGGTCAGAGTCTCTCAGGCATTTCTAGTTTATTTCTTACCTCTGATGTTACCTTTAGATAAATGTCAATTTGCTGGGAAGCTGGAATTTTCTTGCACAAAGACTCTAGATATGGGAGGGGACAGGAGGAGGAGGAGGACATTGTCCCTGAAACAAGCAGGGCACAAAAAAGGGGATATTCAACAGGAGGAAAGGGGTATGTTTAAAACACAGATAGCTTCTCACCAGAAAGGCTAGGCTCAAAGAACTTGGCATCTTTCTGGATGATCACAACAATTTAAAACAAATTCATGATGGCAAGGTGATGTTTGTTGGGAGGAAAAGAGAGTGTTTTATAAAGTTTGTCATTCATTATTAACAATTAAAATATTTCATTAAAGGTGAAATTAATCAATCAAACCTAACCACTAGATGAATTGTCTGAGTATTAGGAGCATATTTGATGAACTCATTATTAGCCTGGTGGCTTATTTCCCAAATTAAAAGGTGGAGAATATTTAACATCATACCCCTAGCAAACATTTCCAGCCAGACTACCTTTCATTCCAGGCTGTAAACACAAAGGCTGCTCTGATAACAGCACTGAAGTACATTCCCAGCAGCTTGGAGAATCCCCTGTGGTTTCTTTTGTTTTGGTTCTTTGCAGTTTGGGAAGCACACTCTTTTGGGGGTAGTCTCCTGTTCTTTTTTTGGGAGGGGGTGGAGTGTGTGGGTGGAGAGAGAGTGAGAACTTGTCACCAGGACCAGAAATGCTAGAGTGAAGAAGGAACATGTGCTCTTATGTCTGTCAGGGGAGACATTGAAGAAGCTAATTCCTCTGTAAGACTCTGCTCAGAGAACCATGGAAGGCACTGCCAAACAACTCTGGGGAAAAGCTGTGTCTTCGTTCTTTCCTGTGGTGGATAGAAATAAAGTAGAAATGGAATAAAAACACTTCAGGAAGCAAAGGTGCTAGAAGGAACAGGCAGACAACCAATAAATCTCCTGATAGTATTTTGGATTGATAGATAGCATTTCATCTTAAATCATTTCTCAGAATCCCATTCATTTCCTTTGGCCAATAAAGTGCAACCCTTTTGGAGGGAAAGGAAATGTGGGGAAATAGTAAGGACTTAAAGATGTCTAGGAAGAAGGAGAAAAAGGATTATTTGGGGATGAATTTAATTTGGTCAAAACCCATTACAAAATACTCCACTGGATAGTGAATTCTCCCAAGGTTCTGGTAAAAGCTCTTTAAGTCTTTTTTATGGTCTCATCCTTATCACGTACCATTTTGGTTGGTTGAAAGGTTGAACCCTATCACTGTTGAGAATAGAATCTGTCCCAGAAAACCTAGATACAACAAACATTAAGCCTAGTCCACTAAATCAAATATTGGAAAAACCTTGCCTTACTGCAAAGCTGTACTTTTTTTGAATTACTTTGTTGAATTACTTCAACATTCTGCATGTGAATTTGGCTCCAGAAAGCTGTTTTGCAGTGAGTAATCTTGAAATGCATCTGTGCAAACTATAACCTAGGACCCCTATTTTTAAGCACATTTTAAAGCAGCATAAGATACGGGTCATAGCTCCTCATGCTTAAAATCCTCCCTTTTCCTTTAGGCAAAACAACTTGTTTATTCTCTAGCCACAAGATCCTGAGTCAAATCACAGAAACTCAGCATTGCAAAGACTCTCAGAAGCCATTTAGACCAACCTACCTGAGACTCTTGTTTACTGAATCAGCCTATGCTAAAAGATCTTTAGTAAGGGAGAAGCCACCACTTCCTTGAGTAGTACCATTTCCCTTTTGATAGCTCCACTTCTTAAGAAATGTTTTCCTTATATCAGGCTGAAATTTCTCATTTTGCATTTTCACCCACTGCTCCTAGTTCTTTCCTCTGGAGCCAAGCTAAGTAAGTCTAATTCCTTTTCAATATAGTTCTTCAAATGCTTAAAGACAGTTATCATGTCCCCTCCAACCTTCTTTAATCTACCCATTCCTTTCCTTACATATAATGTTTGGGGTTGCATATGGAGCAGAGAGATCTGAGCTGCCACTGGGAAGCTTGCAAAGGTTGGCCCTTTCAGCCTGCTCTCTTGCAAATTGTCTCCAGGATTTACAATTAACTTAAGAGGCTTCATGTGAAGGGAACAGGGATAGATGGAAATTTACAAGAGTTCCTTTGCATACTTTCAGCCACATTCTTTGTGCTTTTACTAAGTGGAGTTCCTGGTAATGCTTTGCCTAGACCAGGTATATGAAAGGAATTAAAAGGAATTTTCTAACTTCAAATAAGAGTTAAACTGAGAGAGTTTAAAAAAAAACAACTTTAGATTGTCTTCTTCAGATTGGTTTCTTTAGCTAGCTGGATGAATGGACCTGGTTGAGAGGTTTGCATCACAAATGAGTAACCTTATTAATCTTTTTATGGCCCCTGGGACCATATAAATAAAAGAAATAACAGACACTTTCCCTTTCCCTCCTATTACTCATCCCTCCTACACGATGCAGATGAAAATTAGAATATGGTAGCAGAAAGCAGCAGAAGTACACACATCTAACAGTGGAGCAGACATTACAGAGCAGTAAAGGATTCTGCTTCAGGATAGAAAACTCACCCAATAATGTCATCAGTAGAGAAGACAGTAGTGTCTTGTTTAATGGAGTGAAGACAGAAATGGTGCTGGGACAAGTTTCTATCTTTCTACTATTCTTTTGTATTTGATATTCTACAGACTATTACAAATATGCATAAAATACATGTTTTTGTTGTTGAATAAAAATAATAGGTTCATTGAAATCATCTTTGGGATAACTCCATTAGAGAAAGAGTGACAAAGAAGGACCTCATCCTATTCCCACATAATTTTAATTCCTTCTGCTAAGTGAAAGCTTGTTATTTCATGTAACTTGGAGATTATTTGGCATAGAGATATATATATTTAAAAATTGCTCAAAAGTGAATATGGTTCAATGTTAAATTCACAATCCAGACTGATAATGCCCTAGTTCACTTTATTGGTTGAGTTTAACAGGACGTTTTGAGATCTGTATTTCTACTCTGGCGATTTGTCCTTTGTTAGTTTGTGAAAGAACCCAAGCAGGTAGCTAGAGTGCCAGGCCTGGAATCAGGAAGACTTGAGTTCTAACATTTGCTAGCTGTGTGACCCTGGATAAATCACTTTACCTTGTTTGTCTCAGTTTCCTCATCTATAAAATGAGCTGGAGAAGGAAATGGAAAATCATTTCAGTATCTTTGCCAAGAAAACCCCAAATGGGGTCACAAAGACTCAGACATGACTGAAATGACTGAACAAAAAGGAAAATCCATATCTAGAGAAAGAATTGATGAAGTCCGAATGCAAATCAAAGCATACTACTTTCATTATCTTTGTGGGTTTTATCCCTTTGTTTTATTTCTTCTTTCATAACACAACTAATATGGAAATATGCCTTACATGACTGCAATATATGACCTGCATCAAATTGCTTACTGTTCTAGGGAGGAGGGAGAGGAGGGAAGGAGAGATAAAAATTTAAAACTCAAAATCTTATTTAAAAGATGAATGTTTAAAAAATATATAAAAAGGAAGGAAGGAAGGGAGAAAGGAAGGAAGGAAGGAAGGAAGGAAGGAAGGAAGGAAGGAAGGAAGGAAGGAAGGAAGGAAGGAAGGAAGGAAGGAAGGAAGGAAGGAAGGAAGGAAGGAAGGAAGGAAGGAAGGAAAAAAGGAAGGAAGGAAGGAAGAAAGAAAAAGAAAGGAAGGAAGGAAGGAAGGAAGAGAGAGAGAAAGAAAGAAAAAAGAAAAAGAAAAAAGAAAGGAAGAAAGTTTCTGATATAAAATTTAGAAGGTATTGAATTTTTGTAGCCCACATTAATATTTTGTAGAGTCTACCCTTTCCCCACATAATCTACATCAGTCATTAAGTCTGGGCTTCCTAGAATTTCTGGTCATCATGACCTGATCCTGAAATGCCATTATAAACCATTATAAAACCAAATCTGAACGTCTTAGTCGTTTGTTTGTTGACATGCTGTTGGCTGGAGTCATGTGGATACTGTCCATGGAGGAACTTTTGATTTTTCTCTTGGATTTTGCTGTTATATAAGCTTCACAGAGAGCTCAAAAGACTAAAGCACTTTTGTTCTATTCCAAAATCTAAAGGTATCCACTTCTTCCAAATGCATTTTCATACAAATTTTTTAATCTCTTTACACACATTCAAGAGTGCCTATCAATCTTCCTCTTTTTTTGGTGAGTGAGTTTACTCTTTCTATGGCTGCCTTTAGATAGTCTTTTGTTAATACTGTACAGATTTTGGGTGGGATACTTTCCAAATTCTGTTACATCCAGTAGGTCTACATGAAGGTTGGCATTGCATAGATGTTAATTGTTATAAATGTGTCCTCTTTAATTAGTGTAGGGGGGAATGCCTTAATTAAGACTTGCACAGTGTTTGATGACTAAATTTTTTTTTCCTCAAACATTTTCCTTGCAAAATTCCTGTCCTTTCAGAACATCAGTATAGTCCTTGAAGTAAAAAAAAAAAAAGGAAAGCTTTCCCCACTATTAATACAGTTTTGTCATCCAGCTTTGGAAATCATCATATATCTGTTTTGCTTGGGTAAGGGCAAAGTATAAAATATGATTAGAGAGCCAATTTTGAAATCAAGATGACCTAGGTTTAAACCCAGCCTCTGATATATATTGCTTGTGTGATCCTGGGCAAGTCACTTCATCTCAAATTGCTCCAAGGCAATTCTGTAACATTATTAATTCCTGATCAGGTCACTATTGGCACTAGGATGGAATTTCCTCCTCAGAAATCAATGAAATGAACTCAGTCATCCAGTCCTATCCCAAGCAAAAAGTTATAAAGATGAAAAAAATAAAAAAATAAAATTTTGATTTATTTTATTACCAGAATGATTCAGGACTACATGAAGGATATTAATAGTTTTTTTTTTTTTTTAAAGAGGATTGGGGATAGGTGGGAGGTCATTCTTTGTTCTTATTGAGGAGGCTGATTATTCATAGGCCTGATGAATAGGAAACATAAATATTATTTTTAGATGCTGAAGGATATTACATTAAAGTCATGGAATCATATGACAGTTGATTTAGAGCTAAAAAGAACATTAGAGACTGTTGAGTCCAATTCCCTCATGTAAAGCATAAGGATCAGTTCATAGTTTCCGAGATGCTACTGGCACCACTTATGTCAACCAATGGTAAGAACTAAAAGATACTGTCAACTTTGGTGAATTTCATGAAGACAGATCTAGAACAGGAATTTCTATGCCCCATTCTCACCTCTACAGACATTGATTCCCCAGTCAAAATCCCTTAGTAACATGCAACTCTTCTGAAGGTGTGTAAGGAGAGCATTAAGATTTTAATGCCAGCATTAATGCCAGATTAGAGTCATATAGGTACTGCTCTCACTGAATTATGATACCATGTAGCACATTAAATGAGATTGCTCCCTCCCCACAGACCAGTTGAAAACTCTTAATTCATTTCCCCTTGTGACAATCTTTCTGGGACAGGGCCGACAGCAAAGTTAGCAGAATGTATTTGACAGTGTCCTTGATGAGAGTCACAGACACATTAGCTCTTCCAAAGCCTAGCATAGATTTTCCTTTAGGAAGAGAGGTTTCCATGTGAAGAAAAAAAGACCAAGAAAAAGTCCCATTGATAAAAGGAAACTGCTCCTCTGCACATACCAGATCTGTTTCCTTAAAGGTCATTTAACCTAGTCAGCAAAATGAAAATCTAAAAGAAATTAGGTCGGATCGCAAAGTAATCAGACAGAAGAAAATTTAAAGTAGCTAAGAGTTAAGAGAGGCAGCACGTTATAGGGGAAAGAGCCTTAGGACTGGAGGACTACCTGTGTGATTTGGAGCAATTTAATTTAATAAAGTGACAGTCTCTCTGGGTCTCAGCTTCCCTATCTATAGCATGAAGATGTTAGACTATATCACCTCTGAGGTCCTTTTCAGCTCTAAATTTTGTGACTTAAACCATAATATTAACACTATATCTTCAGACCACTTGCATTGCCAGTAAACTCAGAAATTTTCTCACATTCCAAGACAACTGTTTTATACTTAATATAGCAATTGAACACTGAACTTGGAATAAGAGGATATGGGTTAAAAACCTGAGGCTGCTGCTTACTGTCTGTGTGATCTTTGGCAAATATCATTTAAATGAGTTAGAGAGTGAGATTTAAGCTGTGCCCTTCCTGTGGCCTCTGTACCTTGGTTTCTTCATCTATAAAATGGATATGTTGGATAAAATGGTCTCCAAAGTAGTTTCCTCCAGCTCTACAATCCTAATGTACTCAGTACAATACACAGGATGAACGCTGATAAAAATTTGGTAGAGCATAAAAAAAAATTTTTCATTGCTCTTTCTGGATTGGACCCATGATTTTATTGGCCTACGTGGCTCAGCAGATAAGAGTGCTGGACTTAGAGTCAGGAAAACCTGAATTCAAAAAATACCTCAGACACCTACTAACTACATGACCTTACCCAAGTCATTTTTCTCTATCTCAGTTTCCTCATCTATGAAATGGGGATATAGCACCTACCTCCCAGGGCTGTTGTGCAAATCAAATGAAATTACATCTATAGCATTTCACAAGCTGTGAACATGCTAGCTGTTGTCATTCTCAATATCATATCTTTTGAATTTCTTAAAAGCTGGGCCTTTTATTCTGCCTTTGTATCCCCAGCACTTAGCAAGTGCTTGATAAATGTTAGTCAACTCACCTACTGACTGACAGAGTATTCTCAGTGAGGAAATCCTTTCCACCAGTACAGATCTAACCTCTGCTCGGTAGTTACTTGGAGCACACAGAGGTTAAGTGATGTACCCAGGGTCACACAGACAGAATTCATCAGAGGCCAGATTGGCAATCGGATCTTCTTGATCCTGAGACCAGCTCTCTAACCCTATGTTGCACTGTCTTCTAAATACATTTAATACATTTCTTCCCATTCACCCCTCTATCTCAGAGTAGACGACTGAACTGAAACCATCATATTCTTATATGTAGCCAAAAGGAGAAAATCCTTTGATTATCCCCTGGGAGTATTCTTGATTCCATCAGTCTCTCAGGAATAACCAGTAATGATCATGCCTAGCTAGGTCAGCTTTGAGGACAGATTGTACAAACCTCCCTGAAGTTCTTTCAAGTTAATAAAAGTTACTATTTTGTCTAATTGTCCTAGTCAATAAAACCCAAAATCCCCAGAAAATGCCCCTCAGCACATTTGACCCTCCTTTCTTTGGGCAATAGCAATATCTGCTTTTGTATATTAATACTTTCATGTAAGACATTAACACATTCCCCTGTGCAGGTGAAATGAAGGGCATTTGTTTCTATGCCCAACACCTCCCTGAGGGGGAAAAAAGAAAGAAAAAGAATAAAGGAAAATCAATACTTTGGCTTAATTTGCTGAATAACTTTTAGCTGTCTAGGAGAAGGAGCCCTGGAGGGCCCACCTCTTCACCTGGCATGTTCAGACACAAATTGCAAATTACTGTGTTTGTGCCTTCCAACAGTGGCAGCAGAATGTGTGGAAGCAGGCGGTCTACAGGTTCCACAGAGTATGCAGAAGGCATCTCTGGAACATGAGCCTCTAGAGTGGCGCTGATTAGAGGGAAGCTCCTCATGGAGAGATAGCCAAGCTCTTTTCCATGTTACTCCTCAGCATTTTCATTCTGAATGACTAGAGAGCAGTTATTGATGTCTGCCAGGATGAGCAAGTTGTCAAACATGAGGCCCACATGTGTGACTTCACCCTGTTTACCTTGCTTGATATAAAGCAGGAACCGGGCTCAGCAGCAGCAATAAATTCAAATAAGCTTTTCAAGCCCTTACAATTGATCATGACATAAAAGACACAGGGCAACTGCAAAATCACCTCACACACAGGTAACTAAATATATTACCCTTTCCAGATTCACTGATGTAAAACAGAAGAGTTTTCTTTCCTCCCCAGCTAATGGTTGAGGGCAACTTTATATTGCTTCCTTCTGAACTTAATACCCATTAAATAGAGGATGGTGCTGGAAGCAGCAACTTTGGCCAGATGGAATGATGTACAGACTACAAAACCTGGTTGTGAAGAACCAGCAGTTCATGATGAAGCAGGATTAAAGTTCCAGAGAAAACAGAATCTCTTATCTCTTAAATACATAGATAACAACATCTTTAAGGTCTGGTGGGAGAAATAAGCCCATTCCTCCCAAAGAGCACATTTGGGCTAGATGTCAGAAAAAGACTTATAACAGAGTATTACACAGTACAATGGATTTTCTCATGGGGTACTAGGTTCTACCATATTTGAGATCTTCAAAGGCAGTATAACCACTGGTTGGGGCTACTGGTGAAGGATCTTTATCCAGCAGTAGTTTAACTAAGCTAGGGGATTTCTTCTATGAAGTTTGAATTCAATCAAAAGGCCATACTTGAGGACCTAGAGGGCCACATGTGGTCTCAGGGGGGCACAGCTTCCCCAACCCTGAACTAGATTGCAGAATAACAGAACTAGATTGGACCTGAAAAGACTATCTAATTTATTTACTCCATCACTTTACAGATAAGAAAGAAAATTTAAAAAACTAAGGTCCAAGAAAGTTAAAAAACCTTCTCATGTATAAACAAATAATAAATATCAGACAATATTTGAACCCAGGTCCTCTAATTCTATGAGATTTCACAGTTTTGTCCTCATTAGCAGTTTGTACATAAGCTATATGGATTGGAACCAGAAAGATACGAGTTCAAATCTAAACTCAGTCACTTCCTAACTGTATAATCCTGGGCTAAATCTTTACCTCATATTCCTCATCTATAAAATGGTAATAATAACAGCACCTTTCTCCCAGGGTTGTTGTGAGGACCAAATGAAGTAGTAATTGTAAGCACTTAGCACAGTGCCTAGAATATGGCAAAAGTTATATAAAAGTTATTATTATCATTAATCAATTCAATAATTAAGCAGTTGCTGTACGTAAGGCAACATCTTAAGCACTGTAATGATAGGACAATGCTACTTGAGACCTTTTAAATTGTCAAATATTAATTTAATAATTGATTCCATATATGTTTAAAATGCTTGCAATACAAATAGGCATGCAAAACAGAAATGACCATCTTATACCACCACTTCTACAAAAACAAAATCAACTGTATACATTGACTCTTAAGAACTGGCTTGATCTTTCACGTGAAGAAAAGGTTTTCATATCTCAAACAAGTCAAAAGGTAAGTCTAGAATTTAAGCTCTTCATTGGCAATTAACTCCAAAGGTCAAGAAAATAAACTGCCTGCCAAATTAATGTTATTAAAGAAAAGTTTTTACAAGGAAAAGAGAAAGGGAGAAAAATGGGCTCAAACTTTATTGTTATATCCAAGTAATAGATTCTCCCCACGTTTCACTGATCAAATGAGGAAATGAGCATTCTTTCAGAAGTTTTGAATAGTTTGCCTTTATTTCAGAGCCCTTCATCTTTATCTCAGGTATACACCATGACCCGTATAGTTTTAATTATAATGTACAAGAGTTGTAGATGCAAAATGGAAAAAAAACAATTCTGCTTGCCCATCTTTCATTATGTGCTCCTTAAATGAATGCTGATTTATTTGGTTCCAAAACTATATGGACATTGGGGCAGCTAGGTGGTGTAATAGAGCACTGACCCTGGAGTCAGGAAAACCTGAGTTCAAATCCCACCTCAGATACTTGCTAGCTGTGTGACTTTGGGCAAGCCACTTAACCTTATATATTTAAGGTTAAATATAGGGGCCTTAATTCATGTGCATGAAGTGTAGAAGATAAGTGATATGATATTTTTGCAATACTTCTATGTAGCAGGGGAGGCAAGGTACATGTTGGTAGGGAGGTTAGGAACTAGGAAGGGGACAGAAAGAAAAAAGACTTCTAAAGACTATCCTTTTAGTCAATACTGAAAGACAGCCAAAGTAGTCCTGATTCAATTTTTCTATGCAGCAGAGACACATTTAATGTATAATAAATAAAACCATAGAATCAAAGACTTTGAGCTAGAAGAGATCTTGGAGGCCCTCTAGTCAACCTCCCTATTTTTACCATGAGGGAAATTAACACTCAGGTTAAGTGATTTCACAGCTATGTCAAGGGAGAGATCCAAACTCAGGTCTTCCTAACTCCAAATTTTGCATTCTATCCACCATATGCATAGGAGCATTTGTATCTTTCTCTGTTCTTTTCTCCCTATGGGTATATAAATATAGCCAGATCTAGATCTAGATGTAGATCTGTACAGATCTAGTTCCGATATAGATTAAGAGACAGATAGAGAAAGAAATAGTTGGAAGTCTAAAAAAAGGTACCTGAGAAGCTCCTGTTAAGTGACTTCTCTGGGCTATAAAGTGAAACAAAATGGAGACTGTTTGATGGGTGACTGGCTAAACCTGTACCCTGTGCCTCTCCTAGTAACAAGTACCAGGTTTTTATCCATATTGCTTGCAGACCCCATTGGGAGCTCCAATCTTGTAAAGTGTGTGACTTCACAAATTTCTTCTGGCTAATTCCAACCTAGTATCATTCTGCCTGCAGAAGCTAAACTGAGTAATGAAAAGTCTGTTGGGCCTATGAGGCTCTGTATCTTGCTGATGATGAAAACTGACCTAGTCTTGTCTAGTGAGCAAGATGTAAGGGAAACCATTCCATTGATCTCATACAGTGCGCTGTATAGTCCTCTCATCTTTTGTAACTCATTTTTAGGGGAGAGGGATGTTTGAGGTTCTTTTTGAAACATTGTTAATGCCTGAGAAGCATGACCAGACTCAGACTTCCTACTGGGCTTCTGCCTTACTACCTGTCTTTGTGGGATGCCCATCACCACAGCTACGATGATGATGATGGGAGCAGGCATTTTATGGAGCTCTTTAAAGCTTGCAAAGTTCTGCATCTGATTTATTTTATTTGATCTTTTGAAGGAGGTACTCTGGGCATTATTATCCCCATCTTACAACCTGGCTGCTCTCATGTATAACATTAAAAATGTTGAAATGAAGAAAACTCAAGAGTGCTTTTAAACTGCTTTTGGTTTCTGATAAAGTTTTTTTTTTAAGAAAACATCAATGTGACAACTGACATTTATCTGTCACCTTTCAAACTGCTTTACCTGATCTAAGGATAATACCTCACCTTCCTGGTAGTTATTCCAGTGCAGATTCAAAAGTTTTTAGAGATTTAACTCACTCTCCTGTGAAGCATGGCACTTGACAGACATTGTCTCACTGGACGCTAACCACAATATGATGGCAGAGAGAGCCAGTATTCTAACTATTCTGCAGGTGATAAACTAAAGTTCCGAGGGGATAAGTGACAGATCAAGGCATGAAATGAGTAAGTGATAGAAGCAAGATTTAAAATCAAATCCTCTGATTCCAGATTCAGCATCAAACGTGCATTGATTAATCACTTTCAATATTCAAGTCACCACAACAAAAGGGTACAACAACAAAAATGAAAAAGAAATAATGTCTGCCCTTATGGAGATTTCAAGGAGATGTAATAGAATCTGAAGAGAGAGAGAGAGAGAGAGAGAGAGAGAGAGAGAGAGAGAGAGAGAGAGAGAGAGATGTAGCTTGAGCAGTTGTTAAGTAGTTACTGTGCTCCAGAAACGAGGCGAAATTCTAAGAATACAAAGGGGAAAGAAATTTTTTTAAAGTCACCGATCTCAAGGAATTTATATTTAAATGGGGAAAGTCAACACATAAAAGGGTACTAGAAAGTCAAAGTACAGTGGAAGAAACTACTCTAGAAGTAGATGGGGAGGAGACTGCCAGAAGGGGCAATGTGTGGGGGCCTGATACCTGTCAAAATAAGGCAAAAGGTTCAACTTTTGGGGGGAGAGGGAATAATGGGGGATGGGAAAGTGGGTAGGGGGGAGCAGTTCAAGTTTCCAATGAGATAGAGAGTAAGACCATGATAAATAGACTGAAGGAAGTATCAGCAATTGAGAATTGGAAAGGACCTTACAAATGATCTCTCCAAATCTTTGACTTTTACAGACAAGGAAACTCAAGTCCCAGGAAAAGAAGTCAGCTTCTTCATAAATCAAAGAGCTGAGGTTCAAACTCAGGTGTACTGATTCCAAATCTGGTATTTTCTTCTACTATTTAACAACTCTTGAAGAAAACCAAAGACTATCCTCGTATCCTCCCTCATTCCCCCCACCTTGTGCTCTCTTCTACCATCATTAAAGTCCTCTCCTAAAAAGAAAGAAAAGATAGGTTTCCACTCATTCTAGTTTCACCAAAATAAGGAACTTGGTGGATCTCCTATACACCAAAATACTCTGGATCAAAGATGTGGACCTGCAAAATCATAGAAATATTCCAAGAATTTCTCTAAAACCAACCACAGAATCCTACCCTACCTAGCTCGCAGGATCATTGTAAGGCACCAACAAAATAATGTAATAGTGCTTTCAAAGTCAATGTACAAAAGGAATGTAACGCCATTGGTTTTCACTGTTACAGTGTCTGTTTCTGATGATGTTGATTCTGTGACTGTGAGCCTCCCCTCAAAGAGCTTTTATTCCACTTTTAGTACTGATTCCATAGCTATTGAGAGAAACCTACCTAAAAGATGGGAAACTTGATTATGCCAAAGAAATTCATTGACATCTTATGAACAATCCCCTTTACTCATAACTGCTTCTAGATGAGCAAGACATGGAGAGAAGGGTTTTGAGATTGCTTCTCTCTGAAAGGGTCTTTCACCCCAGAGATGAAAATAGGCAGGCTGACAGGCATCCAAGAAAGATGAATTCAAGCCAGAGGTTGCTGTTCAAAATTAGGTTACAGGTAATTTTTTTTCTAGTTGTGGGAAGCAACAATGATTGAAATTCTGCCTCAAAAAGAGATGATACAGCTCAGAGACTTCTTCAAGGCATTCCCCAGCGCTGCCAAGGCATCAATATTAAACAAGGCAGAAATGCCACCAACTTCACATTTAATATCTTATTGAATCTCTTTGGAATATTTCAGTTTTTCTCTCAACCATATATAAAGGAAAAATATTTTATAACTATCTCCTCCCCAGGAAAATTAATTTAAATAAATCAAGTTCCAAATATAGTAAAACTGTCATTAGGGTTATCTATGAGAGGCAATACAACATAGTTGAAAGAGCACAAGGTAGCATGAGAGAGAGAAAGAGAAAAAGAGAGAGAGAGATCAATTGATATAATCGATATACAGTGAGGATAAACAGACAATGGATTGATGGATAGAGGATTAATTAAATACTAATTATGTGCCAGGTATCAGGCTAAATACTGAGCATAAAAATATAAATGAGTATGGCAGTACCCTCAAGAATCTTACATTCTAATGGAAGGAGTAGATAAAGAGGTTATTAAAAAAGGAGGGGAGGTGGTTTTCTATGGGGAAAAGAAGCCTGGTGAGGAGAATAAATGAAGTCAGAAATAATCATGGCTGGGGTCCTCATAAATGGATGTTTGGATGAGGGAGTTATCAATTGGGAAAGTGTAGCCTCCAGACAGAGATGAGTTCAAATCCCACCTGATATTAGTAGTAGCTCCATAACTAAGTCATTTAATGTCTCTGAGCCATAGATTTTCTTATTTATGAAACATACTATTTCAAAGTATTATTGTAATGAAATCACTTTATATTCTTTAAAGCACTATATAAATAAGCTATCACAAATAAATCAAAACCTAAAATAAAACTTTTAGGAGGCATATGTCTTCATTTCTGAAAATGTAGCCCAAGATAAGAAAACAAATGATGATACATTGTTAAGAGGGAAAAATCCTTCCAAGATAGATCTGGTATTGGTTAAAAAAAAAAAAGAAAAAAGAAAAAAGAAAAGAAAAAAAACTTTGCTTATTCTCCCACATTGGATACCCCTTTGACTCATTGATGTTAAGAGAAAAGATCCAGGAAGCAATACAAGATTTTCTGTCAACAGAAAAAAATATCTAATTATGCTCTACTTACTCCACCTCCTAAGACCGAAAAGTAGACTAATGCATTTTCAGAAATATTGCTGCCACAAGGTTTGACAGAAAATTAGAATTTTCTGGTGAATTCTCTGTTAATCACAAAATTCAATTAACCAGATCATCCCATATTACATGGATTCCAGTGAACTGAGTTTTTATTATAAATTAGCAATTACATAGAAGGAAGAAAGTCAAGTACTATAGTTAGATAACTGTATAATATTTTAAAACTATATCTATATAAGCTAATATAAAAATTATCAAAATGGATTTTATCAATTTTATTTTGTCTTTAGTGTCTAAGATAAGAATCTAAAAGTCTTAGCAAAAAAAATATTCCTCTGTTCTTCAAAAAAAATCTCTGTATATCTGTCAGGGTATACTCTGAAGCATTTTCTCCCTATTTTGAAATACTAGACTTGAGAACACTAAAGTATTAATAAAACACAGGTTAAACAAACATGAATATTCTAAAATAACTCTTTGGGGTCAGAGACAAAGAAGGATGGATCTCTGTTTTGGTTGGAGCTGAGTTGTTCAAGGCCCCATAATTATACATAATCCTATCTCTTGGAAGACAAGAAAGATATGGAGGCCTAGATCTGGGCACAGTGTGCCTGGCATTTGTCCTCATATACACTGAGATAACATTCTAATACTAAGTGATGAAAACACTCTTCTTCCCAATCGAAATGAATTTTCAACATATAGAATTTTCCCCAGAGATAGAGCATATTAAATGAAAAATCTAAAACTAAGGTTAAAAGCCAATGACTGCAGAGAAGGTAATTTGAGAAGACTTTTAAAAAGAGCAGTCTGCAAGATTGATTGATGTTCTTAGTGAAATAAGACTCTAAAGAGAAAGAAAAGCTCAATATATGATTGTGTATGTAATCTAGGATTGCTTTCCTTTTTTAAATGTTATTTTCTACATAACTGAAAGCAGAAAGGAAACACCAAAGGTCAACATTGTTTTAGTGTTTCGAATAATATGAAGTTTTTGCCTTAATTTTTATTTTCCCAGTGAAAAGCTGTTGAAAATAATCATTTTTTCCAAAACAAGACTAATCTAATAGTGAACCTATATCACTGTATGAATGAGTTGTCACAGATTAGTCAAAATCATAAGTAAAATTTTTGGAAGATATATTTTGTCTTCTTCCATGAAAGTCTAGTCTGCCAATATAAATGCCCAGATCTTCAGCATTGACCTCAATTGACAAAAAGGATCACATTTGTTAAGAGTATCCTTGGGGAAAAAAAGAAAACAAAACTTTGAGTGATTGTGGGTGGGTTCAAGTCCTGCCTCTGACACATAAGAGGATGTTATGTGCATGTGTTATGTGCATGTCATAAGCATGCCATTCTAAAAAATTCAAAATTCCACACAGCTAAGATGCTAAGTTACAGACAAGTTGCTGGTCTGCATCACTGGAGAGAATTTCCACAGAGGAATTTCTCCAACGATAATGAAATCACAGATTTAAACAATTAGAAAATCTTTAACTAGAATGATACATAAAGAGACAAAATCCTTTAAAAAAACTATTGTGATTGATGACTGTTCTAAAATACAGTTGTCTTTTTTTACCTTAGGAAGCATACTAAACATTTCTGTTTTTTTGAGGCAGTCTGGATTAAGTGACTTGTGCAGGGTCACACAACTAGTGAGTGTCTTAGGCTAGTCTTGTACTCAGGTCCTTAGGACTCCAGGACCAGTGCTCTATCCACTGAGCTACCTAACTGCCTCCTAAACATTTCTTTATGATTGCAGATTTGAAAGTAACTCAGGGTCATCATCCTGAACAGGAGCTGGGTTAAAAGATGAGGATAAATGTGCATTCACAATGGAGAATTATTTGAGTTTAGACTTTACCCAATTTTTTTAAAAACTAGGTCCATTTTGTTTCCTTGTTTCTCCATATGATTCCAAGAGACTAATTTCACTTTTCAGTTTCCTCATCTTTATATGATGATTTATATGATGATTCCACATCTTTAAAAATGTGATAATAATATTTACACTACCACACTGGGGTGATGAGGGAGTACAACTAAAGAATGTTTGTAAATTGCTTTGTAAGCCTTAAGTTATTATATGAATTTGAGGTATCATTATTAGGAAAGATATGATTGGAAAATGTTACCTATAATCGTGCACAGTGTGAGGAGTGGACATACTGAGTACTGCATTGTTATTCATATCTGAACAAAAAACAGAAAGGAAAGTCTCCAGAACATAGAGCGGGGCCACTATGTAGAGTTTGTGGAAGAATTTGGACAAGACTGATACAAAATGAAAAGGTCCAGATGGGTTGTGATCTATACCTCTTAGAAGGAGCACCAATATAGATGTGATCATGGAAACATTAAATTATTGAAGTTTTGTATTTTGGGGGTGGGGAGTAATAGTCTAGTCCTTATTTAATCTCTATAAGGAATTTCCTGCCACCAATGTGGAAAAAGGAGCAAATTTGCCATTTAGATTCTTAGAGAGCATTCTGGGAGAATGAAATGTAAGTGGTATACTGATGGTTAGACAAACAGGAAATATCAGAAGGAGAACTTGAACCTAGGTCTTCCTGCCTCCAAAGTTAGCTTTGTATTTACTCTATATTATATAAGTCAATATATGGACATATGTATATATTTATCTAATATATGTCATTTTTTCTCATTAAAATGTATTGTTATTATCATTCCTTTGTCTTGTCATTTCCTCCTAAAAATGGAAGTTTTTCTGAGTAACTGAGAATTATTTATTTAGATTCCAGTTGTACTGTTATTGTTTACATTTTCTATATGGGATTAAATCTAATGTATTTGGAAGCTTATTAAGAAAGTTCCATTAAAATCACCTTATTTCACTCTCTAGATTAGTTTTGCTGTTGAAAAGTCACAATGAGTACATTACTTCTATCCAACAATGAAGTTAATCACAGATTTTTTTTTCTTCTAGCCAGATAGTTTTATCTAATTTTTTCCCAGTATTTCCTAGACAATGGAAACTGGGGCTGCATACTTTAATACAGAATCTGACACTAGTCAATCAGCCATTTAAACATCACATATATTGTAATAGTAAGTATAAAAAAATGTATCCTGAACTCATACCACTCAGTTGAGTTTATGTTCTTGCTTTCTGTTAAAATTTTTACCAGTACCTTGGACAGCAGACAAGAAACTCGACTAGGAAAAGAAAAATCTTTATACAATCACTTTTTTGTTGGGTTTTGCTTTTTTGTTTTTGTTACTTTAGCCATATATAGGGGAATAGAAATTATATCCAGAAGAAAAATTCTTAGAGTACCTGAGCCCCACTTTCAACTCTGCAAACATGAAGGGGTTCAATATTACCTTTACTCAAAAGTTAATTATGCTATCTGGATAGATTTGCTGCTAAGAATCAAGCATAAGACTTCAGTATATAGCAGATGCTACAGGGAGTCTGAAGTAGCACAAGCATTGTTGGAGTTCCAAGTATGAACTCTTATAGGCTCATGACTGACCCAGAAGAATTTGATGGACTTGTGCCAACTTGATTAAATTCAAAAGGAGTCAGTCCCAAGGGCACTCTTTTTCTATTTAGCAGCTTTCCTGAGGCAGGCACACAAATATTTCTATGGTAGCTAATCATTACCTTTAATCCATTACCAAAAAGACTAATACCTCAATACAGGTAGAGGTAAATACAACCTGTAGAGAACAAACAAAAATGTCAAAGAAAACTTTGCCAAATATTGAAGTTAAAAGTGGAGATGAAAATTGCCATTTCAGAAAAATATAAGTTTTTAAACAATATCTAATTATTTAGCAAATTTTCTTCCCCCTAATATTGCCAGTGCAAGAAATTAATTTTTTAAAAGTCAAATAGGAACAAAATAGATCATTCAATGTTAGAGATGGAAAGGACCTTAGAAGTCATCTAGTCCATACCTCTTCATTTTGCACTTGAAGAACCTGAGATAAAATGACTTTGTGTTAGAGCTAGGAATAGGTCCTAAACCTCTGATCTCCCAGTTCAGTGTTGTTCCCCTTTCCTATCAGTTTTTAGAGCTTGTTATAATTTTTATTCCAAATTTATGAGGTGTGTCAAACTCAATATGCCCAAAATGTTTTCTTTCCCCCAACAAAAATGCTCTATTTTCTCACCTTCTTTATTTGACAGTATCATGATCTTTCTCATCATCCAGTCTTGAAATTCCAGAGTTATCTTTTCTTCCTCTTCCTTACTGTCTACATTCAAATTTTGTTTATTCTAACTTTGAAACGTGGTTAATGTTTATTCCCTTATTTCTACTCCTAACACCTCAGTTCAGACCCTTAACACCTTTTACCTCATCTCCTTCATTAGAATGCAAGTTCCTTGAAGGCAGGGATTGTTTTTGTTTTCTCATTGTTAGCTCCAATGCTTAGTATAGTATCCAGTACATAAGTGCTTAATCCATGTTTATTGATTGGTTCATTGAATATGATTTCAATATGACTCCTTCTGGTATTATTTCACAATTCTTTTTCATCCTCTCTACACTTTAGTCAAGCTGAATTATAATCCATTCCTATACCTCATCCTGACTCTTACCTTTGTGTATTTAAGTGCTCTTCTCATATATTGAATAGACATGCCCCATATTTTTATTAAAATAAAATCTATCAAAAAGAATATATTAAGAATCTACTATGTGCCAGATGGTGTGCTAGGTGCTGGAGATACAAAGGAAAAATTAAACAATCCCTACTCTTACTGAACTTACATTCTAATAGGAGAGAGAAAAAGTACAGACAAAAATATGCACAGCATAAAGTGAATAAATTCAAATATACACAAAATAACTAAATAGAAGGTAGTTTATAAGGGATCAGGGAAGGCTTCGTGAAGATGGTGCTTAAATTGCATCTTAAAGGAAGATAGAGATTCTATGTGGTAGTAATAAGGAGGGATTGTATTCCGTGGCTGGAGAATGGATGATGTGAAGGCACAGTAGCGGCAGATAGAGTATCAAATACAAGGAACATAGAGAATATCAGTTTGGCTGAATCACAGAAAGTAGGAAGAAGAGTAATATCCAGCGAGTCTGGGAATGATAGTTTGGGGCCGGATTACCTAGAGCTTTAAAAACTGAACAAAGGAACTTATATTGTGAAAAGAAGTCATTGGATTGGATTGTGTGGAGCAGTCACCAGCTTAGATCAGTGACTTAAGGAAAATTACTTTGGCAGCAATACATAGGATGGGCCAGAGTGAAGAAAGACTTGAAGCAAGGAGATTAATTAAGTGGCTGTTGAAACAATCTAGGTAAGAGGTGATGAGAGGGATGAACTGCTAACTTGGAGCTATGAGAGTGGAGAGAAGAGGATAGATATGAAAGTTATTCATATCATAGAAATGGCAAAACTAGACAACTTATTGGGTATGTGGGGTGAGGAAGGATGAGGAACCCAGGATCATAAACTTGAGATATGGGAAGAATAGTTGTTCCTTTCATAAAAATAGGGAAGTTTAAAAGGGGGGAGGGTTTAGGAAGAAAGATAATGATTTCAGATTTAGAAATGAGTTTATAATGTCTTTAGGACATCAAGACTCAGCTCAGATACTATGTCTTCCATTAGATTTTGCTGCCCGTAGTTGAAAGTGAACTCTTCCTCCTCAAATTTCCCTTAGGAATTTCTTTTACCCTTAGCATATTTGATCTTGTATCAAACTGATGTGGATACAAACCATGCCCTAAGGGTTAAACAGAATACTAAAGGTTGCTTTTCCAGTACTTTGTGAAGTCCTAAAGCTTATCCTGTAACTTGAAGGCATCCTAAAGTCCTTTCCCCATTATCTTGAATCTATAACAAAAAGATTGCTTTTGTCTCCCTTATACTGTGTTCCCCCAGTCCTATAATTTTTAACCTGTGTCCCCCAGCCCTGGCCTTAAATCTTTAAATCATAAAGAATTCCCTTTGTCTCTTTCATCCTGTTATAAAATTCTTTCTTGTCCTGTCTTTAATCTTTAACCCCCATAAAAACCTCAGACAACTATATTATCATTCTGAAACCTTTATATAAGCATAACTCCCCCAAATGTTGGGGTCTCACTTAGCTTTCTTGTTAAAGAAGCCTATGTGATTCACATAATAAAGCTCCCAGTAGCTACAGAGAAGGTCTACACGAGTACTCTCACACCCAAACCACTCTCCCAAAATCTGACCCCAACAACAATGATTTGTGTTTGTTTCATCATATAGTAAAGGTATTCTTTATTAGAATGTAAGCTTCTTGAGAGCAGGAACTTATAACGTTTTTCATTTTTATATCTTAGAATCTAGCACAGTACCTTGTATATAGCAGACAATAAATGTTTATTCAACTCAATTGAAAACATGGAAGGTGGTTTGTTTTGAAAATGCAGTTTTCATCACACCAAAAGGGCAAACAAAGAGGTCAATAAATCATAGAGGGCAAACTAGACGTAGATGTTAAAAGAATCTATATTAAATACACAATTTCATGTGATAAAGTTAGCTCCAGTGTTATTTACCAGAGGTTTGCCAGCACATAAAAGTCTAATATTTGTAGAGCACTTTATAATCACTTTAGCTAGTTATTCATCAATAGTATTATTACATATGACTCAGCTTTCTAATATTCATATTATAAAGGTTAAAGTGAAGATTCATGAAAAGTAAACAATATGCATAGTCAGTGAGTCAGCAATAGCTAATGAGAGGCAAGTGAACTGTCATGTACACCGACTGTCAGCACGCACACTCCAAGCTCTATTCTGGCTTCCTTCTCGTTCATATCTACACTCTCATTTGGTGATCTCAGTAGCTCTCATAGGTTCATTTATTATCTCTATGCAGATAACAGCCCCAGTATCTGTCCTGAAAGACAGTCGCCTAGCACCAACTGCTTACTGAGTATTTCAAACTGGGTGTCTCACATGCATCTCAAACAGAACTGATTATATTTTCCTCAAAGCCCTTCCTTCTGAATTTTCCTATTTTTGTCAAAGATATCACTGTCTCTCCAGTTATGTATGCTCATAACCTTGGATTCAATGTCATCTCCTCATTATTCACTTCATATATCCAATCAATTATCAAATCTTGTCTTTTCTATTTCCATCTATGTCCCTTTCTCTCCACTCTGACAGCCACTACTCCTCATCATCTCTTGCCAAGTCTACTACAATAGCCATCTAAATGCCTCCCTGCCTCAAATTTCTCTCCACTCCAATCCATCTTCCACACAGCTACCTAAGTGAGTCTCTGGAGTGCTCAATTAATTCCAGTCACTCCTTAATATTATTTTTAGGATTAAAGGTTCTTAGCATTTCTTATGTCATGCACTCCTTTGGCACACAGAAAGTCTATAAATTTCTTCTTAGAAAAATGTTTTTTAAATGCATAAAATAAAATACATAGATTACAAAGGAAACTACTTATATTGAAATAATCAAAATATATGTTTTAATGGGTACAGACTCTGGTTACGGATCCCTACTAGGACAAAATATAAATTTTTCCATTTGGTATTCAAATATCTTTACAACTTGATCCTTTCTTACTTTTCCAATGTTCATACACATTATTCTCCTCTGCACTATATATATATATCATTGAGCAATACTGGTCTTCTTGCTGTTCTTTATACATAGTGTTCCTTCTCTATTGTCTTTTATTGGCTCTCCCCCATGCCTAGAATATTCTCACTCTTCACCTCTGCCTCCCAGAATCCCTGGTTTTCTCTAAAACTCAGTTCAAATTCCACCTTCTGCAGGCAGCTTTCTTATCCCCCAGCTGCTAATGCTTTCCTCTCTAAAATCACCTTATAGCTATCATAGCTTTCTCACAACAGATATGTGCACATTGGCTCTTAGTTAAAATGTAAGCTCTTTGAGTGTAGAGACAATTTCTCTTTTGTCTGTGTCCCCAGTGGTTAGCACAAGGCCTGGAAAATGTAAGAACTTAATAAAATGCTTATTGATTAAGGATGTGGAATTATTTCCTCAATGTATGGAACACAAAATGCTAGAAATCATCAACCAGGGACCAATCCACTATTTAATCCTTTGACCCACAGAACCAACTCTTTATAAAAAGAAAGGGGGATTTGATTTTGACACTATTCTCATGTGAATGAAATACACAAAAATCAACATATTTGAAGATTTTATCCCTGTTGCTGTTATCTTCTTAACACTTACAAGTGTTTTAAAAGTCCACAAAAGGTCAGAAACTATTTCTTGCTGAATATCTTCACTAGCTATTCTGAATATTTTTTAAAAACTGAAACTTAGATTTTACCACCTAAAATATCCCTAGTAAGGAAACTTCCTCTACCAGTGCAAATCAGTACCTTCTCTGAAACTTAGTCTTACAGAATTCCCTCAAATCTTTGAAAGAATGTGATCTGCTCTGAGAACCACAGCCAATATGTGTCAAAAAATAAATTGAACTCAGGTCTTCTTGAATAAAAAGTCAGCTATCCATCTACTGCATCATATTCTCCTTGGAATTTAAAAAACATCTCATTTTTTTAAAAAAACTCTACTATCCTCCACAGGCATATACTTTCCTATTTCCTACCAGGTCAGACATCATCTCAGTCTCTGCTTCAAGCTGAGTCAACATGACATTCGTTCTGATCAGTCACTCATCCTCCCATCAATGAGTCGTCTGAGTTATTGCCTCCCACCTTACAGCACTAATTCAAACTGTGCAGCAGAATTCCCTGAGAGCACTTTCTCCTCTCATCTTAGGCAGAATTGTCTTTCTTTAGTTCACATGCAACAATTTCTCTGCCTTCCTCTCAGCACAGGTGATTTTCTGTGAACATTGCTTCAGTGATTAAGTGACTAGGATCCAAAAACAGTTCTTATCCAAAGTGCTCAGGATGCTCCAGTGTCAGAGGAAAATTTGACAAGAAGAGGGATTTTATGCCATCAGGTGCACTAGGGCTCAAGCCCATGGAAGTGGATGTCATGATTAAGAGACTGATGTTTCCTAAGACTTAGTGGAAGTTTGCCAAATGAGCCCCTGACCATCTTCTTTGTCCTCATTAAGAAAAGAACACTGGGTTTGGAGCCAAATGATCAAGTCCCAATTCTGCCTCTTGCAAGCTGTGTGATTTATATAAACAAATCACTTAGTTGTCCAGAAACCATTTAATGAAGGATTTAACTTTCACACTAGAGGGAGTCTACTGTTTTGATAAGTGGTTGCTTCAGTCACCAACTATTTCTAGGTCTGGGATTCAATGATGCTTTATTTCATCTAGTCCTCATAAACAGTCATGCTCTGATCAGATATAACCATTCCCCTCCCACCTCCACCACCATCACTGCCATTTCTGAAATCATAATCAAGTCAACTCTGTTACTGCTTCTGGAAAGATTGTGTCAATCTATTCCCCTATGGCTCCACTCATCATCCCTGTGACTTCACAGACCAAAATATCCTTCTCTTCCTTGTATGTATCATCTACCCCTATTAGAATGTAAGTTCTCTAAGGCAAGGATTGTCTTTGATTTATATATTGTATCTGTATCCCCAGTGCTTAGCACAGTACTTACCACATATTATTTAATAAATGCTATCATTCACTCCTTCCTTCAGTGTCCACATCCATAAAAGGAGGGAGTTGGACTAGTTGACTTCTGAGGTCCTTTCCAGCTATAAATCCATAAAACAGTGAAAGGTCATCAAAAAGTAAGCAAGTAGAGAAAGAGTGCTTTTCAAAGAGTGCTTTTCTCCTGTGTAGCACATGGGGATTTGTAGAACATGAAGTATTAAAAGTTACAGGCTGAACAAGGAAAATGTAACTGACAAAGACATGTGATAATTTTCACTGAAGTTCATCTGGACAGTTAACTGCATACTAATTCCTTCCCAAGGAAATCAAATTTGCAAATGCACTCCAACAAGGAACATTAGATCTGACTCAGCAGCCTCACTGGGCTCTCAGTATACACTACTGAGCTCCTGTTTTGGTTGTATCAAAGTTTGCATCAGATAGGTATTCCCAGACTGTCAGAAATACTTGACTTGAGTGAATAAGAGGAGAAAGAGCAAGGAGAAGCATGCAATGGGTCAAGGAGTTCTGGAGAGGTTGTAATCCATTCAACTTTCAATCCCAGCTCACTATCACTTATAGCTCAAAGAAAAAGTGATGTTGTTCAGTTGTTTTAGTCATGACTGATTCTTCGTCGTCCCATTTGGGGTTTTCTTGGCAAAGATATTAAAGGGGTTCACCATTTCCTTCTCTAGCTCATTTTGCAGATGAGAAAACTGAGGCAAATGGGATTAAGTGACTTGCCCAGGATCACACAACTAGTAAGTCTATAAATCATCCTGACTCTGCTAGGAACAGCACTTTATCCACTACACCACCTACCTATCCTTCAAAAAAAAAAGTTTATACACAGGTATACACACAAATGTGTACACACACCTATACATGTATTATGATGTACATATTTGTATATGTGTGTATGGTGTTGTTCAGTCATTTCAGTTGTGTTTAACTCTTTATGACCCCATTTGGAATTTCCTTGGCAAAGATACTACAGTGGTTTGCCATTTTCTTCTCCAGCTCATTTGGCTGATGAGGAAACTGAGGTAAACAGGGTTAAGTGACTTGCCCAGGGTTACACATCTAGTAAGTGTCTGAGGCTATTTGAACTCAGAAAGATGAATCTTCCTTAATACAGGCTTGGCACTCAACCCATCTCACAACCTAACTGCCCGTGTGTGTGTGTGTGTGTGTGTGTGTGTGTGTTTGTGTATGAACAAACTACAGCAGCTACAGCTCAATGACAAATTTGGTGAAATGTCTGTTTTGGTGATCTCTAAAGTCCCCTTTATTTCTTTTTGTTCTTTTTTTAATTAATTTATTTTGAACTTGAATACTAAAACTTAAATGCACAATAAGAAAAGAAATATACTATAAACAAATATTAAAACAAGTACAAAATAAGAAAAGGGGTGAAGCATTGCTACATACACAACAGAAGGTGAAAAGAGGATTCAAAATATACAGTAATAAATTTCCATTTCAAGAAGGCCTATATAATAAGTACTACACATTGTGTTCAGAGCTCTCCATCTTTTCTTTGCTTCCTTGTAAGTTTTCTTTCGTTCTTGCTGTGTACATTTTACTTTGTTCTTTTTTTCCTCTTCCACTCCCACTGCCCTAAGAAGGCTACAATTAAGCACAGATATATACGTGTATATGTGTGTTATACACATATGCATGCATGTGCATATTTGTGTGTATACACACAAAGACATACATATGTGCATGCATCCATGTACATGTACACAAGTGACGTGTATGCACATACACATATAATTTTATTATATATACATATGCATGACACATATGACACATATATAGACATATACATTCATATGAATCTATGTATTCAAATAATTTGCTAAAATCTAGATGACCTATATATTGAAAATTTCCCTGGTAAGAAAGATTAGTCAACCTAATAGTCCTGTGAAAAAAAGAAATGAGGTTAATCAGTCATTGCCTGTTATGGAGAAAACTATTTCTGCCTTACTATACTTATTTATCCTCTGTTTCTCTGAAGGTGGATAACCTCTTCATAAGTTGTTTTGGTGGTCTTTAAAGCCCCTTTATTTCTAAAATTCTCTGATTCTAAATTGAGTAACCAAGCCCATCTTTCTGAAGTATCCATGTTTCTTGGCTCCTGTTCCTTCTGCTATAGACCCCAAATTAATAATCTTACATTTAAGAACAACTCTAGCTTTACTTGGATCATGGTACCAAATACTGGCCATGTAGTTTTATAGGGAAAATAATCTGGTAGCTGTGACTTGTTTCTGCATTCCTTTTTGTGCCTACCAGATTGAAATCTGAATCTCATGCATAAAGAAGCATTTGTAGCAGGTTGAGCACTGGGACCCTGCCCAATTTGAAGAGTCAGAAGAACTGAAGTTTTAGTCCTATCTCTGTAACCTAATGACTATAACTTTAGACAAGACACCTCACCTTTTGTAGAACTACAGAATCTCAAAGTTGAAAATAACATCAGGGACATTACATTAGTTCAACTTGTTCTGAACAAGAATGTGAACTACATCACCACCACTGGATTGCTCATCCAGACCTCAATAGAAGACATGTAGTGAGAAGCAACCTGCTATTTCCCATGGTGGATTATTCCATGTTTGGATAGCTTTTATTGTTGGTAGTTTTTTTAAACAACAGTTGAAATCAGCCTCACTGCAATGTCCTACCATTCCTTCAAGTAATGCTTACCAAGGCTAAGAAGGAAAAAAATTAATGCATCTTCCACACACCCATGCTTCAAATATTTTCATGGAAATATTTTTTCTTCTCCTAGGTATACATTCCCAGTACCTTCAACTGATCCTTATATGACACAACCACTCCCATCATCCTAATTGCTCCACTCTGGATGCTCGCTAAGTTTTCAACATACTTTCTTAAAATGTGGTACTCAAAATTTAACTTCATATTCCAAAGTGATCTGACTAGTGTATTTAACTGTGGGACTATCACCTCCTGTGTTCTAGACATCATTCTCATTTTGTAATGCAACCTAAGATTTCATTAGCTTTTCTGGCTGCCATATTTCATTTTTTACTCCTGTTGAGCTTACCATCAACTAATATTCTGAGGTGTTTTTATATTGAAATGTTACCTTGACATTCCTCCCCCATCTTATATTTGCAAAATTGATTTTTAAACCCAATCCAAATTGGTTTTGAACCCAACATTTATCCTTATTAAAATTTATCTTAATAGATTCAGCCCAATACTCAAGCTTATCTATGCAATTTGGATCCTGACTTTGTCATGGAAAATGTTGGCCATACCTCCCAGCTTTTTCTGATCATGAAATTTAATAAGCTTACCAGCTATACTTTTACATAAGCCACTGATACAAATACTGACCAGCATAAGACTAAGATCAGAACCTTAAGACACTTCACTTGCAACATCCTTATCTCTTTTAGTCAACTCACTAAGAGTTGCTACTGATTATGAATCCAACTAATTGTGCTGTAATATTACTTAAAGGACTTTTTTTTCAAATAAATTGCTAAAATCTAGATAACCTATATGTCAAGAATTTCCCTGATAAGATAAACCAATTAGCAATCTTGTGAAAGAAAGAAATGAGGTTAATCAGTTGTTGCCTCTTCTGGGGGAACCTATTTCTGCCTTTATGACCACCATCTATTTTTCTCTAGATTTTAATTAACCATCCTTTAGAACTATATACTAGAATTTTGGCATTAAAAAAGTAAAACTCACAGACATTCAATTTACAAACTCCATTCTTTTCTTCTTTTTCAAAATTTAGGAAAACATTTTCCTTTGAATAGTCCTAAGAACTCAGTACCATTCTCTTTGGTTCCTCAATGATCTCTGACTAAGCAATCAAACTCACTCATTCTTTTAGTACTTTGGCCTTCATACTTTGGTCTTCAGCAACAAAGGATGAATACACACACACACACACACACACACTTCATTTATTCAATCCTAGTGATTACAACTCATCCCATACAGCTACATGCTCTCGTATTCTCCTCTTCCTTAAGTTTCAGTACTTTATTATTCATGTTCGTTTTGTCCATTTCAATCCAAATTCACTTGGCAGAAACACTGAAGCAAAATAAATCTTGAATAGTTATGCCTCCCCTCCATCAGCTGTAATCATCATTCTATCCATCTATGCAAAAAAAAAAAATTTTGATTACCTTTTTTCCAAAACAATTTTTTAAAAACCTTTCTTTTGTCCTTAGCATTCTTCATTCTGACTTTTGGCAACCCTTACTTTACACTGATAGGACCATGTTATGCTTTTGTGCCCAAGTTCCATTACTGACATTGCTTTCTTCCTTTATACATATGTCCATCAATCTAAGTTGGTCACTGAGTTACCTAAACATTTACATTGACCTCTTTAAACAGCTTCACTCTTCCTCTTCATTGGAATTTTTTTTTCTCTTCTGCCTCATTCCTGAGTTCTCTTTGCTCCTAATTTTAATTTCTCTACAGAAACTTTGTCCATGGTCCCCTACCTATCTCCTAAGCCTTTCTCTGAACCTTTGCAAATCTGCCATTCCAAAATCCACATTTTGACAATATCTCCTTAATATGAGAACGACTCCTCCCTTTCTTCACTCACCTCACTCCACCCTTGCCTATTCTATCCTTTCTGAAGTCATATTATGATCATGGGTCCCATTCTATCAAGCTTTTTTGATATCTGTGAAGTCAAATTTGCCTCATTAAATTAGGATCTCTAATAAATTTTACTTGTTACTTTGACTTTAAGTGTATAAGCATCTAAGGCTATTACCTTTATTACTGCTTTCTGTTGCTATTTTCTTCCTTATAATATGGCTTCTCAATTGGCATTATGTGTGTATATGTATATATAGGCATACATAGACATATATAGACATGTGTATGTATACACATATACATACATATATACACACATAACACATAGGGTTTCCTTGGTACCCAAGTCAATACCTTCTCTTCTAGGACAGATACCAAAGCATACCCAAAAGTCACAATCTAAAATGCTATTACTTGACCTCAGGTTGCCCCATCTATAAAATGACTAGGTTGAACTAGATCAGAGGTTCCCTGCTCCTACTGCTCCCTTTTCAAAAAAACGTTACTCAGTCGCCCACCCTAGAAACCCGCTATCTTTAACACTTTTTTAAAAATTTGCATTCCTTCAAAAAATATATGATTTTTTTAAATGCAACTTCAATTTAACAGTTTATTGTAAATTTCTGGGTTTTTTCCTACATTGAAAATGAATTGAACTGAAATTTTGATGAAGTAACTTTGTATCATATAACTATATAGTATCGTATTGTAAACAAGTCATTACATGCATATATTCCAGCCAAAGCAAGCTGGACTTCCCCGCAATGCACAGCATGCTCTCCTGCCAACATTTGCTTATGACCTTTCAATGGACTTGACCATTGATGGGTTATAACTTGGATTTTGTGGGTTTATTTGGAAAATAATGTGATCACTACAACTTTAATTCTGTTACACAACAGATGACACAGGTACAAATGGTTTTCAAAATTCTCCTCTCTTTTCTCCTTATGTTTTCACCACAAAGTTATTTTTATTCAATGGCCCCCATTTGCACCTGAGGCTACTACAGCCCTCTGGATCATTCCAGTGTCCCCTAGCCAGCAATATCACCCTCTTTGGGAACTTAAGGACTAAATGATCCTTTTAAGCTTTACAGTTTTATGATCCTATGAATCAATATTTCGCTAACCAAAGTTGTGTGTATGTGTGTATGTGATAGCTAACAAGGTATTGAAACTTAGGGAAGAGGATAATATGAGAGACATGAGTATATGGGATGAAATCAAGTCATTAAGTTTGATTAAATAGACAAAAGGCCAAAGTACTGAAAGAATGGTTAGATTTTATTGCTTAGGCTCTGTTGGTGATATTTGAATATGTATCTGTGTCACACACACACACACACACACACACTGCAATCATTCATTAGGGATGCTGTCTCTGCCCAACGACATCATTACTGCATCTCATAAACCAAAATCCTGTTCTCAGATACCATTTTCTTAAGACAACTGTGTATTTCCCACACCAACCTTTCTCTTCTGAATGCACGGCCTTTGATCAGCAAAGCTGATGTAACTGCTACCTGTATCTCTTTGATATCTTGCCCAGGACTTCACAGTACTCCTTGGCACTCTACTTATTCCTTTGGAAGCATCATTTGTCCCCACATAAATCATTATAAGGGCTGGTAGTCATCAGGTTTCACAAGTCTGGGAAGTTCTCCATCCCTTCCCAGATATATGCCCCAGAAAAACAGCAGATTTTGCCATCATTTAATCAGGTCCATAAATAAATGCTTCAGTGCTTCACCCCACCCCCAGAAAGGAGTTACCAATCAACACTACTGGGCTCTTTTTTTTTTTTTTTTTGCACCCTTAGTGAATGACCTCTCTCCTTATGGCACTTTGGATTCATATCATCATTCTTTGAAGTGCAAACAGCTGCTTCCTTTTTAGAGGGTCCAGCTTCCTTCTTAGTAGGAAGGGCCCTATATCTATTACTTAGCTACAAGTAAGCATAAAATATTCCTTTTTTCTTCTGTGTTATATTCTTCTACCCTCCAACTTCCTGACACAGGTTAAATAAGGATTCCCTTTCACCTCTTCTCCTTTTCCTCCTCTTTTTTCCTCCTTATTTTGAAGTACCTTTTTCATTTTCATTCTCCTCTGATAACCCAGAGTGTGGAGAACTATTCCTTGAGCTCCTTCACCTTCTTAGTTAGGAAGGAGAACAGAGCATGGATAGAAGTCACAGCATAAGAAGCAGTTAATAGACCTCAGTTTCCTCATGTGTAAAATAAGAGTAATTGGATTAAATGATCCCTTCAAGCCCTGCAATTTTATGTTTCTGTGACGCACTATTGGATCTCCCACTATTAACTTGTAGCAAGCTGGGGTGGGGGGAACCAGTTCAGAAAATGTTCAGCTATCATGATCCATTTTAAAATATTTTTCAAGACTTGTATGCTACCAGCAAGAAAAAAGATAATTAATTACTTAAGTAGCTAATTATTATCCCCCAAAGTGGAAGTTTGACATTTCTCCAACACATAGAGGTAAAAAATATGATTTTTCCTAATAGCAGCCCTATTTACAATGCAGCTATTATAAATATAATGCTTGCCATAAAATAAACAAAAATGTTACTCATGCCATTGTAAAAGAAATTACTCAACCCAGTAATCAATAGGAATCAGTTATTAATATACAATGAACTGATTGTTAGAACTGAATAAGCAGTTAGCAAAGTGCTAAGTTATTGAACAGCACACTTAATGGGGAATATTAAATTATCTTTGTTACATTGCAGGATGATTTGACATTAAGGATTCACCTTTTCCAAATATGTCTTAGATACAAACTGATTAAAAGGAAAATAATGCAAAAATCATAATAAAGTTCAAGTAGTAAAACAAGGAAATTAATGACTAATATATAAGGAAAGGGAATGTGTTGGGACCACCATTCAGGGTATTTTCATGAATTTTTAAAGAACATCTTGTTTTGATAACAATGATATGCATCTTCAGCAAAAAAAAAAAAAAAAAAGAACCCATTGGGTTGCTTCCTCTTTCTTTTTAAGAAGGGAGACATCTATTTTAAGATGTTCTTATTATAGAACTTCTGTACCCTAGCTCCCAATCCACTGAGCTATCTCAGACCTAAGACCGGATATGCTTTTTCTGGCATCAAGAGGTCATATTATGCATTCTGACCCTATGTGTCCTATCATTAAAGGGAAAAGGAATTAATCTCCTCTAGTAATAAAAGAAAAATCAACTTTATTTTTCATTTCTCATGTTTTGTTAATACCAAACAATCCGCTATGTTACATAGCTACCTGAATTTGGTACTGTATTTTATACACAGAAAATAAAAATAATGAAAATTCTGAGGGGAGATGTAATAAACTTAAAATTATTGTGGTATAATATACCCAGTCATCAATTCAACATGCACTGATGATGTAGTGAATGGTCAGTGTAATGGTAATGGGGAAATCTTTCTCATTCATTAATATGCCCATGTGACCTGCCTGGGCCACATGAGTCTGAATCACATGGAGCCAGTGGTGGGACGAGTTTGCTGAATGGGTAGAACAGGAAAAGGGGGAGGTAGAGCAGAGCTAAGAAGAAGTGAGTCATGAGAGCAGTCAGAGCTAGGAAGGATGCAGGCTCCTGGCTAGAGCGAGTGAAATAGCTTGTTTGCAATTTGTCTAATGGAGCTGGTTTGTGGGAAGCCTGGCGGGGAAAGACTTGGGGATTGTCTTGTTCTCTGCATTGTTATTGTGTATAGATTTTTGTTACTATGATGGATTTGGCTTTGTGGTGTCTGAATAAATGTTTTGGTTCTGCCTTCTATGTGGAGAATCTGTGGTATTTCACAATTCAGAATTGCACTAGGATATTCATGACCATGGTAGAAATTGTGAATATCACATTGACACTACAGTCAGGAAGGAGTAAGTTGAAATCTGACCTCCAACATTACTAGATGTGTGGCCCTAGGCAAAGTACTTATTCTCCATCCACCACAGTATTCTCACCCATAAAATAGGGATAATAATAGATGCTACTTCCCAGGTTAGTGTGTGTGTGTGCGCGTGTGTGTGCGCATATGTGTGTATGTGCCTGTGTGTGTGAAATGAGATAATATTTGAAAAGCACATTGTAAAAATCAAGACATTACTAAATGTGACATATTATTAGCCTGAGTATGCATAACTCTCAAAACTTTTTGTATTATAAAGAAATTAGAATGAATTTTCACTAAAGCCAAAGAATATAATTCATAGTTCTGTAATATTACTTGGTAAAACTACTAGTGTTCACTGCTCTCAGATATGTCATTGATTGAAGAAATTGGGTCAAACTTTGCTCATTCAAAAATCACACAGTGATGGATATAAGCATTATTCTTCTTTACACTCAACACAATTCTTGGCGCTCAGGCCCACGGGTGAAGAAGTTGATTAATTAGTGGCTAATATTTCTATAAATTTTTTTGTAGACAGTGCCTAGAGAAATTTTTCTCAATATTTTCAAGACCAGCACAGTATAATGAATAGTGAACTGGGCTTAGAGTCAAGAAGACAGATTCAAACAGTGTCTCTGAGACTTGTAGATCATCCTTCTTTCTTGAACAGGACCAATGACATCAGGAGGGTGATATCTTGATTTGTAATTGAATTGGATTTAAGTGGGGCAGGGCTGTGCAAAATCACTAGCCTCACTGTCTTTTCCAGAGTCATCTGAGTCCAGTGGCAAGACATAGGTCAAGATGACCAGAGATGGCCCAGATGCAGTGGGAGACTTTGGCCTTTTTTAAGCTAAAGTCTTTCCCTTGTCTCAGTTTGTCTGAGGCAACACCCATTCAATGATTTAAGACTGTAATGGTAAATAAAGTAGGATCTTTTGTTGTTTTCATTTTAGTACAATCAAGTATAATGCCTCTATTTGAATGTGACTAAGGAGGATCTTTCCCACCCATTGTCTGGCCTGGGAAGATTTGTAAAAATGTCAAGCCTGCTGTTAATGAGGCATTGGTTCTCAAGGGATATGATGCCCTCTGACTCTAAAAAGTATGTAAAGACTCTGAGATGCAGTTTTATTTGGGGGCTTAATTTTAGTAAGAAGGTTTTGAGTGCCAAATGAAGACTCTGGGAAGCTGCTAAAGAGCCCCCCAGCTTTGAAAACCCAGATGTAAGGCTTCCCTCTCTGGTGACTGGTCAGACAGCTGTACCTCTCTGTTGAATTATGGTCAGACAGAGGAAGCCATGTCTGTTGATTACTTTGGGGTTCAGGGTGTTGGCTCCCCTAAATTAGGTGAATGATATATGTGCTTGACTAAAGGATTGATACATGTGCTTGATTAAAGTGTTAACCCTTCAAAAGTTGCCTTTCTTTTTGTGAATGCAGTTCTAAGAACCTGTGATAGCAGGTCCCCTTGTGTATGTTGGGTTGCTTACTGTTACAAAGATTAATGTAAGAAATGAGACAAAAGATGTCCTAGTCTGCCTAAGCAAAAAAAAAAAATCTATCTGGGAAGGGAAGACCCTAGGGTTTCTGTCAGAATAGAAACAATTGGTATTTACACTTACTCTGAGCCAGCAAAACACAAACAATGAGGAAGTGAAGCTTGGGCTGGGACCTGCTATTGGCCAATCAGTGAAAGTTTGGGGTTTAAGGCATAATCAAGTAGTTCCATTTGAATCCCAACAGGCTTTATCAAAGCCTGGTTTTCCAGAGTTCAATTTGAACAAGTTATAGATGAAACTACATAGGACAAAAGGTTCATTGTCCCAGTTTTTTTTTTTTTTTTTAAAGATAGAATAAATAGGTAGGGAAGAGAAACAAATCTATCTCTCAAACCCCAAGATATCATGTGAGGTTTAAGTGATCAGAATTTAAAGCACTCACATCTAAGTGTATGATTCCCCATGTGGACAAAAGGAGGGAGGGAAGGAAGGAAGGAAGGAAGGGAGGGAGGGAGGGAGGGAGGGAGGGAGGGAGGGAGGGAGGGAAGGAAAGAATCAGTGTATACACAGTAACTCTGTGACCCTGGGAAAGTGACTTAGATTCTACTTGCTTCATGGGACTCACTGTCTAAGTGACTCATTATGTAAGATTCAATCTGTGTTGGTGAACAGAGTTCCCTCCTAAAACTGAAATCACAGATTCAATGGATTTGCATCAGTTTCAAAAGAATGTTCACAGTCACCAAAGTCTGACTAGTACTTCCTTTCCCATATTATAAGTCTTTGCTTTCTTCCCTCCTATCATGATTTCCTGGCCCTGTGGAATGCAAACTGTAAAATAGAATAATAGATATAAATGCCCAGCATTATATTAGATAATCAGTTAACTTTATTAATTGAGATTACATGTTATCAAGCAAACAGCTATAATAGAGCGCTGACTGTAAGGCTTTCCCCACACTTTAGCATGGTCTTAATGAGGTAGAGGTGAGCTTTAGAGACCAGTCAAGAGCATACACTGAATTTAAATCAGCAGGAAGAAAGCTAGTGTCCTAATAGCTCTATGTACTTCATAGGAAATGGGACTTAAGACATCTCATATTTATTGTAATGACATGGAGAAGGGATGAGTCAGCACTCTTGCTATTTTTTAGAGGACAGATTATACACTATTCCCTCCAGCATAAAGGGAAGAAGATAAGGATGTGGCAAACTTGTTGGCAGAGAGCTATCATTCTGGGACAGAAGGAACACTACTTGACTCACTACAGAAATCTATTGGCTCCATAAGAAGATTTTCTCCAACTTACCCTGCGTTAAAGAAATAAAGACTAGTCAGTTGAAATAGAGTTAAAGTGAAATAGGAAATTCAAGTTATCCTAGAGATGTATCATATCATTAAAAAGTTCTTTTCTATAAAATTCCATCTTAACATCAAGATCCTAGCATCTTAACCTTTTTCTCACCATACATTCTCAAAAGAAGCAAACAGACTTTTAACTGATCTATGAATAAGTTTGACATTGGTTTTACAAATTCTATTACAGTTATTACACAAGTCTTTTAACCTTTCTGTGCCTCAGTTTCATCTAAAAAGATGACAGGTTTATACTCAGTGGACACTAAGGTCCCTTCCAACTCTAAAGTCATCCTATGACTCTATGATCTCATTTGAGCCTTACAACCCTGTCAGGTAAGCATGGATGAGACTGTATATCTATTTATAGATAAGTAAAAACCTGGAGGGGTTAAGTTACTTGTCCAAGGTCATACAGCTAGTCATCAGTTTATAAATATTTACTAAGTACCTACTCTGTTCGAGGCACAATGGAAAGTTCTGGGGATACAAAGAAAAGCAGAAGATACTCCCTGTTCCCAAGAAGCTTGCAGCCTAATAGGATAGACCACATGCAAGCAATTATGTAGAAACAAGCTTTACATAGGATAAATGGGAAATAATGAAGGGCTGGAATTGAAACTCTCTTCTTCTGATGTCTGGTCCAGGATTCTTTCCACTACATTATGCTACCTCTCTTGCAAAGATTATTAGTATTACTAATATTATAGTTATCTTGTGTGTATACATGCACATGTACATACACACATATGTATAATATACATGTATATGTACACATTTGTGTATATATATATATGAATTTATATTAGACTATGAACACATAAGATCCATGATTATATAAATCAAATCATACAAATATACAAATCATACTGCAAGAAGTTTTACTTTATGCATAAAAGCTAACACAATAGAATTCCCTTAAAATATTTGGCTTAATATCTGCTTTCTGGGTAAACCTTATTATATCAGCCTTTTCCTGGATCAAGTTATCGTACGTCAAGATTTTAGTCATGTCAGGTCCATAGCTCTATAATAAGATAGGCTATTTACATTCAAAATTTCTAAAAACAGCCACTTATATACCAGTTTAATAGGTATCTTTTTTTGTTTCCATGCAGAAATTAGAACCCTAATTCCTTGAAATATTGGCCCCCAAAATTGCAAAGAACGTTAGACCAACAAAATAAAAACACAAAGCAAAGGTGAATCCATTGTGATTTATGGCTTGTTTCTTGATTTTGTCCCAGATTAAATTTTTATTTCCTTCTATAAATAAATGGCTATATGTCTTAATATGGTATTTTTTTTACATGGATCCTAAACTGGACACATAACTATATTTTCAATAAATGCAAAAAATCAACACAAAGTCTCAAAAAGTATTCATTTAATATTTCCCATAACCTACATGAAAAATTAAGTTCAGAATTGACAAAGAGCAATGTTTAATACTCACATAGATATTCCATGCCAAGTCAAAAGCACACACAACTATTTGAATACACTATCTTTCTGTGGCTAGTTGCCTTGAAGCAATGTTTAGATATAATCATAAGAAAACTCAAAAACTCTTCATCTAGATATTCTAGCTGTTATGGTCTTTCACCATAGCAGAGATGAAAACTTCACTCACTGTTTCATCCTCCATTAATTCTTTCCTTGCCACAGTATATTAGAATCTCACAATGTCTGAATATCACAGTAGACTAGACTTCTATTTCTACTGCCCTACTCATAACACTAAGCAGTAGACTTATGGCATAGCATTATACAGTATAGTTTTAAATTCTTTTGCCTTAATCAAAATGATCAAGGCAATTCTTGGGTATTATACCTCAAATCCTTATCTTTCTGGCCATTGTCATAAACACACAAAATATTTTTTTCTTCTTGGGTAGATATTATTTAATGACTATAAATGTTTAATCCCAATGAAGACTGGTCTTTTCTTATGGAAAAGCTCCAGCTGGAACTCAAGCCAGTGGAATCTACACATATGGCCACACAAAGAAAATTGTTCAAAAATTTAAAAACTCAAGAAGTTAGAGCCATATCTTGAATGGGGTTTATTTTCAAAGCTTAAAAAAAATTTGAATCATTAAATCACAAAGAAATACAATCCATCCAGTGAGTTATGCCGGGATCAGCATCAGTGACTTCCTACTGCAGAGGGTCTTCCTTTCTTGGTTAATTCTGCAAAGGGAAGAGAATTGTATGCACTCTTCCAGAAAGTCTATACTAATTATAATGAGAAGCAGCAACCACCCAGTCATAAACTTGCAAAAAGAACACTGGCAAACAATATAGCCACTTAATGAGCAGCATGTGAGACAAAGAGTGAGAAAAGGAGTCACTTGTATTGCCCAGAGTAATGAGGCACTGGGCACAAGCTGGCAGAGAGAGTTCACTTGAGTTCTTGTCTGGTCACCATTAACTACTTTTCAACTTTTAAAATGTGATACTGGCAGGTAGACAGGTATCAGTTCATTAAAGGGAAAGATATTCTAACATTTAGTTCAGTCCAAGAATGAAATGAACTTCCTCCCTAAGGAGCAGATTCCCCTTCCAGAGAGATTTTCAGACAGAGGCCAAATGATCCCTTGCTGGGTATGTTCCAGAATGTATTGCTGTGCAGGTAAATCCAGATGGCCTAGGAGGTCCATTCAGTTCTGAGTTTCTGTGATTCTGTGAACTGTCTCCACATGCTTCACAAGCATTTTTATCTCTTCAGGCTACCAGAAAGGCCCCTACTCATGCTTTTCTTCACAAAGCTATTATATAGGAGGGCAGATTCACAATGGCCTAGTAACAGGAAGTACAGTCTAGCTTCACTCAACAACTTTTCCACAAAGATCTAGAAAATGCATCAGAACAAGTCCTGACGTAGAAATCCAAGGAGAAAAAAAGGGAGTTCTTTGTTGAGCCAAGACCTGGACAGAGAAACAGGCAGAGAGGTCTATGGAGACTGGGGGTGGGGTTTGGAGTCACAAACTGAGTATTCCAGCAGACAGGAATGGAAAGACCTAGGCTATGCAGCAGGGCAAGATGAAGAAACAGATGCTGATGATCAGCTCTGTTATTCACTACCAGATTCCAAGTCTCAGTTCCAGGGAGAACTGAAGAAGGTACTTGCACCCAGATGGGTTAGGCCCTAGGGCTACAGACTCCAGGACACATGTGGCCTTCTAGGTTCTTGGGAGCAGCCTTTAGATTGAGTCCAAGTTTTACAGAACAAATCCTTTATTAAGGAGATTTGTTCTGTGAAGTTCCTCCGCCCCCACTCCACCCCCCCACCCACCCCCAACCCCCCCACCCTCCCACCCCCCGACCTAGGCTAAGTACTGAGCTAGGAATAAGTTTAGAAGCAAACAATAACTGTGTGGCTCTGAGAAGGATCTCATTTCCAGCATCCAGTCTAGTCCAAAGCCTACATTGGTATAATCACGCAGGAATCCCAGATTAAAAAGGAGCTTTCAGTTCTGTCATTCTGAGCCTGTAAAGCTTTCTGCCTGGCTGATGGTGGCTGAGTCCAGTAGTAGTTTATGAAAATTCTAAAAGGGGAAAGTTCACCAGAATGTTGTGCAGACCTAAATCCAGGTAAGGCAATTGCAGAGCTCTAATCAGGAAAAAAAAAATAGTGCTCAGATTTATCCCTAAATCAGAACATATTAGGAGCACTGAAAGCCTGAGTTTTTCTTGAGATCTGGGAATGATATAACACTCAATGTCCTTCCTCAAGAAAGCAGTAAAAAATGATAAAAAAAAGAAAGAACAGATATCCAGTACAGACATTCTCCCCAGAAGTGTGCAGAGAGAGACTTAACATAGACCTTAATACAAAGTCCAAAGTTACAAGATAAGCTGGAAAAAGGAACAAAAAATTCCAACATAAAAAGCTCTTGTGGTGCCAGGGATGTTTAAAGCATAAACCCAAAAGAAAAGAACGACTCCAAAACAAAGACTCAAAGAAAAATATACCTTGGACACAAATTCAGCTAGAATTTCTAAAATATATGAAACAAAAGTTTGAAAAAAGAGCTAAAAATGTTTTTTAAACCAAATGAGAGTACTAGAGGAAAAAGTGGGAAAAGAAAATAAGAACTATGGAATAAATATTTGGAAAGAGAATCAACAGCCTGAAGCAAGAAGTATAAACCTTGACCAAGTAACAAACTCCCTGAAAATTATACTAGAGTGAACAAAAGCTAATGTCATCATGAGACAATGAAAAAACATTGAAACAAAATCACAAGACAGAAAAAAATCAAAGAAAATTCAGAGAAAAAACAACTACTCTCAAAAACAGATCCAGAAGAGATCATTAAAGAATCAATGCAGTACTGGAAAATTGTGAGCAAAAACAGAGCCTAGATGCCTTCTTTCAAGAAATCATAAAAGAAAACTGTTCAGACCTCTTAGAACAACAGAAAGTAGAAATAGAAAGAATATACAAGTCATGTCCTGAAAGAAATTTCCAAATGAAAATTCTGAAGAATATTATCACCAAAATACAGAGCTTCCAAGTCAAAGAAAAAAAATAATGCAAGCAACCAGAAAGAAAGAATTTAAGCACTAGGGAGCCATAAGGATTACACAAAGTTTAGCAGTCAACACTATCAAGGAGTAGAAGATTTAGAATATATTATTCCAGAAAGCATAAGACACAGGCTTAGAACCAAGAATAACTTACCCAGAAAAAGTGAGTATAATCCTACAGAGGGGGAAAATGGATCTTTAACTAGAGGACTTCTAATTATTTCCGATGAAAAATTAGCTGAGTAGAAGTTTTGACAGGAATCAAGAAAAAAATAAGCAAAATCATAGCCAGCATGTATGTAGTGTCTACTAAGTGCCAGGCATTGTGCTATGCACTTATCAAAAATTATCTCATTTGATCCTCACAAAAGTCCTGGGAAATAGGTTCAAAACATCCCTACTCTACATATAAAAAAACTGAGGCGGGGGAGAATAAGTGACTTGCCCAGGACCACACAATGAGGGAGTATCTGAAGCCAGCTTTGAACTCAGGTCTTCCTGACTCAAGGCCCAGTGCTCTATCCACTGAACCACCCTGCTGCCAAAATATGTCACTAATCCTAAGAAACTAAATAAGGGTAAGGGGTCTATATTGGGAAGTGGCACATTTATTCTCTCAAAACTATACCATCATCCGGGATCATAGAAGAAGTTTCTGATGAAATAGAGGATATGGGAATGATTCTGTTATGTTCTGGTTAGCCTAAAAGAAGACCGAAAAGGGAAGAGAGGGAAAAGCTGAAGGAAAATCACACATTTGGGGTGCATAAATAGGACTCTATACAAAGAAGAAAGAATGGAAAAGGTGACACTCGAATCTCACTTATATGATTAGTCAAAAGAGAGACAAATATATACAAACCTAATTTGGTTTAGAGCTATATCTCACTCAAAGTGGAAACAAAAGAGAAAGGAGAGAAGTGAAAGGCAACAGTAAGAGGGAGGGCAAATTTAGAAAGTCTTAAGCAAAACAAACTTAAAGAAAGTATGGGAAACAAAGAAAAGAAAAAACTTCAAGAGAAAAAGATGGAGGGAAATGCACAATTAATATTCATAGCTGGGAGTCTGACTCAGAGGGACTCATCCATAAAACGGAAGATGATAGCAGAACACATTTGATGGAAGAACCCACACTATTTTGCCTCAGCTGAAGAAAAGGAAAAGAAAATAGAGCTGGAGTGAAAAAAAAAGAAAGAAAGAAAGCAGCAGCAAAATTAGGCATTAAAAGGGATAAACTGAGAAACTAAATTTTGGTGAGAAGTAACAAGAAAATGAATTAATATCAATATTAAACACATATGCACCAAATGGCATAACATCTAGATACTTAAAGGAAGAGTTAAATGAGTTAGAGAGAGAAATAGACAGTAAAACTGTAACAGTGAGGATCTCAACTACCCTCTTTTAGATTTAGATAAAGCTAACCAAAAATAAGTGAAAAACTTCAACAGAAATTGAGAAAAGTTAGTTTTGAATGGCCTCTAGATGTTATTGAATAGGAATAGGAATATATTCCTAGGCAGTAATATACTTCTCAGCCAATCAAGAATCTTCCAACTGCTGTCTAGTGTCCATCCTCCATCCCATTCCCCACCCCAGATACTCTCCCTCCTTCCTCAGGGAAATCAGTGACTGCCTCATAAGTCTTTCTCTCCTATTTGATACCAGGGGTATTGCCCTCATACCAGGAGACTTCAGTATATGTGTTGATACTCTTAAATATCCTAACTTTCCAGTTTCTCATTTCTAACTTGCTCATTTCTCACGATCTACTCCTTCACCTACCTCTTCAGATATGGTCACAGGGTTGATTGGCATCACCCAGAAATGCACAGCTTTCATGTTTCTGAACTCTGAATTTCCTTTCTCTGCTCGTAATCTGTTGTCATTCCACCTCTCCGTCTGACTCACAATTCCATACCCTGCTTTCAGTCTTTGCTGTGGCCTCTAATCCCTTGACCTCGTGGTTCTGTCAGAGCCCCTGCAGTAGCTATGCTCTCCTGTCTTCCTCATCTTTTCCCTAGGGGAGGAAGCCCAATTCTACACTGTCCTCTTCTCAAGTCCCTTGCTTTCTTCTTTTTTTAAAATCCCCAATCTTACTCTAAGTCTCAGTCTTGAATCACTCTCACTGTCTACTTCATTTGTTCTTACGCATGTGTTACTGAACAAAGCTGAACAACATCATGAAATCATGCTGAGTTGGCTTTAAATTTATACTATATAATCTCAGCTAAGCTTCCTCTATGGCAAGATAACTTTTTATACCTCCCTACTTGATTCACCATCCCCTTCACCATAGTGGTCTTCAAAACTCTTTCATTCTTCCTCAGAAATCTCTTATGGTTTCCCCTCTCTTGCCCTCTCAGCTAAGAATCTTGCCTCATATTTTGAGGGAAAAAAATGGAGGTCATTCATAGAGTGTCCCCTCTTCTCCCGTTCTCTTCATCTCACAAATTGTAGGTGCCCTTTGTCATGATCTCCTTCTCCTTCCCTGTCTCACATGAAGAATTGGACCTTCTAACCCTTACCTTTCTACATATGCAAATAATTCCACTGCATCCTGCTTTCTCCAGGAGACTGCCCCCTCCCTCGTCCCCACCTTCTTGTTCATCTCTAATCTCTCCATGTCTACCGGTTGCTTCTCTACGTCCCATAAACGTCCATTTTTATCCTTTCTCAGAAAACCGTCATTTGATCTGTCCATTCCCACTAACTATTGCCTCCATACCTCTCCTCCCATTTGTGGCTAAACCCCTTGAGAAGATTGTCTGTAACCTATTCCTCTTTATTTTCTCTCACTCTTTTTTTACGTCCCTATAATAAGGTTTCTAGTTTTATCATTCAACTGAAAATGCTCTTTGAAAGTCATCAGATCTACAGGCTGCGTTTTCAGTCCTCATCCTTCTTGACCTCCCCACTGACTTTAACACTGTCCATCACTTTCTTCTTATTGATGCCTTCTTTTTTCTTGGTTTCTGTGACATTGTGACTGTCTTTTAGTTTTCCTTCTAACTATCTGACCTCTCAGTATTCTTTGCTGGATCTCCATCCAGTCATGCCCACTAAATGTAGGTATCCCTCAGGTCTCTGTCTTCGGTCTGTTCTCCTTGGATCTATTCTTCTTCCATACTTTTCCCTTTTTAATCGCATCAGCTCCCATGATTTCAATTATCATCTCTGTGCTGATTTTCAGATCTATTTCTCCAGTGCTAACCGCCAAATGCCTATTAGATGCCTCAAGTTGGATCTGTAGACATCTTAACTCAAACTGTCAAAAACTAAACTCATTATTTTTCCCTCAGGAGCTGCCCCTTCTTAAGTTTCCTATTACTACCGAAGGCAAAAGCATCTTTTCAGTCATCCAGGTCCAGAACCTAGGTATCATCTTTGATTCTTCACTTTCTCTCACACCCCATATCAAATCAGTTGTTAAGTCCCGTTGATTGTATCTTCATGGTTTCTCTCTCATATATATAACATTCTTTAGAATATCTCTCTTCATAGCATTCTCTCCTATAGCACTGTGTTCACCCTGTTACAGGCCCTCATCATCTCACAGCTGGACTACTGAAATAGTCTTTTGGTTGGTCTCTGCCTCGAGTCCATCCTCCATTCAGCTCCAATCAAATTGATCTTCCAAAGGGCAAATCTGACCATGTCACTTCCTTATTTATTAAACTCCAGTAACTCCCTGTCAAGCCAAAGATAAAATATAAAATCCTCTGTTTCGCATCCAAAACTTTTCACAACCTGGACCTTTCCTATCTTTCTAGTGTTTTTAAACCTTAATCTCCATATATTCCTTCATCTGATGACAATGGCTTCCTTGATGTTTCTCACACATGACATGACATCTCCAGATTCTAGTCATTTTTGCTGGTTGTTCCTGATGCCTGGAATACTCTTCCTTCGCATCTCCAATTCCTAGATTCCCTATTTCCCTTCAAGTCTCAATTAAAGTCCCTTCTGTTATAAGAAGTCTTTCATGATTTCCCTCAATGCTAGTGATTCCTCTCTACTGATTATCTCTTACTTATTATATATGTATATATACATATATGTATATATGTATATACTTATACATAAATATATATATATTCATTATATGTCTATGTCTCCCATATTAGGCTGTGAGATCCTAGAGAACAGAGATTTTTTTGGCCTGTTTTTGTATTCCTAGCCCTTAGCACAGTGCCTGCCACATTTTAGACACTTAATAAATACTTTTTAACTAACAGACTAATGTACTCAAAGTATAGATTGAGATTTTTTTTAACGTAGATGATGTAGAGATTTGTTTTGTTTGACTATACAAGTTTGTTAAAAGGAGTTTTGTTTCTCTTGATTTCTCAATCAGGGAGGGAAGTTGAGAGGGAGAGATCTTGATAAAAATAAAATAAATTTTAACTTAAAAGAAACAAGCATTTATATACTCATTCAAATACTCAAAGGGATTTTATTAAAGTAACTACTCTTTCCAAAACTGCATAAAATAAATGATATGGCCTGCACATCCTATATGACTCTTGCCTGTGACCTCTCCTAAATTGCCCACAATTAAGAGACCTTCCTTGCATTCTTTTGACATTGTGGGGCTAGCAGTATATCATGTTGGCTGTCTATGACTCATTCCTCTCTCTTGCCATGTCTATAGCCTGTTGGGTTTTTTTTTATTCATATGTTTCTTTGATTGTAGCCATATAGAAACACTAGAAAGGCACTGGTATTAAAAAGATGGTCCTTTAATTTTATGGATGAGCTTGAGACCATCAAAGGAAGCTGGCAATTTTTGAAAGGCAACCCAGCCCACTTTCAAGTCTAAACAAGACTCTCCATTTTCCATGGATGAGTTGTGTAGGTTGTCTCTTCAATTGGAGTTGACATTTTTTTCTACTTGTGTATTTTTTTCTTTGTGAAAGGTTAAATCACTTAATAAGAGCACAGGATTTCAGAGGTTGATTTAATCTATACAATCGTATTCGCAAACAGCACCAGTTGCAGTAATTTGTCATGTACAAGGCAAGAAGGTCTTCATGACTTCACACTGTGTTTCCTTCATGACAGTCAAGGAAATTTTAGAGGCATTAATTTACCTAGTTTATACCACAATTATTATTAATGATCTTAGGACCATTGAACAAGCTTATCTCTGTACTTTCTTCTTTCTATATCTTGTATCCTTATATGTCTTTCAAGAAATCTTGTACAATTTTGACATACGAATGGAATACTTCATTGGTCAAAAGTTTTTAAGGCAGCATTATGGTCTAGTTACTCAAATGATTTTTTTCTTTAATCAATAAAAAATAAACAGTGTAGAAACTTGCATTCTCTGCATCTTCCAGTCAATTGTATCATGGGAAAGATGTGGTCTATTCTAGAATGTAACTCAGTGAACCTTTTTTTCACTTCTATTATCTTGCTTTAAAGATACCCTTGATATATGTGTAGGTTGTTATATGTTAATATATATGCATACATATAAACAGGAGGTGGAAAGGGGAGAGGGGGGGGAGAGAGAGAGAGAGAGAGAGAGAGAGAGAGAGAGAGAGAGAGAGAGAGAGAGAGAGAGAGAGATGGAGGGAAAAGAAAGTAGCAACATGGGCTGGTAAATACTGATGTTCAATCAGCTATTCTAAATGATAATGTCCAAGATTTTTTTCTACAATCTTAGTATATTCTTTTTCTTCATATGTAAATTGGCTACTTCATGCCCAGACCTCTTCTATGTAATCATGATTTTGTTTTTTTTCCCATCTTTGTTTTCTCCAGTACCATTTCTACTTTCTCTCTGAACACAGTGCTAGACACGAGAAAAAAAAAAACCAAAATTTGAAATAGTTTTAGAGAGAAACTTATTTGGTCATTTCAGAGAGAGAGAGAAGAAGGGGTGACTCCCTATTGAGTCTGTGTAAGTTTTACATTATATAAAGTTCAGAGAAGAATGTTAACACAAAAATTAGTAGAGAGGAAAGTACACAGACAAGATCTCTCAAGGTGTATGTCAGTAAACATAAACATTCAAATTTGAGAAACCCAAAACACAAGCATTGGGTAGAACTAAACAAGTGGGATCTTATACATTTCCTGCTCCCATTCTAAGAATTTCCTGTAGTCATCTGACTTTGTCAAGGTCTCTGAGATCAATCTGACCACTAATGTAAGCTTTTATGTTAAATAATTTTCTAATTACATAAAGGTAGGTTCAAACAATATAATACATAAGACTTTCCAAATCCTATGTAATAAAATATTTCCCTGCAACATGCAGGACTATAAAGTTAGAGTCCAAATATAATGGTTCCACTGTTCTTGATGGCATAAAGAATGTGTCATTTAAAACTAATTTGTAGATAATTTCCATCTGTTGTTCATTGGTTCTCCAACTCTCGATTTATTCTTACATGTCTTCAGGATGACTTTGCCTAGTTGGTTCTCTCCCTAAGCTTTCTTTATGCTGGTTTTTACTCTCCACTGCTTTTTGCTGTTTTATGAGTCAATAAAGCTCATAATTTCCTAGGAACCTACTCAGTAAAATTTTGCCAAAAAGTTTATATTCTCAACTAGTGTCATCCTTGGCTGCCATAACTCTCTGCTTTAAAAAGTCAGTCAAGCATTTGCTGAGTGAGGCAATTTAAGCTTTTTTTTTTTGTTTTTCATTATGGCAATTGATTTATGTCAGTTACAGTTCTTTATGAAATTTCTATAATGGATGCCAATGTATTTTCCTCCATCTATTTTCCATTTTTCAGAGTTAACACCTAGTTTAAATAGGTCAGGTTAGAGTTTTTTTCAAACTACTTCATATCTTTTTTAAAAAATATATTGTTTCTTTTAGGTTGATATTAATTTTGATGTTTGCTCTTATCAATTGTTGGTCTTACTACATCCAAACATACACTCCCACATCTGTAATACATTATTCCCTATACATTAAAATGGAATTAATTTAATGTTTAATGACATATTTTATATTCACCAAACCCAATATCTTCTGATTCTTATCTTAAAGAATATGTTCATAATGTATATGACTGACATTTTAGGATCATCTACAAATCACTGGCATTTATCACTTGTTAGTCTTGAAACACATTTTCTAACATATATTTTACCATTCTTATCATTCAACCTTTTGCATAGAAGTTATCGAACACCAAAGTATATGTTGATTTAATTTGGAGAATTATTAAGCTCTCCATAACATTTCTCTACTTTTTCATCCTGTGTGACAGATATTGGCTCACATAATATAATTATTTTAATTATTTTTATAATGGTCTCCGGAATTGCTTATCATGACCACTCCCACTTTGAGCTGACCAAACGTGTCATGAAGTGATATATCTTGCTAAGTTTAGATGATGATGATGATGTGTGTATACACATATCTACCAATTCTTTTACTTGTATCTCCAAGGAGAATATTTCAGCCATACTTCCATTTCACTGAAATTACCTTTTGCGTTCTGGTTTCATTAATATTGAGAACTCCAAGATCAATATCATTTAATTCTTCCATGACTGTCTACTCATTGATCAGTGAGAAAAGATGACACATTAGAATTAATTTTTATAGGCAGGAACAAGTAGTGTAATTTTTAGTACCTTTTGTCACACTTTCTATCACTCTGTCACTATAATCATGAAAGAAAAAGGAGATTAGACAGAACTGAGGATCATTTTGTATTTTTCTTTGCTTCATTCACTGCCATAGGCAAAAAAAAATTTATAATCAAGTAATTAGCCTATTGGTAATGAGTTTCTCTGAACTTAGCCCAGCCAGTCCTTGGAAAGTGGGCACACTCTGATTCTAGTATTATACTTGAAGCCTTTCCAGTATGAAATACACTACCAAATTTTATTCTTTTGGAATAGTCTTTAAGAACCTAGAGTCAGCTTCATACTATGATGAGGCTTCAGAGCAGGATGCAAGCATGCAAAGACAACAAAAAAGTGAATATTGGAAAGAGTACTGTATTGTAAGGAAAGGTACTTCAGCACTTTTGGTTGCAGTTTTTTCATCTGTAAAGGAAAGGGACTAGATATTCACCAAGTCCCTGCCAGCTATTACTGCATACGTTCCCCCACTGTCAGGAGAAAAACAGGACTTTCCTCCCCCTGTCCTTGCTCCAATTCCCTTCCATCATCCTGGTTCTACAGTTGAACCTGCCATTTTCTTCTTTGAAACTGCTATTGGCAATGCTATAATAGACAGGAGAGGTTCCCTTCTCTCTTCTTCTCTTCCTATATATGGACATATATAACCCTATTGGTCATGCACTAAGAAAAGAAATAATGTCAGATGGCACTAATTGAAAGGTAGAGAATTATCATAGATTATTCCTAAATCATCCTAAATGGACAAAGACTCCAGAACTTTATGATGCCATGGCCACAGGTGAAAAAGATACCCATAGGTAAAAGTGGACACCACCTGCTCTCTGCTGGTCTTCCCCTGAAACCATTGCAGCCATATTACCTCACTGAAACTAGAATCCTATCTGTCTCTTTTGCTTCTTTTTCTTTTCAGTCTGAGCACTCTGTGTTTGCAAAGGAAGGAGACTCATTAAGATTCACCTGTAATGACAAGCAATGCTTAATAATAATCTGGGTAAACATTCTAAATGTTCCTGTGAACACAAATCCATGGGCATTAACTAAGAGGAGAATTAAAGGGAAAGGATAGGAGGCATAGGGAATTCCTGTTAGATAAGTACTTCTATCAGCTAAAGAAATCTATCAACTAAAAAAATCTGGGCCAGCAATAATATGTGCCTAAAAAAGAAAAAAATAACTCAACTACCCTCCTCCCCCAAAAGGTTGGCTGTATAATAACTGGTAGTTTCCAGCCAGATAATCTCTTGGAATTACAAATTAATTACATGAATATTCAGCCTATAATGATTAACTAATTTAATAAAAACACATTGCAAGGTAAAACAGTGTCACAAGGGCACTTGGCTCCATAATAATAACATAGTAATTTACTTTTGAGTGATTTGACAAAATGTCCCTTCAGCAAGGTTTGATGACATTAAGATTTTGGTTGCAAAACATTAATGGCATTAATTTTTGTTGAATTCAAAAGAACTTCAATGAATTGAATTATTATGAAATTACTTTAGTGAGGGGAACTTCAGATGATGGGAGAGAGGGCTTATGTATGATAAAATGAACTAGTTGGAAGAAATATCTCAAACATAGGAGAAGCAGTATGGTATAGTAGATAGAGCACTGGGCAGACAAAGTCAGGAGGTCTAAATTTGAGCAGTGATTCCACTACTTAATGGCAATAATGCACAAATCACATAATATCTCTGGGATTCATTATCTTTAGCTGTAAAATGAGATGGCTGGACTAGCTCACATCCAAGCTCTCTTCCATTCCATTTGAACAATCATAAGCTCATACTAAAATCAGTAAAATGAGGATGATAATGCCTGTATTCCTCCTGGATTGCCTGGAGAAGCAATAATCTATAAAGTACTCTGTAAAGGCAAGCTTTCATCATCATCATCATCATCATCACTATTGTTACTTACGGTTGCATAATGCCCTAGCTTACATTCCTTGCAACAGTTTAGTGCTTTCGGTAAAAGAAGTAAAATTTACCTGTTGCTGGGTGATATGAAAAAAGGGGAAAAATAACATGGATGGTTGAAAATGTAGTGAACCCATGCCAGTAATTTTTTTTCTGAATTTTTCTACCCCTATTACCAAGGTTTGAAAATAATCCTCTATCTTTGAGACTGGGTGTGAGTCAGAATCCAAGAAATCACACATACCCCACTATGTGGCCTTTTCATTATAACTTTGGTTGTTCCATCCAGCTCTCAGCAATATCGGTGCTGAGTTAGATTCTGCTAATGATGCTAATCTTTCATCCAAAAGAGTCTTTTACTTATTAAAGCTGAAAATGAGATCACCTAATCAACAAGCATTTATTAAATACCTACTATAGGCAAGGCACCATGCTAATCTCAGGAGATAAAAAGACAAAATTGCCTCTGCATTTTAAGAGCATATAGTCAAACCAGGAAATGAAACATGAATATACATAGGCATACATTAATAGATACAAGATAATTTGGGGTGAAGGAAAGAGGCAATAAGAAAGGCACCAGTGCTGAGGCCCCTTGATCTCAGTATAGTAGACCAATGGCACAGCAGGTCAGCTGTAAGGCCTCCAGCTTCAGCACAGAAGGCAAGCTGCAAGTCCCAAAATGGTCAGGCCACCCCAGTGCAGTGGGCAAGTTGTCAGCATCTGAGGCCCCAGCACAGAAAGTCAGTGACTAGGTCCCTGACCCCAAGAACAAAAAGCTTGGGACAGTGCCTTTTGCGGCCTAGGGACAGAGCCCAACTTTAAAAGTCCTAGGCTACAAAATGTGGGGAAAAAAAAACAGAAAAAAAACTCTGACCATAGAAAGCTATTATGGCAAACAGGAAGATCAAGACACAAACTCAGATGAGGAAAACAGTGCCTACATGCAAAGCTTCAAGGAGCATATGAAATGATCTCTAAGCCCAAAAAGACTTCTTGAAAGGACTCAAAAAGGATTGTAAAAATCAAATAAGAAAGGCAGAAGAAAAATTGAGAAAAGTAATTAGATTTATGCAAAAAAGAGTCAACAGTCTGGAAAAAATAGGACAAAAATCTACTGAAGAAAACAATTCCTTAAAAAATATAATTGGCAAAATCAGGGGGGAAAATCCACTGAAGAAAACAACTCCTTAAAAAAAAGCAAAATTGGCCAAATGAAAAATGAGCTACAAAAGCTAAGTGAAGAAAATAATTTAGAATTCAGCAAGTGAAAATTAATGACTCTGAGTCATCAAAATTCAGTCAAACAAAATCAAAAGGATGAAAAATAGAAGAAAAAGTAAAATACCTTATTGGGAAAACAACTGACCTGAAAAATAGATCCAGGAGAGATAATTTAAGAATTACCAGACTACCTGAAGTCATGATAAAAAAAAAAGAACTTGCATAGCATCTTTCAAGAAATTACTAAGGAAAACTTCCCTGATATTCTAAAACCAGAGGGTGAAATAGTCATTGAAAAAAATTGACCAATCACCTCCTGAAAGAAATCCCAAAATGAAAACTCCAAGGAATATTGCAGTCAAATTCTAGAATTATCAGGTCAAAGAGAAAATATTGTAAGCACACAGAAAGAAACAATTTAAATATCAAGGAGCTACAGTCATTATTACACAGGGACTTAGCAACTGCCACATTAAAACAAATATTATGTGTAATAAGGATAAGCTAGAAGCTTTCCCAGTAAGATCATAGGTGAAGCAAAGATACCCATTATCACCATTATGATTCAATATTGTACTAGAAATGTTAGCTTTAGCAATAAGAGAAGAAAAATAAATTGAAGGAATTAAACTCAGCAATGAATAAATAAAATTATCACTCTTCACAAATGACATGATGGTATACTTAGCAAATCCTAGAGAATCAACTTAAAAATTACTTGAAATAATCAACAACTTTTACAAAGTTGCAGTATATAAAATAAGCCTACATAGATCATAAACATTTCAATATATTACCAACGAAGCCCAGCAACATAAGATAGAAAGAGAAATTCCATTTAAAATAACTAAAGACAATATAAAATATTTGGGAGTCTATTTGCCAAGACAAACCCAGGAATTATATGAACAAATAGCAAAATACTTTTCATACAAATAAAGTCAGATCTAAACAAATGAGAAAATATCAATTGTCCATGGATAGGCTGAAATAATATGATTAAAAATGACAAATCTACCTAAATTAATTTATTTAATGCTATACCAATCAAACTACCCAAAAAAATTATTTTGTAGAGCTAAAATAAAATTTAAAAATTCATGTGGAAGAAAAAAAGATCAAGAATATTAAGAGAATTAATGAAAAATGCAAAGAAATGTGACCTAGGCCTTCCAGATCTATAGCTATATTGTAAAGCAGCAATCATCAAAACTATTTGGTGGTGGCTAAAAAATAGAGTGGCGAATTAGGGGAATAGGCTAAGTACACAAGACACAATAGTAAACAACTGTAGTAATCTATTGTTTGACAAATCCAAAGACTCCAACTTCTGAGATAACAACTCATTATTTACAAAAAGTGTAGAAAAACTAGAAAATGGTATGGCAAAAACGAGGCATAGACCAATATCTCACATCAAATATCAAGATAAGGTCAAAATGGATAATAAAATAAAGAGATTGGGATTAGGGGCAAGCAATGGTTTACCTGTCAGATCTATGGAAAAGGAAAGAATTTATTTCTTTTTTAATTATTATTTATTTATTTATTTAGCTTTTTACATTCATTTCACAAAATTTTGGGTTCCAATTTTTTCTCCCCTTTTATCCCCTCCCCCCACCCCAATACACCAAGCAATCTAATTTTCCCTATCTCCAGTCTGCCCTCTCTTCTGTCATCCCTCCCTTCTCTTGTCCCCATCTTCTCTTTTCTCCTGTAGGGCCAGATGACTTTCTATTCCTCATTAACTGTATGTCTTCTTTCCTAGTAGGAACAACAATACAAAACAGCTGTTCCTAAAACTTGAGTTCCAAATTCTCCCCATCCCTCCCTCCCCACCCAAACCCTTTGGGAAGGCAGGCAATTCCATATAGGCCCTATCTGTGTAGTTTTGCAAATGACTTCCCTGATAGTCGTGTTGTGTAAGACTAACTGAATTACCCTCCATCCTATCCTGCCCCTCCTTGTTTCTATTCTGTCTTTTGATCCTGTCCCTCCCTGAGTGTTGACTTCAAATTGCTCCCTCCTCCCATTGCCCTCCCTTCCATCATCCCCGCCCCTTGCTTATCTCCTTCTCTCCCACTTTTCTGTACTGTATGATAAGTTTTCATACCAAAATGAGTGTGCATTTTATTCCTTCCTTTAGTCAAATGTGATGAGGGTAAACTTCTTGTTTTTTTTCTCAGCTCTCCTCTTTTTCCCTCCACTAAATTGTCTCCTGCTTGCCTCTTAAATGACATATAATTTACCCCATTCCATTTCACCCTCTTTCCTCCCCCTACCTTTCTCTCTCACCATTTACCTTAATTTCTTTTAAGATATAGTCCCAACCTATTCAGTTCACTCTGTGCTCTCTGTCTCTGTATGTGTGTGCATGTGTGTATGTGTGTGTGCGCGTGCATGCATGTACGTGTGTGTGTGTGGTCCCACCAACTACCCAGATACTGAAAAGTTTTAAGAGTTACAAATATTGTCTTTCCATGTAGGAATGGAAACAGTTCATTATTTTTGGTAAGTCCCTCCTGACTTCTCTTTGCTGTTTACTTTTTCATGCTTCTTCTCATTCTTGTGCTTAAAAGTCAAATTTTCTTTTCAGCTCTGGTCTTTTCATCAAGAATGCTTGAAAGTCCTCTGTTTCATTGAAAGACCATATTTTCCCCTGAAGTATTATACTCAGTTTTGCTGGGTAGGTGATTCTTGGTTTGAGTCCTAGTTCCTTTGACTTCTGGAATATCCTATTCCAGGCCCTTCGATCCCTTAATGTAGAAGCTGCTAGATCTTGAGAAATCTTGATTGTATTTCCACAATACTGGAATTGTTTCTTTCTAGCTGCTTGCAAGATTTTCTCCTTCACCTGGCAATTCTGGAATTTGGCCACAATGTTCCTAGGAGTTTCTCTTTTTGGATCTCTTTCAGGTGGTGATCGATGGATTCTTTCAATACTTATTTTGCCCTCTGGTTCTAGAATGTCAGGGCAGTTTTCCTTGATAATTTCATGGAAGATGATGTCTAGGCTCTTTTTTTAATCATGACTTTCAGGTAGTCCCATAATTTTTAAATTGTCTCTCCTGGATCTATTTTCCAGGTCAGTTGTTTTTCCCATGAGATATTTCACATTCTCTTCCATTTTTTCATTCTTTTGGTTTTGTTTGGTGATTTCTTGGTTTCTCAGAAAGTCATTAGACTCCATCTGTTCCATTCTAATTTTGAGAGAACTATTATCTTCAGTGAGCTTTTGAACCTCTTTTTCCATTTGGCTAATTCTGCTTTTGAAAGCATTCTTCTCATTGGCTTTTTGAACCTCTTTTGCCAATTGAGTGAGCCTATTTTTCAAGGTGTTATTTTCTTCAGTATTTTTTTGGGTCTCCTTTACCAAGGTATTGACCCGTTTTTCATACTTTTCTTGCATCTCTCTCATTTCTCTTCCCAGTTTTTCCTCCACCTATCTAACTTGCTTTTCAAAATCCTTTTTGAGCTCTTCCAAGGCCTGAGCCCACCCGACATCCCCGTGAGATGTCTGGGGTACCAAGGCCCTGACCTCCATAAATTTATAAAAATAACTGCAGACAAAAAAATAAAGGTCTCGTGTCTAAAATATATAGGGAACTGCATCAAATTTATAATAATAGAAATCATTCTTAATTGGTCAAAGGATATGAAGAGTTTTCAGAGGAAGAAATTAAAGCTATCTATAATCTATCTATAATTAGAAATTAAAGCCATCTATAATCTATAATCATCTGAAATAATTGTCAAAATTACTGTTGATTAGAGAAATGCAAATTAAAGCAACTCTGAGGTACCACCTCATACATTTCATATTGGCTAATGTGACAGAAAAATAAAATGATAAATGTTGGAGGAGATGTGGGGAAATTGGAACACTAATGCATTGTTAATGGAGTCATGAATTGATACAACCATTCTGGAGAGCAATTTGGAACTATGCCCAAAGGTCAATCAAAGTGCACACACCTCAATATCACTACGAGGTCTGTGTCCCAAAGAGAGCATGCAAAAGGGGAAAGGACCCACTTATGCAAAAATATTTATAGCAACTCTTTTTGTGATGGCAAAGAATTGGAAACTGAGGGGATGCCCATCAACTAGGGAATGGCTGACCAAGTTGTGGTATATGTGAATGTAATAGAATATTATTGTGCTATAAGAAATAATAAGCAAGTAGAGTTCAGAAAATCCTGGAAAGACTTACATGAACTGATGTTAAGTGAAAGCAAGTAGAACCAGGAGAACATTGTACATAGTAACAGCAACATTGTGTAAAGGTCAAACAAGCTCAAGACTTAGCTCTTCTCAGCAATGCAATGATCCAAGACAATTCCAAAAGACTCATCATGGAAATTGCTAACCACACCCAGATAAAGACTTGTGGAGTCTGAATGCAGATTGAAGCATACTATTTTCAATTATTTTCTTGGTTGTTTTTTTTCTCACGTTTTTTTCCCTTTTTTTCTGATTCTTCTTTCACAACATGATTAATGTGGAAATACATTTAACAGGATTACACATATATAATATATACTGAATTACTTGCTGGGAGAGGAGGAAGGGAGACAGAAAAAATTGGAACTCAAAGTCTTATAAAAATGAATGTTGAAAAGTAAAAATATAAAAGGGGGAAGGAGTAAGATACCAGCAGCTGGAAGGAACAGGGAAGATTTCATCTAAAAGGAAATACTTGAGCTGAACCTTGAAGAAAACTAAACAATCTAAGATTCAGAGACCATGTAAATTTCAAGTTTCCTACATTGAATATTGAGTAAAACGGAAATGAGAGTGGACAGCTCTCAAAAAATCCTTTGTGAGTGAAATGAGTGAAAGGAAAGGGGGAGGCTAGTGAGGGCTAGAGCAGACCCTTGCACTTTCTTCTGAATTGAGATCTAAAGATGACATTTCTTAAAGGCTAATCCACTCCGTACCTCTATTAACTTACCTTAACTATGTCATCCACATAATGTTACTGGAAAAAAGGTTCTGGCAAGCCCATTCTTCAATGTTAATAGAGTGCCTTGGAAAATAAATATTATTTTGGTTGATCTCATTAATCTTGGCCCATACGACCCTCTCCTTGAGCCAGTAGGCTACAGAATAGGGAGCATTTTATCCATGTGACAGAGTTATAGGAAAATTGTCACTCAGACTTAGAAAATGAGCCTTTTCCACTTTCTGACAACTATTTATCTCTCTGCCATCGGGCAAAATCTAAAATTTTTATGTGGGCCTTATCTTAAAGACAAATTCCTGTTGAATCATTGAGGCTGTCAATAAATTTTTAACCTCTGAAAGAATGCTATCTTTTCAAAACAGTCATATTTTCTTTTTCCCAAGAATAATTCCATTACTGCATAAAACAATAATCCAAAATTTTTGGCAAACTATCACATTCAGTTTTTTATAATATGACCCCATTCCCAGGGGGCTCACAGAAATATGTTTCAAATGAATTCGGCATCATTGAAGAATGTAACACATAATAAAACATGCAAGGCAACTGTGAGACTTTAAAAATCTAAACTTACTAACAATCATACATAACAGGAATGGAAATGAATACTAACTCCAAAAACTACAATTCAGATGTGCCTTTGGATAATAATTTGTATTTTTTCAAGTGCAATTACACATATTATTTCATTTATTCCTTACATTTTTGTGATAAAGTATATTTATGTATTTTATGTTTACAATAATTTCCCATTCCTCAAACCAACAAAATATTTGCAGATTTTGCAAATAAATGCCTTTGATACTAAATGTACTCAAATTCCAATTGCTTCCCATTCCCTTGTTTTGTTCTGCTGTTTTTACTCTATTAGGGAGACTAGAATACTGAAAGAAGACCAACCGTGAAGTCAGAAGATCTATATTTGGGCCCTTACTCAAAATTATTAGTTGAGCGACCTTGAGGAAGTCACCTAACATTTCTAAATCTCAGCTTCCCAATCTTCAAAGCAGTGATGACAACAGGGTTTGCAAAGTGATTAATATATGTTATCTCATTTGATCCTCCTAAAAATTCTATGAGGTAGCTACAATTATTATTCCTATTTTTAAATGAAAAAATTGAAGCTGAGAAAGGTTAATGGTCTTTCTCAGAGTCGCACAGCTAGTAAATGAATAAGGCAAGATTTGAACCCAACCCTTAATGACTAGAAGTTCAACATTCTATTATTTATCCTATTCTGCCCCTGCAATGAACTTGATAATACTGGCATTGCCTACCTCTCTTGGTTATTGTGATAATCTAATACATTCCATAAAGATCTATTAAATAAATGTATGAACATGTCTCTGTGCTAGGCTCTGTGAATATAGAAATGAAAATGGATCATATAATGTCAGTGATCATGCTTTTTAACCATTAAATTCCTCTGATTCTTCTATGCCTTAATTATCATTAGCACTCCTGCCCCAGCCCTAAAGAGTCTCCTTCCTCATATTTATAATTTTTTGTTCTGCTTCCTCCTTTCATTTCTAAACATTTTACTGATATCTTTATCATATCACCTTCATTTCTAAAAATTTCCTCTCTTCCTTTATCAAGTAACTTTCCCTTCTTATATCTTGAAATACAAGAGGATAAAGAAAGAAAAAAGGAACATAAGCAATCAGCCAAACAAATGATCAATCAATCCATGAACATTTAAAAGAATCTACCACCTGCCAGTCACTGTGCTAAGCCCTGGATGCATCAATGTTGTCTGGAAGGCTGTACACATGGAGAGCACACTCCTCACCCTTAGTTCTCAACCTCTTCAATGAAGGAAGTGGTTTCTCATTTTCTGTGGAACTAAATTTGATTATTATATTTTCATTCTCTAAGTGGCACAATGGATAGATCACTGGGCTTGGGGGTCAGGAATATCTAAGTTCAAATCCAATCTCAGGCAATAGCTGTATGACCTTGAGCAAGTCACTTAACTAACAAAACTGTCTCAGTTTCCTAATCTGAAAAATGGGATAATAATAACATATCACTTACAAAGTTGATGGGAGGATGAAATGAGATGTTTCTAAAGCACTTTGAAAATTTTAAAGTGCTACATAAGTGCTAAATGATATTGTTCTTTCTACAGCATTTTAATCATTACACAGATTCTTTTCCTTCTGCTTCCTTCACTTTGCCTCCATCCGTATGATTTTCCACACTTCTCTATATTCTTTCTTCTTCCACTTATTTTTTTCAAAATTGTCTAATAATCTTAAACAAACAAACAAACAATCTTAAATAAGCAAATTGAGACCAGGAAGTGGATTGGATGTGAAATTATGACCTTGTTATCTACCATTTTTCCTAAGAAAAAATGTACATGATGAATTCAGAGGAAACTTGGAAGACTTGTATGAATTGATTCAGAGTAAAATGCACAGAACCAAGAGATTTGTCTACACAATGCCCATAATTATGTAAAGGAAAAGAACAAATAAAGGCTGTAAAGTTCTCCATTTCATTTTAATAAGACTAGGAATCTTTTCTTTCTAACTATATTTTCCCCACTCTTTTTCTTCCATAAGTCTGATCCACTGGTTGCTAGTCTTTTGTTAAGAATTCAGACAGAGTTTCTGTGTCTCCTCCTTGACAGCCATGACATACGTCGAAAAGAGCAATAGGTTTACAATCAGGGGACCTGAGTTCAAGTCCTGTCCTTGCCATCTATGTAACCTTGGGCAAGTCACTTCACGTCTATCACCCTCATCTATAAAATGTACTGCACCATGTGACCTCTAAGCTTCCTTGCTGCTCTAAACTTATGACATTATGATCCTAATTCCTACCTTCTGTGTCCCAGAAATTTATGTTGACTTCAACCAGAAGTTTATTATATAAAACATTGCATATGACAGCTCTGCTTTGTCCCAGTTCTTCTGTTTCTTAACATCTCTCAGAGATTGTTTAAACGTCCTCATTTTCCTTCTATTAATTCCTGTTTTCTTTGTTGTAGGGCAGGAAGAGAAGGCATAATCAGAAATCAAATCTTAATGACAAAATGTGAGCAAAGAAATTAATAACAATATTGCTTTCATAGAAAAAAAATATGTTCCTAGAGAACTATACAGAAGAGGATGTGGTATATAATGCTTACAGATTGGGGAAAAGGCAAAGGTAAGGAAAAATAATTAAGTTTTCCAGGTCTGGCCCACATCCTCTCAATCAGAGGTTTTTCAATTTTTGTTGTATCCCAGATGTCTTTAGTAGTCTTATAAAATCTATTGATTCCTTCTAGGAATAATGTTTTAAAAGAGATAAAACACATAGGATTGAAAATAAATTAATTACATTAAATTCATTATCAAAATATTAAGGGAAAAAGAAGTTAATTGGTCACAGATTAAGAACACCTGTATTAAAGGATGATGTGTGTTGCTATGTGGTAATGATAGCTCCAGATGAATCAATCAATGCTTATCAAGTTCCTGGTATATGCCAGGAACTGTGCTCAAGACTGGGGTTACAAAGACTAAAATGTCCCTGCCCTCAAGTAGCTTACATTCTACTGGAAGAAGTACCATATTCACATAGAAGTATCACAGAGTCTGCCCACTCCTGCACATTCTATAAAACAGTCATAGTTTTCTAGATTTAGAGGTAGAAGAGACCTTGAAAGTCATTAAGTTCAGTCTCCTTATTTTAAAGAAAAGGAAACTGGGATCTAGAAAGGTTAATTGACTTGTCCAAAGTAGCAGGGGTGAAATTCAAACCCAAGTCCTTTGACCCAAAATTTAGGGCTCCTTCCAATACACTTCATCGGTAAAATACAGATACATTTCTGAGAGTGACATATAAACCTTTCCTTAATCACTCTTTTGTCTGGAAGCCCACCAGCTACTATCCAAAGATGCACAAGTGGTTGGAGTGAGATTTCTTATAGGCATACTATAAAACATCATGGAGAGGAAACAAACATTACATAGTGCCAGACACTGTTCTAAGCACTTTACATTATTTCCACATCTGATCTTCACAACAGCCCAGGAAAGTAGGTATCATTCCCATTTCATAGTTGAGGAAGCTGAAGTATATAGAAGTGTCTTGTCCAGGGTCACACAGCTAGTAAGCTTCTGAGGACTCGTTTGAGCTCAGGTCTTCCTGACTCCAGGCACAATGTTCTATCCACTATGCTACCTCCCCAAAGAATTCCAAATTCCAAATTTCATTTGGAGCTCCAACTCTTCAAGTTCCTCTGGAACTTGAGGCAGCTCGATGAGCTAATGGAGAAAGTCAAGAAGACCTGTGTTCAAACTGAGCCTCAAATACTTACGAGCTGTGTTTTCCCAGACAAACCACTTAACCTTTGTCTGTCTCAGCTTGTTCAACTATAAAACAGGAATCATAATAGCAAGTATCTCCCAGGGCTATTGTGAGGAACAAATTAGATTATATTTTTAAGGTACCAAGCATGTAGTTGATGCTTATTAAGTGCTGGTTGATTTCCCTCTACCCTTCCTTCCCTTCTCCCTCCCATCATGGTCAGCTAGGTAAGCAGTTCCCTGCTTATAACAATTTGCATTCTTCTTATAACAGATATTTGATAATAGAGTTTTCTCCCCAATTGATGGTCTCTTTTCTTACATTTTCATGAATTTGAAGTTATTTATGTGATCTTTTGTGAATACCTCCATTCCTTTTTTGGTTTTCAGATCTCTTCCAGGCCATGGTTGTGAAAGACACCCAATTTTTACTTCTAATTCTTTTTTTAATAGTGATACCTATCATACTGAGATTGTGTAAACGGTTTTTAAAAGAAAAAGTTTCTATTGTTGCTTATATATGCTGAATTCAAAGCCAGAAAGAAATATCTAATATTTAAAGCTCCACATTTACCAAAATATTCATAATAGTAATAATTAACATTTATATAGTGCTTACTAGGTGTCAGGCACCATGCCAAGTATTTTCACAATTATTATTTCATTTGATGTTCACAACCTACCCTGGGAGATAGGTGCTATTATTATCCTTCTTTTATAGATGAGGAAACTGAGGCAAATAGAGACTAAGTAATTTGTCCAGGGTCACACAGCTAGTAAGTACCTGAGGTCTTCTTGACTCCAGCCCCATTGCTTTATGCATTACACCACCAAACTGACCCAACAATCTTCATGGTAGCAAAAAACTGCAAGTAAATTGAATGTCCATTGGCTAGAGAATGGATAAATTGTAGTATGTGAATGTGACAGAATAGTATTGTGCCATAAAAATGACAGAAAGAAGAATTTGGGGAACCATGGGAAGCTTTGCATGAATTGATGCAGAGGGAAATAAACAGAATCAAGAAAACAATATTCACAATGATTACTATAACATAAATTAAAACTAAAACTAAATAGAATTGCAATGATCAAACTTGGCCTGGGAATAAAAATGAACAAATCTATTCCTACTTTGCTTAGGGCAGATAGTGGCAGAATAGATAGAGCAATAGACCTGAAGTCAGGAAGACGTGAGTTCAAATTTGACCTTAAATGTTAATTAGCTGTCACATAACCTCTGCTTGCTTTAATTTTCTTATTTATAAAATGGGGATAATAAAAGCACCGACCTCCCAGGATTGTTGTAAGGATCAAATGAGATGACAGTTACAAAAAGTACTTAACACAGTGCCTGGAAAATAGGTGATATAGGAATGTTAGCTATTATAATTAGTCATGGATAAGCGGAGGGTTCATGGATGCAGAACACTGTATACACTGTCAGTCATTGCCATCCCGTTTGCTGGTTTTGCTTAACCTTTTTCTTTATTACAAGGGAAAACTCACTTGGTGAATGGGGAGGATGTTTAGAAATGAAAGACAACAATAAAATGATCATTTTAAAGTAAAATAAAATGATCATTTTAAAGTAAAATAAAATGATCATTTTAAAGTAAAATAAAATGAGGGGTCTAAAGTAGATGATCTCCAAACTTCTTTGAAGTTTCAGATTATGACCTTGTAAATTTTCACTGTTACTAAAAGAGCTTCACAAGGAACTCTTCCATTATCCCTAGATTCTCTATTGATAAGTTTTTTAAAAAAATAAATAAAACTGTGTCTCCTTATCTCACCCAGGCTGGAAGTGCAAAGGCTACTCAAAGAGTAAACCCTATTCCTGATTAGCAAGGGAGCTATTTCTGACCTGGGATGGTTGTCTCATCTTTAGGCAGCCTGGTGGCCACCTGCTCCCCAAGGTTCACTGTACTGATACAGTGACATCACTCACTGATGTGTACCCAATCAGCTTAGGCCACTGCAGCTCAGAACTCGACCTCAAGAGATCTACCCATCTCAGTCTTCCCATTAGCAAGGATTACTGATTTGTGACAACATGCCTAGCTCTATTTACATGTCTTAAATTCACCATCATCGCCTTCTCTTCTCTTCCCTATTTCTCTTAGGAGATGACTATAGGTTATTTGCGAATTGCTCCATCATTCTCACCACCTTTCTGTTCAGTCTTCCCTGAGCACTTTGTCTTTGCCTGTACAAACTTCTTGTTTTTGTTTTTTGATTTTTTTCTGGTTTTATTCCAGTTTTCTTCGTTTTGTTTTACTTTCTTGCGTCTTCAATTATCTCTTTTGTACATGAGAATATCTATTTTGCTCTTTGATATTTTTGGCTTTGTGTGCTCCCTCAAGATCTGTCTTCATCTCAAATTTTGACATGTTCCACCCTTCTCTGGTATCTTGAAAAAGAGAAAGCTTTCCTTCTCCTCTTATCATCCCTCATCATATTTCTAGTTTCTTCCTGTTTGAACAGAAACTGGTTCTTCCTCCAACTGCCTCTGACAAATGTCTCAGCTCTTTGAGAAATGATTTTCAGCTATTTCTATAGTATAATCAGAAAAAAGTGTCCTTCACTTTAAATGTTTTAACCTCTATTCTCTTTCACATAAATTCTGCCAAATCTACTGACCCACTTCTCTTTTTGCAAGTGTATTCCAAAACTGTTAACACATATGTCTGAAATGTCCTTCAATCTGGCATTCTCGCAGATTAAATCCAAAGATTTGGTTTTATAAGTCACTTTCTGGTTTCTCTAAGCTCTATTCTCTTATCCTAATTTGCAATTGCAATCTCCTCTCAAGACTACCCTTTTTATAGGTAGGAAAGGAATCTCCAACTTAAAAAACTTTTCCATTTCACATTTTTAGCAGGGTGGAAGGAGGAGTAGAAGACACAGTTTTTACTGACCCTATCTGTACAGCATCTCTCATGTCCATCCCCTTCTCTCTACTGTCCTAATTCAAGGCTCTTCACTATTGCAATGGCCTCCCATTTGGACTCCCTGTTCGCAATCTCTCTCCTCTCCAAACCTTTCTATATCAAGTAGCCAAGTTAATATGCCTAAAACACAGGTCAGATTGTTACCTCCCTTGTTCAAAGCTTCAGTAGCTCCCTATCCCCAACATGGTAAAAATATTACCATATGCCACGAAATGATATGATGTGATGTGATATGATATGATATATACATATATTTGGAGTATGGTAATATATCATAATAAATCCTCACACAAATATCTTCTATGTTTGGCAAATCACCTCACAACTTGACTCCAGCCTACCATCTGATTTTATTGCATGCCATTCCAATTCATGTAGGAAAGGCATATCAAGGGCTAGTTGGCACTGTGAATAAAGTATTAGACTTGGAATCAGGAAGACCGTACTTCAAATCCCACTTCACACATTTAATAGCTATGCGACCCTGGACAAGTCTCCTAATCTCCATCTGTCTCAGCTTCCTGATCTTAAAATGGAGATAATAATAGAAGCTACCTCTTAAGGTTATTTAAAGATAAAATGAGATATCTGTAAAGCACTTTGCAAATCTCAAAGAACTGTATAAAAACTTTTATTATTTAAGTATTCTCTGTAACACAAGAACAATAAATAGACTGAGAATGGCAAAGGTCTATAAAAATTCCCATAACAAACTCTTTTATCCATCAGTGACAGTGCAGCTCCAATATTTAAACTTTGACAACTTTTGGCATGAAGAAATTGCAATGAAAAAAACAAAGATGGAAAGAATTGCTGAACGAGATCAAATTGCTGTGTTTGTCCTCTTTTCTAGAAGAGGACCATGACATCACAGTGATGACATGACTTGCAGTTGACCTTGATTTGAATGAGTGAAGGTTGTGCAAGGTTAACTAATTTCACTTTCTTCTCCAGAGCCTTCTGCATCCAGTGACCTGATATTCATCCTGGAGATGGCCCAGGAAACGATGTGAGAACCTGGCCCTTTTAGGCTAAGGTCTTATCACATTCTCACTTTCAGTGAGATACACCCATTCAACAAATAGGCTTCTTTATGTAGATACTCATGGAATGGCCACTTTAATAAAAAAATATATATATCAAACTGGGAGGGAAAGACACTCAGGATGAGAAACAGGTGACACAATTTTGAGGACATCCAGGGAGTGATTCTCAAGTTATACAAAAGTGGAGAAAATGCCAAATTCTTAGAATAAATCATGGAATTTACAATGATTTCTACCCTAAAAGGTGACTTGAAATGAAGCAGTAATTACCACCAATCCATATGGCTATTTGATCATCTCTATAAAATCTTTATGAGAGTAACCTACACTCTTATGAAGGGCACCCTTCATGAAGATATGAGAAGGAAAAGGCAGGTTTTCACAAAGTATATTCCTCAGCAAACCATGACATTGTTATAGTCATAATTGCCTGCCAGATAAAGAGAATACAAGATCTCATTGTGCTCATTGTGTATTGACTATGTAAAATGAAACTTACTTTTATTCAGTAGAACCCATCAACAACTTAAAGGCTCTCCTACAATAAGGTGTCTCCTATGCACATATCAGAATCATACAAGATATTCTGAAATATTTAGTCACAAAGATAACTTTATTCAATGACCCTCTAGTCTTTAAAATTAAATAAGGTATAAATCAAAAAGATATGAGCTCACCAGACCTATTTGTTACTGTCATAGAGGACAGTCAATGCAGAGTCTAAAAGGAAGAGGATCATAAGATTACAAACTGTAAAGCTAGAGATGGAAGAGACCTGAAAACTTATCTCATCTACTCTGCTCATTTTATGTGAGGAAACTGAAAAAGATTAAGTGATTTGTCCAAGGTCACACAGATAAAAGTGGCATTTGAACCCAACATCAATATAGATGAAGTTTCCAAGCTGCTCCTGCTGTCATTTGTCAATGACATTGTGTTGATTTTATCAAGCCCCAAGGCTACTATAGAGCTTGAAAGTCATCTTTCAATGAAGTTTGGCCCAAGTATCCACAAACGAAAAACCAAGTGGATGAAGAATGGCTATGGTCCACACTATGATAAATAATATTATGACAATTCATAGAACTTACTACAATCAACACAAATATTTTAGATAGACCCTGTTAATAGGCAAAGGACTGGGCCCAAAATTGAAAGTAAAATGCCAGGTTACCTTTGGAAAATTACTCAGTGCTTTCAATGGTTCATAGACTCTCCCTGAAACAAAGTCCCATCTATCGTCAATATTCTTCCAGTGATGGTATATGTTTATAAGTCATAAAACACCACAGATTACAGTTGTGGTTCACCCAAAGTAGAGTAGAAAGATAAGTATAATGTGTATAAGTAGACTGTACCAATTATTAACAAATAATTATGCAGAATAAGGGATGTAAAGGATAGCATCTGGAAGCTCTTATTACCAGAAGAAGGAAAAAAAGTTGATCCTCCACATATCAAGAGCAAGAAATTATTGATAGATAGAAACTCTGCATACTCCATTGGTTTCCACATAATGTTAAGAGAATAGAAAAGTAAATTAAAGAAATCCTTGTCTCCTTTCACTATCTCACAGATGAGGAAAGTGAGGTCCAAAGGGGTTAAGTGATTTGGCCAGGATTGCTGTTATTATTGAGTCACTTCCAGTCTTTTTTTTCTTTTCTTTTCTTTTTTTTTTAAATTTAATATTTCATTTATTTATTTATTTAAATTTTTTTACATTCATTTTCACAAAATTTTGGGTTCCAAATTTTCTCCCCTTTTATCCCCTCCCCCCACCCCAATACACCAAGCAATCTAATTTTCCCTATCTCCAATTTTCCCTCTTTTCTGTCATCCCTCCCTTCTCTTGTCCCCATCTTCTCTTTTCTCCTGATGACTTTCTATTCCTCATTAACTGTATGTCTTCTTTCCTAGTAGCAACAACAATACTAAACAGTTGTTCCTAAAACTTTGAGTTCCAAATTCTCCCCATCCCTCCCTCCCCACCCATTCCCTTTGGGAAGGCAGGCAATTCAGTATAGGCCATATCTGTGTAGTTTTGCAAATGACTTCCATGATAGTCGTGTTGTGTAAGACTAACTGGATTACCCTCCATCCTAACGTGCCCCTCATTGTTTCTCTTCTGTCTTTTGATCCTGTCCCTCCCCGAGTGTTGACTTCAAATTGCTCCCTCCTCCCTTTGCCCTCCCTTCCATCATCCCCCCCTTGCTTATCTCCTTCTCCCCCACTTTCCTATACTGTAAGATAGGTTTTCATATCAAAGTGAGTGTGCATTTTATTCCTTCCTTTAGTCAAATGTGATGAGGGTAAACTTTTTGGTTTTTTTTTTCTCAGCTCTCCTCTTTTTCCCTCCACTAAAAAGTGTCTTACTTGCCTCTTAAATGACATATAATTACCCCATTCTATTTCACCCTCTTTCCTCCCACTACATTTCTCTCTCACCATTTACCTTAACTTCTTTTAAGATATGGTCTCATCCTATTCAATTCACTCTGTGCTCTCTGTCTCTGTATGTGTGTGCATGTGTGTATGTGTGTGTGCGCGTGCATGCCTGTACGTGTATGTGTGTGGTCCCACCAACTACCCAGATACTGAAAAGTTTTAAGAGTTACAAATATTGTCTTTCCATGTAGGAATGGAAACAGTTCACTTATGGTAAGTCCCTTAAGACTTTTCTTTGCTGTTTACTTTTTCATGCTTCTTCTCATTCTTGTGTTTGAAAGTCAAATTTTCTTTTCAGCTCTGGTCTTTTCATCAAGAATGTTTGAAAATCCTCTGTTTCATTGAAAGACCATATTTTCCCCTGAAGTATTATACTCAGTTTTGCTGGGTAGGTGATTCTTGGTTTGAGTCCTAGTTCCTTTGACTTCTGGAATATCCTATTCCACGCCCTTCGATCTCTTAATGTAGAAGCTGCTAGATCTTGAGTTATCCTGATTGTATTTCCACAGTACTGGAATTGTTTCTTTCTAGCTGCGTGCAAGATTTTCTCCTGGACCTGGGAGTTCTGGAATTTGGCCACAATGTTCCTAGGAGTTTCTCTTTTTGGATCTCTTTCAGGTGGTGATCGATGGATTATTTCAATACTTATTGTGCCCTCTGGTTCTAGAATGTCAGGGCAGTTTTCCTCGATAACTTCATGGAAGATGATGTCTAGCCTCTTTTTTTGATCATGACTTTCAGGTAGTCCCATCATTTTTAAATTGTCTCTCCTGGATCTATTTTCCAGGTCAGTTGTTTTTCCCATGAGATATTTCACATTCTCTTCCATTTTTTCATTCTTTTGGTTTTGTTTGGTGATTTCTTGGTTTCTCGTAAAGTCGTTAGACGCCATCTGTTCCATTCTAATTTTGAGAGAACTATTATCTTCAGTGAGCTTCTGAACCTCTTTTTCCATTGGGCTAATTCTGCTTTTGAAAGCATTCTTTTCCTCATTGGCTTTTTGAACCTCTTTTGCCAATTGAGTGAGCCTATTTTTCAAGGTGTTATTTTCTTCAGCATTTTTTTGGGTCTCCTTTACCAAGGTATTGACCCGTTTTTCATACTTTTCTTGCATCTCTCTCATTTCTCTTCCCAATTTTTCCTTCACCTGTCTAACTTGCTTTTCAAAATCCTTTTTGAGCTCTTCCAAGGCCTGAGCCCACCCGACATCCCCCTGGGGTGTCTGGGGTGCTGAGGCCCCACCCTCCACATCTTTCCCTGACAGCAAGAATATGTCCTCATCATCGTCAGATCCGAATGTCGGGATCATTTGCATCTGTTCGAGAAAACTCTCTATAGTCTTATTTTTCATCCCTTTTCTAGGCATTTTCCCAGCCAGTTACTTGACTTCTGAGATTCCTGTCCACCCCCGCCTAGATCCGCCCTGCTAGTGCTTGGGGTCTGAGATTCAAATGGGCTTTCCACGGCAGGCATGGCTGCTAATCAATGTGAGCTTTAGTTCTGGTGCTGGGGTGGGAACAGGGCTGCCTCCCAGGCTCAGTTCCCTCAGGGGCTTTAGGCAGAGACCTTCAGAAATGGAGCGGGTGGGGCAGGGCCGTCTCCCAGGCTCAGCTCCTTCAGGTGGTTTATGCAGAGACTTTCAGTAATGAAGATCCTGCCTGCTGCTCAGGGAGTCCCGGGGACCGCCTCTGCCTCTGCCGCTTCCTCCCGAGGGGGCCCAAGTCACGGAGTCACCCCGCTCTCCTCTCGGCCAGCTCAGCTGTCTCTCTCACTGACCTGTAGAGTCTGTGGGCGGAGGGACCTTCCCAGCCACCGGAGCTTCTGTCCCTGAAGCCTGCTCGGATCAGCTTCTCTGGGGCTGCAGCTAGGGCAGCGCTGGGGTGGGGTCCGCTTTCTGGGGCGCCACGGACCCTGGGGATGGCTCTCCAGGGCTCTCTGGAATGGAAATCTCTTCCACTATGTTTCTGCACCCCCTGCAGTGAGCCAGAACTTGTGGGGAGCTCTTCTTACATTAAAACTATGGGCTGTGGGTTCGGAGCTGGCAAACATGCGTCTTTCTACTCCGCCATCTGGACTCCGCCCCCCATCACTTCCAGTCTTGACTAATTTTCTGTGACCCTACTGGGGTTTTCCTGGCAAAGATACTTAAGAGGTTTGCCATTTCCTTGTCCAGATCATCTTATAGATGAAGAGATGGAGGCAAACAGGGGTGACTTGCCTACTGTCACACAGCTAGTGTCTGAAGGCCAGATTTGAACTTAGGAAGATAAGTCTTCTTAACTCCAGGCCTGTCACCTTATTCTCTGTACCACCTAATTGCCCTCTTGCCCAGGATCACATGTTGATAAGTGGAAGAGTAGAGGTTCAAATTTAGGTCCTTTGACTCCAAGCCCAGTACTGTACCAAAATGATAAGTGGATCCCCTTTGGAAAATTTAAAAGAGGATATGGATAAAAGTCTTAGAGTATGAGAAAGTATAGACAGATTGCTTTCTTTACACTTGAGAGAACACTAATCATTGATAACATCACAAATTTGTTGAAGTATTGTTTTGTCATTCACTTGTAGAATTTTCATTCATTATGTTGTAGAATTGAGAGATCATGGGAATGGATAGAGGGTCAGTCTTAAATCAGAGAGACCTGAGTCTAAGTCCTATCTCCAGTGCATATTAATTTTGTCGATATGGGTAAGTAATTTAGAATGTTGATATCCCCAGGTAACCCTTAAGACCATGATTTATAAACAAGTTGCCAACTGCATTGATAGGATTTAACACAATGGGAGTTGCCTACACTGATGAAATTGCAAGTAGAGACTGCCCTACTTCTATCACCACCAGCAATACACACAAAAAGTAGATTAATCTCTTTTGAATGATTGTATTTCACCAAAGCGTCTTTGTAGTTCATGCTTTTGATGAAATTAATGCAATGCCTGCTTACAAAGAGAAGCATTTAAAGAGTCACTATTTGAACTCTGCAAATCATGTCCTCTATGACTTTGGTTAATAGCAATGAGTATAAATGCCTTCACAAGCAATAAATTTTCTTCTTAACTTACCATTATTTTGGGGGCTAAAATTATACCAACTTCTCTTAGACAATGTGGGAATGATTGACAATTTCATTACCCAATCTATTCATATGCTGAGGTATGGTTTATCTATCCATTCATAAATTTTCACTGAGAAGTTTCTATCCTATCTACCACCTTGCAAGCCATAAAATACTTTTATGTATGAAGGAAAAAGTGATTCTTTTGGAATTCATATTATTATTTATATTATCTTGTGTCTTTGGATTTGTGCTCTTGCCTACTCTGATAAACATAAGAGTTGTATTGGTGAGGACTGCTTATCTAAAATAGCCTATACTAAGAAAAGTAGCAAGGGACTCTAGAGTCTCAGTTCTCGGACTTTTCAGAGGCATAATTATTATACTGAATTCAACCTTTTCATATGATACTAAGTTCTAGGGTGAGGAAGAATCTAAACTTAATCCCTAAGAAGGGGTAGTGTATTTGTCCTCATTAGTCTAGAGATGAAATTCCACTACTAATCCTCAGTTCCAGGTTTACTGAACAGCCACAGTCCACTGTTGTCATATACAACAAGATTTTTAAGGTCTCTTCCAGCTTAAACAAAAAAAATCTATGATTTTAATTATTCTCCTCCTAATCCCTAGTGCCACACTTGCTTCTCCTAGTAAATTTTGTCACTCATTAACAGGAGAAACATTTATTTATTCATTTATTTGATTTTTATTTATTTTCATTCATTCCTTTATTTGTGTTTGTTTATCTTTCTAATTTTTTTTTTTTTACAATATTCCTGTCATGTAGATATGGTAGATTTCAGAGCAGGAAACTGCTGGCAAATGTCAAATAACTGGCTCTGTAAGGGGGAAAGATAAAATATACTTTTAAAAAAACTTAGTATTTTATTTTCCGCAGTTATATGTAAAAACAATTTTAACATTCATTTTTAAAACTTAACACAATGTACTTTTAAGTATAATCTTCATAATTGACATTTTCTCTAAGTCTAGATCATCCACAAAGCTATAAATAAAGGCTCAATTTGTAGTGTTTGCCAATTTCCAAAGTGTAAATGTTCACAATGAAAAATTAACAAATTGCTCACCAGCTTGCTTAAGCTGGCTCCAGTACACCCCTATATCAGATCCCTAAAGATCCCTAACTCATACAGATGAAGAAACAAAAGCCCAGATAAATTAAATCCTTAAGCCAAAGTTAAGTTGCCCAAGTCTTACTCAAGTTCTTCCTCTAGATGTTACTACTATAGAAAACAAGGGATTGTGTGCCCAAGTCTTCTCTTCTACAGACTAAATGTCCCAGTTTACTCCAACTAATTCATAGTTTATTAGATTAAATCTATTTCATTTCCCTATCTTAATTGTTCCTATACTATTTATATATATAATGCGAATGAGTTTTTCGCCTCAAAATTGAATTAAATTTTGTTTCTGTACAGCAGAATCCACCCAAATAAATGACTATGAAAGACAATGCAGATTTCTCAAGCATTTGTTGTAATTTAACATCCCAGGGGAAATTATTATTTCCCTGATTAGAATCACAGTCTTAGACCTAGAATGTGAAGGAATCTCAGAAGTAATCTAGATGAGTTCCTACTTGCACAGGATTCTCTTCTGAAAAAATCCCTAACTGGTGGTCATGGCCTCAGCCTGATGACCTCCAGTGATGGAAAATTCACTATACCCCTAATTAATCAATAGCAATCATTTATTAAGCATCTATTCTGGATCAGGCATGTTGCCAGACATGGGACAGTTAATCCATTCCATTTATTTATAGCTATAATTATTAGGAAGTTTCTCCATATACAAAGTCTTTCCCCATAGAGAGGTAGTGTGCACAGTGGATGGAGTCATGGACAGGAAGCCAGGAAGAATTTAGTTCAAATCCCATGTCAGATACCTTACCTGCTATATGAATCCAGGCAGGTCACTTAACTACTCTGTACCTTAGTAAACTCATCTGTAAAATTAGGAGATTGAATTGTTGATTTCTAGATCTCTTCTAGCTCTCAATCTATGATTCTATTGGCTGAAATTTGCTTCCATCTACTTCCACCCTCTGGCCCTACTTCTGCCTTCCATAGCAAAGTAAAATAAGTCTAATCTTTTCCATGTGACAGTCCTCCAAATATCTAAAGACACAAGACCCATTCAGTCTAATTCTTATTTTCTTCAAGGAAAACTTATTCATTTTTTTCAAGTGATCCCCAAACAGCATGTTTTTGAAGTCTCTCACCATTCTGGTCATCTGCCTTTAATACAAAGGAAGTCTTTGAAATTGAGCAACTTAATTCAGTAGTATGTACTTTCTCCCTTACTATGTAAAGTTGAAAAAAATATTAAAACTAATGTATATAAGGATGTCTAAAATTACCAATATGTAAGCTGCTATTATTTCTTTATATTATATATTATAATAAAATATATAGAATAGCAATCCTACAATTAAAATAATCTATAATGCTTATAATATTGTGGCTTAATTACAGGATATTCCTTGCACTAGGGCATTCTACATCTAAATGCAACATCAATATCCTTGCTGTAATAATTTATAATACTCCAACCCATCAACAAATATCCTTAATTCCCTCATGCTATCCCACTATTGCTTTGTTCAGTTCATCTCTACCTTGCTGACTTCCTCTTGATGTTATCTATTTACCTTATATTCTCTATCTCTTCTTCCAAGGGTTATTGATAATTTTTCTCTTTCATGTATAGCACATGCTTTGGAGGGTCTTTCAAAATCCCCACTTGTACTATCAGGCTGCCTTCCCAGAAAGCAACTACTACTTGTTACCTTCCAGGTTCTACAAGTAACTAAGAAGAATCCGTACTTTTCTAACTGTATAACTGATGAATCCCCATTTAGTATATTTCCCCAATTACAAGTTAATATATCTCAAGGGTTGAAGGGAATACTTGTACCTCTGGTATGACACCAGAGCTGCCAGGGCCTTTTCAGGACTGTTTTCCACCTTTGATGTCTACCTGATTTACCCAGTTCTCACCTGTGGTTCCAAGAAGCTGTAGCATATACAGTGGCCATACCCCAGGAAACCATTTTGGCACATGGGCTACACCAGGTTGAGGGTAACTGAGGGATCCCAAACCTATCAGGGAGTTAGGGAGGTGTCTACCCAAAGCTTGTGAAGATTTGCCCCAGCAGAATGGACACATGAGAACGTGTTCCAAAGAACATGAAGGAGGCTAAGGTAGGTGCTATGGAGTGCTTAGAGCTTGGTTGGACAAAGAAGAAGCCAAAGTCATCCACTGCATCCTGAACCATCAGTCATTGTCTTGACTTTTATCATGCCACTGGACTCTGATGACTCTGGAAGAGAGAGTAAGGCTAACAACTTCAAGAACTCTGCTTGCTTTAAATCTAATTTATGCTCAAGACAAAAGACATCACCCATACCATTTTACTACTTTTACCTTTAATATGGACTATTTGTGCCCAACCTGTCGTAGAGACTTATAAACTCATACTAGTATGATCAGCCATTATCCCTTCAAGTTCTAAAAGCTATGATTCTTACATACACTAGTTTAGATAGTATCATCATGCCAGAGTCTTGGAAAAAGAAGTCACATTGACATGATGCTTTGTTTACTAACATATTAAAGCAGAAACTGGTTCCTTGCTCCTGTTTTCTAATATTTGGACTACTGATTCGTGTTACACATCTTACCAAGAAGGCAACTTCACAATGTCTAAAAAATATCAACTGTCAAATTGACTGCCTGTTTATATTCTGAGTGATCTCAGATGGAATTTTTCTAAACTGCCTTGCTCTCCTGGAGAAACTTCTTCCTGATATCCCACTTGCTTGTTTGGGGCAAGCCTGCCTAGACCACTATCTCAAAGTAGGAACCCTAAGAATCTTCCACTCCATTGCTAACTATTCTTTTCCTCCTTATTAGCCATTTTCCTCTTTATATGTTGTTTTATTTAGTTAGAATGTCAGCTTCTTGAGCCCAAAGACTGATATGTTTGCTTGTATTTGCATCCTCAGTGCTTAGTACAGTACTAGTACCTTTATCTATTTAAATGCCATCACTCCTCAGTATCTCTGTGCTGCTTGGGCTCATTCACTGACCAACAAAAATTCCTGACTTAGTCTAATGACTATCTAATATAGTGTAACCTTATTAGGAATAGAATAAGTCTCCAGATAAACCTGAATTCACTTGAGCATCCGTACTCAGTGCTGATTTCTTAAGTATAGTTTCATAAAAGATATTGGACAAAATTGTACTTACCATGTAGACAGAACAAACTGAAAAGAAGCAGCCTTAGTATAGTCAATAGACAGAAACCTTGGAACTGCAGGGGCCTGGGTTCATGTCCTGCTTCTGATACTTAATGACCATGTATTCCTAATATGGTTCCCCTCCCCTTTTAAAAAAATATTTAGAAAGTATTTCAAAATTATCCTTGTCTGAAACTTTTGAACTAATCTGAAGGGGGAAATAATTATCTATCTTTGACTATCAATTCCAAAAGAATGGTTTGTCTCCTGTCTCTGATCAGCCCAGGAAGGACTCTTCCCTAAAGTAATTAGGGTGATAACAAGAAAAAGGTAAGGAACCCTTGATTGATCCACCTAAGAGCAGGACCATATTTCCCTGTGCCCTTAAGGGATTAAGGTAATGATCCAACTAAGAGAAAAAGAAGCCTCTTGGATTATTTCACTTAATGGAAATATATTTTCAGTTCACCTTTGACCAGCTGGAAAGGAGAATCTTTTAAGGGAGTAGTCAAAAAGAGATTGAATGGTTTTAGGAAAATGATTCTCCAAGGGTGTGCCAAAAAGTAAGTGATTATTGTTCTGTAAGGTAAAGTGGAAATGTTAACTACTTCACCCTGACTACCATTTCTATGTTTTATCTCATTGTGAAATTTTGCCGATTGTCACAGAATGTTATAACTCTTAAGTCTAAAAATGACCAGAGTAGAATGGAGTAGAAAGATGTCCTTGGGCATGAGGTAATTCTGTCAGTTCAGACATATCTCTTGTTAAAAAGGAAAATTCTTAGATTTAGAATAATCATAAATTAATAGAAATTCTTTCTAGGAGACTTGTACCTAGAATACAGAATATAGGATTTTCTTCTACACTAGGTTAAATGACTAAATTTCCCAATACTTGAGGCAAACAGTATCAAACTAAAATAGCAATAGAGCTACTAAGCCATACATAAGGGTTCATGCAAGCAGCATATTGATGTAGAAAACTACAAACTAACATTATCTATGTTCTATTACATTTTTATTTTGTTATGTATTTCCCAATCAAAATTGAATCTGATTTAGCCTGCACTAGAGAACATTGATGGTGGCTGGTCTGATGAGTCATGTGTTTGAAACCCCTGTTCTGGGATGTTCTCTAAAACTTTAAACTGTAGACATAGTATCAACTCACTTTGGTAAAGAGAGTCTCCTAATCTGATAGTTCCCCATATCAATGAAATGATTAGTCCAGTCCCTCTGCCCCTATCCATCACGCAATGTTTAAAGACAAGGAAGATGGTTTTCTCAATATTCAAAAATAACCAGTCCAAACAAGTCATTTGAGGATACTGAGAAACTTCACAAGACAGTCAAACCCACTGATTAACTCCCAGTCTATGGATCTGCTTGATGACAGATCCTCTTAGAAGATTTTCTTGTGCAAAACCTCCTCTGCCATTTTAAAGCTCTGTTTGTTTCCTGCACAGTATTTTAATAAGTTGTAGCTACAGGAAACCTCCCAGTATCCTGAGGTTCAGCAATTCTGCACCTGTCACTACTTTTGTCTCACTCAATTTGTAAACCTTCCTTGTTAAAAACCACAATCAGGGTGACTAAGTCATACCTTCAAATACACTAATGAGAAATAGTTTATTCTTATTCTTTTTGTGTTCTAATTAAACACAAGGTATTAATGTGATTCCATCCATCAGTGATTTTCCAAAATCACTGTGATTGGGTGCATGTTATTAAAAGCCAATTGCTAGTTTCCTTTATGTATCCAGAACCATTAATATGACACTGGACAGACTGTTCCTATCCTGCTGCTCTCCCAGATTCGTTAGAAGAACTCAGACTCTTCTCTAGAACTGAGAATCCTATAATATCAGTCAAAACCCAGTGTTGAAATATTGTTTATATGTAAGTATTAAAACCGATGTAAGTGGTGATTTTTAAAATTAAGTATATTACACAAAGGAACAATTTTCCATTTTACCAAATCTTTAAAATAATATCAACTTGATGCCAGCTATTAACTTTGTCATCTCCCATAAATGATAATCACCAATAATTATGGCTTGAATTGAGTCCATTCCCTTTAATCCATGGTTCCCTTTGTTTAAGCATACATCCCAAAGAGATAAAATACAGAAAGAAAGGTTACATGTATAGGAAAATATTTGTAGGGACACTTTCTATAATAGCAGAGAACTGGAAATACAGAAGATGGCTATAAATTGCGAATGACTAAAGAAATTGTAGTACATGAACATAATGAGATGTTACTACACCATAAGAAACAATGAATATGATAAATTCAGAGAAGCATGAAGAAACTAATATGGCGTAATGCAAAGTGAAGTGGGCAGACCCAGGAAAACAATAATCACAACTACAACATTGTAAATGGGAGGGGGGGGGAAGGAATTGAACATTATAATTTAAATGATCAAGCTTGGCCCTAGAGGAAAGCTGAGAAAATTCATGTCACCTTGCCTTTTTCCAGAGGTGAGAGTTGTGAATATAGAATGTCATATGGACTTTCAGAATTAATATGTCAGTTGGTTTTCCTTAACTGCTTTTTTCTCTTTATTTTTTAGTCTTTGTTACAAGAGGTAGCTTGATATATAGAAGAAAGAGATACTCAAAAATGAGAGAAATATAAATATAAAAACCATCAATTAAAATATGAATTATATATTCCATTATATATAGGATATATATATATATAGAATCATAGACTTGGAACTAGAAAAGGCCTTAGAAGTCATCTGTGATGAATTTCCTTCTCATCTTCTAGATAACACAACTAAGAATCAGAAAAGTAATGTGATTTCCCTAAGATCACATTGGAATTTGAACCAGTCTTTGAACTCCAAATCTAGCATTCTTTCTACTATGAATGGATGGGGCCACCAATCCCTGGGGTTTTCCTGCTTCCCACTAATGCCTAAACTGCTGGGCTTATTTTGGAAGAAAAAAATGATGGCCATTTCTTTCAGTAATATATGCATTCCCCGATTGGTACTTAATAAATTTTCTCTGCTAATGCTATATGGTGAGAAAACAATTCATACTTTTCTCAACCTTCTACAGAATCAACTGGAATTAAATTTGGCTCATTTTCTTTGGTTTACCAAATAAGAACACACAACCATTTGAAACATAGCACTTCAGCACAATGCCTTAAACCTGGTATGCTCTCAATAGCTATTTGCTGAATGAATGAATGAATGAATGAATGAATGAATGAATGAATGAATGAACAAATTACTGAATGAATGCATAATTGAATAAATAGACATATCCACAAGCTATCATACAGTTTTCATCTTGCAACTGGAAACCACTGTCTCACTGTTCCTCAGAATATCACTGCCACATAGCCAATTATTAGCTGATAATGGACAGATGGACAGAAGATACATGGCACAAAGAAACTAAGTGATTGGGATATTGGCATGGGATGAAATGGTATAATGGAAATGACACTGGATTTAAGGTCTAAGCAAAAAGTCAGAGGACAGATTCAGACCCTGATTCTATTACTTACTATATGTGTGATATTTAGGAAGACATTTAATCTCTCTAGACCTCATTTTTTTTAATCTATAAAGTGAATGGGGTTGGACAAGATGGCACAAGGTCCCTTTCAGCTTTAGATTTATTACCTTATGATCCCTCTTGCTCTAGTTTATTCATCTATATAGTGGACTCCATAATTTCCAAAGTCCCATCTCATACTAAATTCCATCATCCTGCAAATCTATAAGGTATGTAAATAGTCATAATAGAAAAATTAAGGGCCTTAAATAAGAAATTTGATACTAAATGGGAAGTGTGAGAATAATTCTCAACTGGTTGGTCAAATAGGATAATGTATATAAAGCTTTTTGTAATATTTAAGGCACTATATGAATATGAGAAATTATGACTATTATTAATTATTGATGCTAGATGGCACATACCTTTCTTGATAGACAATGATCTTTAATTCCATGAAGAACTGGTGATAGGAAAGCTATACCAATAGAAACACCTATTAATCCTTATTAGGGGAGTCCTAGCCAGGTAGACTCAATTTATGGACTAAGGATCCCAGAATCTCAAAAGGACATAGAACCTTTGTACTCCTGTGACTGAGAGGCCAGAGTCTACTCCCTCCAAGGGAACAAAACAATCCCTTCAGTAACCCTCAGCCTGAACTACCCTCATGTCTTCCTTCCACCTTGGAGAAGCATAAGGCATTCTAGCCCTGGTGTCTTAGTTATCACATAACCTAAGCTTAAATGAGCAGTATTAAGCAGCTAAAAATGAGGCATAGGTTGGCTAGAATTAACTTATATTACTTCATTGCAGCTATAAATTACCATGGTACATCCAGGCCCTACCAAAGTGAAGTAGTATCATAAAGAATGAACCTATGTAGACAAATTCCTCCATAGGAAAGAGGAATCAAACTGCCTCCTTTGTACGGTAAACACCTAGAGGCAGCAATCAGGTGGAGTGAGCCTTAGAAGTACTGGAGTCAGTTTCCTTGCACAATTTGCTACAGGGCAAACCCTTTCAGGGTTTCTAAGTAGAAATCTTTTTTTTCCCACACACTTTAGTTCCTGGAGAATCTATGCATCAGGTATAAAAAGAAATTGGATGCCTGCCTTGGATTTGACTGGATCTCCCGTTTTTGGGTTTTTTTTTTTTTGCCACCATCTCAGACGATGTCCCTAGGATAGCTTTCCACCTTTTGAAGATATTACTGCCAATTCAATTGACTTGAATTTTCCAAAGTCTTTCTGTAGGTTTGTAGAATTGTAAAGTTAGGACTTGAAGTGACTTCTGAGGTTATTGAGTTTAACCCCATCATTTTACAATGAAGACACTAAGACTCGGAGTGGCTGTAGCTGAGTTGGGATCCAAATCCAAGACTTCTCATTACAAATTTACAATTTACAAAATTACAAATTTTACCATTTACAATTATAAAATTTACAATGTACAAAATTACAAATTTAATGCTCTGTCTGGCATATATTTTTATCATCACCATGCCTGACACATGATAGGCCCTTAATAAATATTTGATTCAATTTGATTTGAATGCCCTTTGCCACAGAATGCTCTTTAGGACTGAGCTGGTGCTTGTTTTTCCTCTTTCGGGAATTAGAACAAAGCTCTGCCCACATAACCTAGTGGTAACTCAGGGACAAATCATACAAGAAGTACTTAGGGAAGGTCCCCTAATTTTTTATCCTAGTCATATTCTGACCATACTATGCTATTAGCTCATAATGAAGTCAAATACCCATACAGTCTCCCTGTTCTTTCTATAAACATGGTATTTTGCCTCAATTTTCTCTCTAACCAATCAATCAGAAAGTGTTTATTAAACACGTATAATGTTCCAAGTACTGTGCTAGATTTTGGGGATACAAATTAAGTGTCTATTATAAAATGAGTTAGATGCTGGAGTTGTAAGGACAAAAAAATAGAAGAATCTCTGCTATCAAGGAGTTGTAATAATGGAGAGAAAAACATATAAAAATAGATGTAACAAATTTTAAGTTAAGTAAGTTAATATGTGTGTGTTTGTGGTGGGGGGATGGTGTGGGGGTGTGTGTAAAAGTTAAATACAAAGGTCTTTCCTATCACAGGTCACCATCTCAAATCCCTCTCTGGGTTGGTACCATCTCTACCTTCCTTAAAAGAAAAAATATTTAAAGGTAGGAATAAAGTGACTAGAGCAGTCAGCCCATCAAGATGATTGGCAGACTGGCCATTGCTGTGACTATGAACTGTATGAAGGGACTCTGCCTTCTAGCAGGGAGTTAGCTGGTACCTGAACCACTAAATAAAGCAAAACAGGAAGTGTGGTTTGTTTAGTTTGAGTGTTTCTCTCATAAGACTATTTGAACATCCTTCTATTCAAATAACTGTCCCTGCCAAGCCAATATAACCAAATAAACAGATTTAGGAGTTACAAAAGCACTCATGGGTATTCCAACACAAGCTGAATAGATGAGAATTACCCCTCTATGATTTTCTGTCCTGGTTTTCCAGTCCCCTCCGCTTACCATAAACTTTATCCTTTCTCTTAACTCACATGGATGTTCCCAGACCTCTAACTCCTTTCTCTCTCTGTTGAAGGTCCCATATTGGTCCTCTTCCTTACACTGTTTATAATTTTCTCTTCATTATCAGAAAGAGTCAATAAACCTTATTTTGTGCTAAATATCCAGATTACAGGAATTTTTAGTGACTGCCCACCCAGCCTAGAATATTCTTCCTCATCATCTATACCTCTTGGCTTCCCTAATCTTTTTCAACTCTCAGCTAAAATCTCATCTTCTATGAGAAGTCTTTGCTGGTCCTTGTTAATGCTAGTGCCTTCCCTCTAATAATCTCCAGTTGATCTTGTATGTCTTGTTTGGACATAGTTGTTTGCATAGTCTCTCTCCCCTTAGACTATGAACTCCTTGAGGGAAGGGACTATCTTTATCCTTTCTTTGTACTGCTAGTCATTACCTCAGCTCCTGATGCATAGCAATCACTTAATGAATGCATATTCACTGATATTATGTGCCAGGCACTTTGCTAAGCACTGAGGCTACAAAGAAAAGCTTATATTCTAATGCTGGAGATGATATATAAATAGCAATATACATACAAAATTCATACATACATACATTATAAGTAGAAGGTAGTCTTAGAGGAAAGGGAATGAGGGCTCAGTTGGCAATAGGATGGGCCAGAGTAGGGAAAGATCAAATCCAAATACACTCAAGTGGAAGCTAATGGATATGGCAGCAAAACCAGAAATCAGGTTTTCTAGGCAGTGGTATACAAGTATTTAAGTCTGAAAACGTCATGAATCAAAAAAGTCCAAAGGAAAAAAGAGCAGATAGATGCAATACTATTAGCAAGAGACCCCAAAAGAAGTCTAAGATCCCAGTGGGGAAAGAATGAGAAAAAAAGTTGTTTGGTTATGTCCTAGTAAAAGTAAGATAAATGATTATAGGACCATAGGTTTAGAGCTAAAATTGGCTGTGGAAACCACCCTGCCCAAACTCCACATTTTACATATGAGGAACTGATGTTCAGAGAGCTTAAGTGATTTGCCCAGGGTCACAGGGTCAAAGAACAGACTTAAACTCAAGTCTTCATGATCGGAGGCCAGTTCTCTATTCACTAGAGTATTACAGGTGCAAAGGGGTGTGTGGGATGTTCAAGAAGCACTAATAACTCTGGTGTGAGGGATGCTGAACCCTTTGCAGGGCTGCTCATCCACTTTGGTATCCCCCTGCCACCTGACTTTTCCCCACAAATTCAAGAAGCTGCAGGATCTGCAGCAGCCACATCCTGGTAAAACCATCTCAGCAGAAAGACAGGTTGAGGGTAACTGATGGGTCTCAAATCCATTGATGAACTAGGGAGATGTCTGCCCCAACCATGTGAAGACTTCCCTGGAGGAATGGGCAGATGTGCACAATTTGTTTCACAGGCCATGAAGACACCATGGAGCATATAGAGCTTGGTTAGACATCAAAGACACAAAGGTCATCCATTGCCTCCCAGGCCATTGTCAGTCACCCTGACTTTTGTCTTGATTCTAATGATTCTAGATTCTAATGATTCTAGAAAACAGAGTAAGGCTCATGGTTTCATGCAACTCTGCCTCACTTAAATTCAAATTTGTACTCAAGTCAAAAGTTATCATCTATACCATTTTACTATGGTATTATTTTATTTTACTATTCAATAATTTTATAGTTTTATCATTTTGTTATTTTACTATTCAATTATTTTATTATTTATTATTTTATTATATCACTATTTTACTATCTTACTATTTTACCTACCTCAAACTGGGAGTTGTAGCCACACAGAGGCAGACTTAGGCTATCAGGTCATCTTATCACTGGACTGAAGCAGCAATGGATCCATCAGCCCAGTGGTTGTCTGAGCAGCCTTCTTAAGGACCACACTACTCACCTCCTGGTATGAGGAAGCAACTAGAAAAGGTGCCCTAAAAATTGTCTGCTTCATCTAACCCTGGCCTGCTTACTGTGTCAGGTAGGGATCCCACCCTGTAGTCAAAACATGAAAACATGTACAAAAACTTTTGCAAAGATGATTCCATTCACCACTGGTACATGGAATGTGTTCATACTTATGGACAACAAGAAATTCAGTAAACCTGAAAGATGAACAGCTCTTGTATTGAGAGAATTTAGTAGGTAACATATTCAAATAGCAGCCCTGAATGAAGCAGATCTAGAAAATGAAGGCCAGTTTACCAAAGTCGAAGCTGGATATATGATTTTCTGGAGTGGCCTCAGTAATAGGGGAATGCCATGAAGCTGGCATAGATTTGCAGTCAAATCTAGTCAACAAGCTTGTATGCCTCCCAAAAGGAGTGAACTACAGACTTATGACAATGTGATTGTCACTTAGAGGAAAGTACCATACCACCATCATCAGTATGTATACTCCCACCTTGATGAAATTTGATGAGGTCAAAGAAAATTTCTATGAAGACCTAGAGACCCTCATCATCAATGTGCTGAAAGAGGACAAGTTGGGTAGAAATGGGTGAATTCAATACCAGGTTCAGTTTAGACTATCAGACACTGAAGGGAATCCTTGGGAAGAATGGGGCTGGAAACAGCAATATCAGTGGTCCCTTACAAAGACTTCTGTCCCATGACCTCCTCACCAACATTGTCTTTCATTTATGTAAATGCAACAAAACTTCAGGGATCCCTGCTCACAACAAAGACTGGCACTTAATAGAGTCTGTGATTATAAGGAGAAAACCCAGACAGGATGTGAAACTGAGGAAGGTAATGTAGCACAAAGGACTGAACTGATTGTAGACTTGTCCTCTCTAAGCAAAACATTTACACTCAACAAAAGTAGTTGTCCCAAGGCATGACAGCTATCAGAAAACTCATTGTCAACAGATAAGAGCACTTCTCCAAAGTGAACAGTTTGTTACTGAGTTGGAGAGAACGCTGAGCCAACATTCTTGGTAGCAGTGGAGCAAAAAAGGAGTGGGGAGTTTTCAGAGATTTAGTGTATAGCACCACATTTATTCATCTGGGCCATAATACTCACACACATCAGGATTGGTTTGATAAAAATGATGAGGAAATTCAAAAACTACTAAATAAAAAATGAGAATTCTACTGGGTCAACAAGCAGGATAGTTCATCTGTCTCTTAAAAAGCAGCATTTAATTTCATCAAAAATAAAGTGCAAGCAAAGGTTAGAGAGATGCAGGATTCTTGGCTCAGTAAGAAGGCAGATGAAATTTATTTTTGCATTGCTAGTAACAATCCAAAATGTGTTTTTATGATGCCCTGAAGGCTATTTTCAGGTCAAAGACCTTTGGTCAAATACGCAACTACTCAGCACTAATGGAGCCACACTGATCAGTGATAATGACAGAATTCTGGAGAGATGGTCTGAACACTTCCACAGTGTTCTCAACAGACTGTCATCTCCCAATGCTAAAGTCATTGATCATTTACCTCAGGTCGAAGTCAGTCCCTCTCTACCTGAACTTCTAACTAAAGAAGAGGCTTTAAATGCCACTAGGCTCCTCTTGTGTGGTTCAAAGCACCCGGTACTGATTCCATTCTAGCAGGGGATCCACTGCTCCTATGAAAGCTAATGGAATTCTTCTAGTTCATATCGCAAGAGTAGCTTATCCCTCAGGAGATCAAGGATACCCCCATTGTCCATCTAAAGAAAAAGGAAATAGTTGTCCTGGGAGGGGGGGGGCGGGGCAGGGTAGCTCTCTCTTAGTCATTGCCTGCAAGATTCTTGCCAGAGTCCTCCTTGCTCAGCTGATCCTTCACCTGGAATATGGTCATCTACCAGATTGCCAATGTTGCTTCAGAGGGAACAGTAGACATGGTGTTTGCCATCTGACAACTGAGAGAGAAGTGCCAGGAGCAGAACAGAAGTCTCTATACAATGTTCATCAATATAACCAAGGCATTTGATGCTGTCAGTCATGAGGGCTTGTGTAAGATCATGGCAAAATTTGGTTGCCCAGAGTAATTCATCAGTATCAAACACCAGTTTCATATGGCATGCTTGAACAAGCTCTGGATAATGAACAATGTCCTCAGTGGAGTGAAGCAGGACTGTGTTCCTGCCCTCATGCATTTTAGTATGTTGTTTTCAGCCATGTTGTCAGACACCTTCAGTGAGGATAAAAGAGGCATGAAGGTTAACCATTACACTGATGGTAAATTATTGAACTTCAAAAGGCTTCAAGCCAAGACTAAAATGGATGGAGAAGTGGTGCATCACTTTTTGTTTGCAGATGATTATGCACTCAATGCAGCCTCTGAGGCTAAGATGCAACAAAGTATGGATTGGCTTTTTGCCGCTTGTGTTAATTTTGGCATAACAACACCAAGAAAGCAGAGGTTCTCCACCAGCCAGCACCATACTATTCATATGTAAAACAACAAATGGAGAAATTTTGAATGCTCTGGAAAGTTTACTTACCTTGACAGTATATGTTTTTAGGTATGTGCATATAGATGATGTAGCAGATGCATGCCAGAGTGCCAGAGCTAGCTCAGCATTTGGGAGGCTCTGAAAGAATGTAGGGGAGAGTAGAGGTAATAGACTGCCTACCAAACTGAAGGTCTACAAAGCCATTGTGCTGATTTTGCTTTGTTGTCATTGCTGCATACCTGCAAAACTGAACAGTCTACCATTGCTATGCCAGCAAACTGAATCACTTCCATTTCTATCTGGATTATTTTAGGAAGATTCTGAGAATTATCTGGCAAGGTAAGATACTCAACACTGAGGTCCTTTCTTAAGCTGACCTACCACACATTCAAATTCTACTGCAGAAAGCACAATTCCAATGGGCTGACCATGTTATTTGAATCTTAAACATGCATTTGCTAAATGACTACTTTTCAGAGAACTCAGAAAAGGCAGATGCTCGTGTGATGGTCAGAAGAAATGACACAAGGACATTGTCAAGGTCTCTCTGAAGAACTTTGGTATCAATGGTGAGACATGGAAGACGCTGGCACAGGAATGTCCAACATGGCATGACCACATCAAAAAAAGGAGCTGTGCTCTATGTTGTAGCTCAAAAAATGTGAGATGCACAGATTTAAAGACAACCACCTCTCAAATGGTCATGAGGACTATTTGTGCTTGACCTGGGTTACAGCCTTCCAAAATTCTATTGGTATGAACAGCCAGACACACTGTTCATTGACCCTGACACTGTGATGTCATTTTGGACCTCTTCAAGTGTGAAGTACAAGCAGCAGATGCAAAGATATTACAGAAAAGGTCCAGGCCTGTATTTGGCAAGAAGATATGTGGCCTAGCCTCATGGAAACAGATTCTGGGGCAGAATATTTGGTCACTCAGAGGTTGGTATACCAAGCTGAAGAACTAGCTTCCAAATCCTCATTCAAATTGCCATATATACACATATTGAACCAACATAAAAGACACACACACACACACACACACACACAACTGTGTGTGTGAAGGTCGGTATGGGTATGTGTGGGGATGGAGAGGAGAGAGAGAGAGAGAGAGAGAGAGAGAGAGAGAGAGAGAGAGAAAGAGATGATAAATATGCACACGTACACAGTTTGTCCCTTTGGTTTGTGACTGACTGAATAACACTTTGTAGTGGTGGTTCTTTTCCTATCAAATTTATAGATTTTTCAAAGCTATAAAATCATAAGCTCTTTGAGTCAGAGCTAGAAGAGACCTCCAAAGTTAACTATTCACTCAAACCCCTAATTGAACAGAAATCTTCTACAATATTCCTTACAAAAAGTTATCATCTAATTTTCACCTTAAGAACCACAGTTAAATGGAATCCACTACTTCCCACAATATCACATTTTACTTTGGGACAGTTTTAATGATTAGAAAAGTTTTCCTTAGATTGAACCGAAGTCTTCTTGTTTTGTTTCTACTGTCTTGTGGGACCACACTGAGTAAGTCAAATCCCTCTTCCACATGATGGCCTTTCAAAAAGAATCAGAGAATTTGGGAGTGGGATGGATCCTCATTGACCATTCAGTCAAACCAAATCCTAAAAGAGGTTCATTATAACATACCCAATAAGTGGTCATCTAGTCACTGCCTGATGACCTCCAGCGAGGAAAAAATACCTCCTCTCAAGTCACTTTTCAATAGATCTAATTGTCAAGAATTCTATTGTGGCCCCAATCCTCATACTTCTTTGAAATGTCTTTGAAACTTCAGTCCATTCATTGCTCTTAGTTCTGCCCTCAGAGGCTAATCATAACAAGTTTAATCCACTTATACAAGATAGTCTTTCACATACTTGGAGACACTTTTATTTGCCCCTGACTCTTCCCCTCTCCAGGCTAACTAATCATGTCAATTTTCTTCAACCAATCTTTACATGACATTGACTCAAGGACTTCACCATGCTGGTCATCCACCACTAGAGACTCTTGAATTTATCAATGTTATTTTCAAACTGTGGCAGTTCAGTTCTAGATTGAACATAATATTCCAGATGTGGTCTGACTAGAGCACAGTATAGAGAGACTAGCGCCTCTTTATTCCTTGAAGATAATGCCCTCTTAATGCAGCTCAAAATTACATTTTTTTTTTGGCTGACATATCACATTGCTGAATTATATTGAGTTTGTTTGAAATATATTAAAACCCTTAGAATATTTTCAGGCAAACTTTTGTATAACCATACCTTCTGCATTCTGTGCTTGTGAAGTTATATTTTTTTTACCCAAAATATCTATCCCTATTGAATTTCCTATTAGATTTCTTATCAGATTCTTATTAGATTAAATCCAAAGGTGAGAAAACCAAGATGTGTAGACCAAATCCAGCCCACCACTTGCTTTTGTATAGCCCATGAGCTAAAAATGTCATATATATATATATATATGTATATATATATATATATATACACATACATATATATATATTTAAGTAAAAGTTTGTTGTATTTTTTTAATGTAAAAGCCACTTTATATAGTTGGAGGGCTATACAAAAACAAGTACATGCAGCAGGTCAGATCTGGCCCTCAGGTCATAGTTTGCTGACCCTTGCCCTAGCTGGTGAAGATTTTTTAGGATCCTGATTCTGTCATGCATGGTGTTAACTATTCTTTATAGCTTTGAGGCATACAAAAAATAAATGAGCATGCAGAAACTTTATCGACATCAATGAAAAGAACATTAAACAATACAGATACCTAGGATCCTTGACTGCAGACCCCCTACCATATTGACAATGGAGCATCAGTATCCTTTGAGTCTAGCCATTTAACTGCCTCAAAATCTATTACATATACATGTATATATGTTTGCATGTATAGAGAGATACACACAATCAATATAGTATAAGTATGTCATATTATAATGTAATTCACATCTACCTATATTCTTCACAAGAAAAGTATGAGATGCTTTATTAAATGTTTTGCTAAAATCTAGGTAAACTAGTTCTATAGCATTCCTTTCACCTACTAATTCAGTAATATTGTCTAAAATAAAAACAAAATTATCTGGCATGATTTGTTCATGATCTGGCCATGATCAGCCATGTCAGTTCTTCATAATTGTAATTTCCCTTTCTAGATGTCTACCAGTCTTAATGATCTATTCTAGAATTTTTCCAGGAATTTGAGTCAAGCTCACTGGCTATCACTTGCAGACTTAGTTCTTTTTGCTTTTTCATAACTTTTATCCTTCTTTAACCTTATGGCAACTCATCTATTTTCCAAGATTTTTCAAATATGATAGTGGCTCAGTTCTTATATCTGGAACACCTATGTGAAGATAGGAATTGTATTTCTCTTAACGCGTCTCTTCTCTGGACTAAATATTCCTTGTTCATCTACTTAAGAATCATATGACTTGGAATCATGACTCTGGTCATCCTCCTTCAGATGTCCTTGCAGAAAGGAGTAATGAAAAGAGTGTCTCATGCTAGACATATATTCCAAGAAAGTCCAAGAAAGAAAGGTTCTATATGTACCAAAATGTTCCTAACAGTACTATCTGTGAAAGCAAAAATCTCAAAATAAAATGGATGTCCATTGACTAAGAAATGGCTAAACAAACCAGTATATGAATATTAGGGAATATTGCTGTGCCAAAAAAAAAATGAACACGAGGAATTCAGAACAATATTAGAAGATTTATATGAACTGGGTCAGAATGAAAAAAAGCAGAACTAGGAGAAAAATGTACAATCACTACAAAAACATTAAAAATCACTTAAAAATACATCTGGGAGAGAACAGGGAGACAGATATAGGAAAAATACAATGACATAAAAACAAAAGATATCAACAAAATTTATTAAAAAAAAAAAAAAAGAAACTAAATTCCAAGTCATTGTAATGACCCAAGAAATATTGCCCAAGAATAGAGATGACTTTTAAAAAAGTTCTGTCTTTTCCTGAGTAATAGGAGACTGGGTATAGAACATTGCCTTACAATAGCCATTGGCTTGGTTTGACTCTTTTCACATCCAGAAATGATTGCACAAACACTTGCATCAAGTGCTTTATTTATTTGTTTTTAAAAGAAAGAGCACTAGACATAGAAGAGGAAAGACCTGGATAAGTTTAAATCCTTCCTCACACTGAGCCACTGGTCTTCTCTAGATTCCATTTTCTTAACAAGCAAAAGTGGAATAGCATACCAGTACCTACCTCACCAAGTTGTTCAAAGGGCCAAGTGAGATTACATATATAAAATGCTTCTTTGATTCCTTTCTAATTTTCTTCCTCCTGCTCCCCAAAGAAGCTATTATCAAACCTTTCTTCCCTCCTCAGGTCTCCCCCAGCTCCCCTCTTCCTATTTCAGCTGAACATTAGGCTTCTCACTTTAATGAGAAAATTAAAGCCATTCATTGTGAGTTCCATATTTTCCCCTTCTCCTCTTAGAATCCCCACTGTCTTCATTGTTTCAGTCTCTGATGATGTTGTAGACCTTCTCCTTGTCAAGGACAACCCCTCTATATATGTCCTTGATCCCATCTTCTACCATCTTCTCCAGCAGATGTCACCTCAATCATTTCCTCACCCCTTCTCCTTTTCCTTCTCCCTATTTACTGGTTCCCTCCCTACTGCCTTGAAATTGGCCAAATCTCCAGTATACTTAAAAAAAAAAAAACTTCATTTGATCCTATCGTCCCTTCAAGCTACTGAACTCTATCTCTTCTCCTTTTTTTAGCTAAACTTCTAAAGTCATTGTTTCTGCTTCTCCACTGTTCACTCCTTTCACTGCTCTCCAAAGTCACCAATTAACTCCAAATTACCTTATCTGATGGTCTTTTCTCAGTCATTATCCTACATCACCTCTGCAGCATCTGACCCTATTGTCTGCCCTCTCCTCCTAGATACTCTTTCCACTACGATTTTTCACCACTCTGCTCTTTAAGGTTCTCTTCCTATCGTAAGATTGCTCCTTCTTATCCTTATTTGCTGAACTATCACTCTTATCATGCCCTCTAACTATGGATGCATCCCAAAAGTTTATTCTAGAGTCACTTCTCTATAGTTTCTTGGTGACCTCATCAGCTTTTATCAGTTTAATTACCATTTCAATAACTCACAGATTTATGTATCCAGCCTTAGTCTCTCTTTGGCTCCTGTTCCAAACTACCATTTGTCTATTGGACATTTCATACTAGATGTCCAAGAGACATCTAAAATTCAATGTGGAAAAGACAAAACTCATTTACTTTCCTTCGAACTCTTCCTTTAACTAATATTTTTGCTTCTAGCAAAAACCACCTTTCTCCCTCAGTTTCATAATCTTGGTATTATTCTGGACTCATCATAGTCTTTTCACTGCACTAATCCAAACAGTAGCCAAATCTTTCTACCCTGACACTATCTCTCTTACATCTGACTTCTCTCTATTCACACAGACAGCACTCTACCATAGTCCCTCATCAACTATGATCTGAATTATTGCAAGAACCTCTTAATTGGTCTCCCTGACTCAAGTCTCTCTCCATTCCAATTCATCATCCACATAGCGATAAAAGTGATTTTCCCCTAAGTACAAAGCTGATGATGTCACTTTCCTATTCAATCAACTCCAGTGACTTCCTATCACCTCTAGAAAAAATATAAACCCCTCTGCTTAGATTTTAAAGCCTTCACAATTTGGTCTCCAACCTACCTTTCCAATCTTATTAAATATTACTCCCCTTTCTGCACTATAATCTAACAAAACTGTATTTCCCAAATTCTCACTCATCTCATTCCATCCCTCATTGTCTGAACCTTAGTACTATTTATGGTTGACAATAAGAATACCCCCCCTCTTCACTTCCCCTCACAGAATCCCTATCTGCCTTCAAGATGTAGCTAAAGCACCACCACATGATGCCTTTCCTACTCCTCCAAGTGTCAGTGCCCTCTCTTACTTTCTTATATTTCAAACATATTTATTATATAGTTACCCTATATCCCCATATGGGTATACCCATCTCTATTCTCTTACAATAGAATGTTAAGTCCCTTGAGGGCAGGGTCTGTTTAACTTTTATCTTTTGTGTATCAGAGCCTAACCGAGCCTTGGGCCATAATAAGTGCCTAATAAATGATTGATTGATTGCTCTGTAAAGTTTATAGCACTAAATAAATGTCAGCTTTTGTTAAAATGGTGGACCCAGAACTAAAAGCAACATTAATGTTCTGGTCATGGTACAACAGAATCTTTACCTCCCTTGTTCTCAACACTCATTCTCAATACAACGTGAGATTTCGTTGCTTCTGCTGCCATGTTATGCTGTTGATTCACATCAAGAAATTCACAGAACTTTTGTACTTGCTGTCTCTCTCATTAGAATATAAGTTCTTTGTGAGTAGGGATTTTTCATTTGGTGAACTTGTATCCCCAGTGCTTGATATATAATATGTGCTTAATAATTACTTATTAAGTTGATTGATGCCTCCACATTCTATGTGAAGCTCATTTTTTGAACCCAAGGGGAGAACTTTACAGTTCTCTACAAAACTCATCTTGTTAAATTCAGAACATTATTCTGGTCTGTTGAAATCTTTCTGGTTTCTGACTGTCATCCATTGTGTCATCTTTCCTTCCCAGTTTTATGTCATCTGCAAACTCAGTAAGGATGACATCTGTATCTTTATTCAAGTTACCGATAAAGAATGTTGAAACAGTACAGGGCTCCTTCCCTCCTATTAAAATAAAATATTCTATGTGGTCAGACACTATATTTGGCACATAGTAGATATTTTATTTGATGGCTTTATTGATGTCCAGTATAAGATTAAGTTTTTTTGATTCTTCATGTTTTAATATGGATGAGTTTTTCAGCTACCTTCTTGAGAGGTTTTGATGAGACAAGTGCAGGATAAAAATAATTGATACTCATTTAATACTGTAAAGAGCTAGTCCTGGGATGAGAAAGACACGAGTCCATATTTTGCTTCTGTCATACTCTAGGTCTTTGATCTGGAGCAAGACATTTAATCTATTAGTGCCCAAGGCAAGTTTTTAGAACTATAAATTACCAGGTGGTCAATATGCATTGATGGATAGAATTTCTACACTGGGAGAGCCCTACACAAATGAAATAACAGGGGGCTAGCCTCTTCCTCCCAAGTAGTATTTTAATATTAATTCATATTTGCACATTATCTTTTGGTGTGCAAATTACTTTTTCACAACAACTCTATAAGGTAGCTTGTGAAAATATTGTTATCCACATTTTTTATTAGTAATAGTAGTAAATAATAATGCAGGGCAGCTAAATGGCCCAATGGATAGAATTCCAGACTGGAAGTCATGAAGACTCATCTTTTTTGACTTCAAATCTAGCCTCACAATACTTACTAGCTGTGTGAGCTTGGGCAAGTTACTTAACACTATTTGCCTCAGTTAATCTCTAAAATGAACTGGAGAAGGAAATGGCAAACCACTCCAGTATCTTTGCCAAGAAAACTCCAAATAGAGTCACAGAGTCAAAGACAACTGAAATAACTGAAGAACAATTAATAACAATAATTATAATAGCTATTATAATAGCTATTACTTTCAGATATGTAAAGTGCTTTGCATATATTGCCTCCTTTGGCACTGGTCTCTCCTGGTCTGTCACCTATCTTCTCATTCTTCTTTGCTGGATCTAGGGCTGTGCCTATTAACAGTAGGTGTTCCTAAGGACTCTGTCTTTGGTTTTTTACTATTCTCCCTCAATATCATTTTATTTGATGATCTCATAAATTCGATTACTATCTCTATGCTAATGATTTTCAGATCTTTTGTCCAGTCTTAAAGTGCTTAACACACAGTTTACTACACACTATGTAGCACAGAGTAGGAATTTAATACATGCTAGTTAACTTATCCTTACAATAACCCTATGAGGTGTCATTATTATCTCCATCTAAGAAAGGTTAAATGAGGAAACTGAGGCTCTAAAAGCTCAAATAATTTGCCCTTGATATTACAGTGTATGAAGGAGGATCCAGACTTCAGTCTACTGACTCTTCTAATTCTGGTATCTGATTCACTATGCCACAAAGCATTTTGCACATATTAGTATGAGGGACACTGAGCACCTTGTGAGAGATGAAGGGCAGTGTTTCCAAGTGAGGAAAAGTGGAAAAAGGGAGACTGGCTAGAATACTTCACTTTAAAAAAAATCATTCCAATTTTGGATTCACATACTGCCTCTGACACATACTGACTGTGTGATCCAGGGTGTGTCATTTCACCTTTAGGTTCTCTAGACAACACTCTAATACTATAATTTGCAGGTGATGACCTACGTTGGTAGAGGGAACTTTCTCTTTTGGAAGATGCCTATATACCAATGAAATCACTAATTCAGGACCTGTCTCTGAATGGGGTAACTCAGATTTCCATTTTTCTACTACTGCTTCCCCTTACAGTTCCTCAATCTTGCTTCCCTCCTCGCTTCTTATTTTAAATTTATTTTGTACCCCATCTCAGGTGCTTCTTTCATACTGACCTTTATACCTTCACCCCACAGGCAGTTCTTTAAGAGATGCACAAAGCCAACTGAAACTTCCTGCATCCCCACACATGTTTCCTATCTATTTATATAAGTAAATAGCTACTATGACCAGCAGCACTTTCTCAGCTCTGTATCTAAGCTTTGCACATTCTTTCTTTGCTCTGGGCAATATCAAAGAGGACAGAGGACACTAAAAAGGAAACACAAATAAAAGGGAATCAACACAAAGGCATTTCCAGAAAGCTTACAAAACCTCTTCAGAAGAACAGGGACTTTTAATTGGAAAAGCTGCAGGAATTGCTAGAATAGCAAAATGTAGTTTCCCCAAACAAAATAAGACATGCTGATTCGCAGGCAGGTGGTGTAAAACCCCAAATTGTACCTCTTGGCAAAGGTGGCAATAACCCTTCCAGCATCATTTCTGAAAGGTCAGCGTAAATGAGAGCCCTCACAATTAATCTTGCACTTCTGGAATGATAACTGTGTACTTGCTTTCTGATTGGTGGGGTGATGTAAGTTCTGTACTCTTTTCTTATTGGAAGAAAATTTGCCCAGGTTCTGTTACCTTTGGAAGTTCTGCTTAATCATAATTACTCATATTTATACAGTATTTTAAGGCTGGTAAAGCACTTTGTGGTATAGCAAAGCTCATGCTTAGAATTCAGAGAATGTGGATTCAAGTCCCTCTTTAGACACTTAACTAGCTATGTTCTGGGGAGTTAAGGATATACCTAATATCAACACCTTGTTAGTTCAGGTTGGTGGTGAAATGAAACACTCATAAGTCATCGAAGAGCAAACAAAAGGTTTATTTTGTCCTGAAAAAGCAAGGATTTTCATGAAGAATACAATTAGCTACTCTGGACAGCGCCTCCTTTTTGGCATTATGGAAATGCATCTGGCCAGCTGGACAGGGATAGTGAGTCATGTTTTTTCAGAAAAGTACAAAGTTAAGGGGATTTGACTACACTTGGATAGGAATTTTTATTCCCATAACTGACCAGGAAGCTGCATCAAGGGAGGCAGAGGTCAATCAGGAACCGGGGACAACTTTGTTAGGAAAGCTAATCACTATTGTGGGGAAACAGGGAGCCCTGGACCTTTCACAAACCACCCACATTGTGGCAATATTGTAAGGATTTTCTAGAGCAGTGGTATCAGCTTCAAAGAGAAGTAGATCTTGAGCAGCATATTTGACTTAGAAAACCAAAAATAAAATTAATCTACATAATATTGTATTGTTTGTATTTTGCCAAACATTTCCAATTACATTTTAATCTAGATCTGACTGTACTCAAGAGTTTTGCTGGTCACAAATCTGACACCTCTGTTCCAAACAACCTTCCATCATTTAACTGCTTTCAAGACTTTTCCTGGATAATTCTCCCGAAATAAGTGATACTAAGGGGAAAAGAAAAAATTTCAATCACTACCTCCCCCTGAAGTCACCACAAAGATAAAAAAAAATAGAGAAAGAAAGAAAATTGGAAGAAAACCAAACCTAGAAATCCCAAGCTTTTTCTCCCCCATTCAGAAGGATCAAGTCTTAGATCTCAACAATCTGTCATGTCATAGGTGATACCATATCTTGGCAGTTCACAGTAGGTCTCCTAATACAAGATAGTCAAGATGACCAAAGAATTTAGAGAAGCAGCAGGAACATCAGAACCACAGCACAAATGGTGGAACTTCCTTTCCCAATCCCTCCTAATTCTAGGTTCTTTTCTTCTGTTAATTACTTCCAATTCATCCTGTTTATTGCTTATTTGTACATAACTGTTTGCATGTTGTCTCACCCATGAGATTGTGAGCTCCTTGAAAGCATGAGCTGTCTTTTGTCTTTCTTTGTAACTCCAGCACTTAGCGCCATGCCTAGCACATAGGTTCTTACTAAATGCTTACTGATTGTCAGTACAGTCAATAATTCTTCATCATGAATGAAGGTCATTTATTATAAAGTGGCTAAGATGCCATGAGATTCTTACATGTTATCTTACATTCCTATTCTGGGATCTCAGTTAATTTTTATTCTCTCTCAATGCCACCACTCCCTCAATATTCTTCAACTCACCACCAAAATCTCTCCCTTAAGAGTCACATCAGGAGAATGCTTCACTCTCTAAGAGATCTATGTGAAGGAGTTGCCCTTTCTTTCACTAGGACTAAATAAAAACTCTCCCTCATCTCTATCTGGGACTCTAAAGTACCAAATGAACTAGGAGACTTCCCTTCTTAGAAGTAAATACACTTCCACCAGTTATATATTAACAGGTTCACTTTCCCCATGCTATTAGAAAGCAGCAAGATGCCTCCCAATACTACCACCCCTTGGTCCCTCAAGTTCCTTCTAAGAAAGAGTTGTCTGAACCATTCTAATAAAAAGGAAGATGGCCAATTTAGGGAGACCTGAGCTATTATTTCTATGATGTATATAGAGCATTCTGAGGTCTTGAAACCTTGAAAACCAAGATAGCTGTGCTAGGGAAGGAGTAAGAAAAGGCTAAAAAGAGTTGATAAGAACTTTATCTAAAAACATCTTATTTTCATGTAAGTCTATCTAGACCCTGGATCCCAGAATTAACTGGACCAAAGAGACTTTCCTTTTCCTAATATGGCACTAATTCATTACAAAGACAGTTTCTGAGAGGTTTGGTAACTGATCCGGAAGGTTGGACACCTGACCTTGACTATCAGGTGTTTTGGAAGGGCACAAACACCACAGTAACCCAAGCAAGCATGTTTTTAATGTGCCATTTCCATTTAGTAATAGAAACTTCTTGTGTACTACCCATCTTGTTAGAGGGGCCATCTTACAAACAACCAGTTCTGGACAAAGAATGATTTATGACCCTGCTCCATCAGTTCAGTAGCAATGAGGGTAAAAAAAAACTTCTTTTCAGAAGTGATATAAAAAGTAGCTGCTTTGGGACTTGAAACAACAGAAGCCTAACAGTTGCTTATTCTGGCCACATCTTTGGACCTGCCAAAGATTCCCCTCAGACTGATTTTTATGCACAGAAGTCTCCAAACACATGGGTTTGCAGAGTCATTAGGACATAAAAGGAGAAAATTTTGGACAAACTACTTTATATCCTTCAGGGGTATAACCTGTTCTGAATTCCACTTCAAAAAGATAGACTTACAAGTAACTCAGTAAATGAGGGCCATCAGGAAACCCAAGTGGAGGATGTCAGTTCTTCAAAGCATAAAGCATCCAGTAAGTCTCTGAGCTTACTTCTCATATTGTGAAGAAATGAGTGTAGCTAGCTTTTTCTGGACTGTGCCCAGTATCAACTGGGTTATTTCTACCCATTTTATTCCATACAACCTGACTGGGCAGGCTGGAACTTGGATTTCCTTAGGGTTGATTTCTCATCCTTTGTTCCTCATGTGGACCACCTTCTGGTATAGTCCTCTGCCACCATGGACTCATCTAGCCTAATCAACATTATGACATGAATATAGTGGAGTACACCAACGCTCCCAGGAAGGTAGACTTTTTCAGGTGTCTGTCTACCATTATTTGACAGTATGAAGGACAGTTCAAATAGCCTTGGTGAAGGATACTAAAGTTATACTGGTATATATAAATGAACATGCACATATAACATTTATATGCAACATTTACTTCATATATTATATAGATATGTTGCAAACACACACATTTTATACTTTCTGGCTAAAAGCAAACTCCATTCTCCATTTCCCACTGATGACTCCCTTCTACCCATTTCCCCCAGTCTAACCCTCCCCCAAACCCTACCTAGTACCCTAAAATTTCTCAACACTTTCCCTGTGCTCTCTGGAATAGTTGTTCCTTAGGTAACAAACTAGATTTTATCTTAAACTTTTTCCTTTCTCAGTGCCTCCTTCTTTCTGCTTTCACTGAGACTTGGCTCCTTCCTCATGATAGTTTCCCTGATTACCTTCTCCCAACACTAATCATACCTTCAGTCATATCCCTGACTCCCTTGTCATGCCGGGGGAGTTGAACATTCCTTGCTCTCCACTGTCACTTCCAGATTCTTCTTCTACCTGCATCACTCAATAGGCTCACATCCTCTGAGTTTCATACTATTCAAATTTATTACATGATCTTATTGCCTTTTATCTCTTGACTCCCAGAACATTCTACTTCCTTCCTCAACGAATTCACTTCTTAGCTCCCATGATGCATTATTCCTCCCCATCCCAGTTACACATAGAGATGTTCATTCCCTTGATCTTGCCATCACCCCTAAGTGTTCCACATCTGTAAACTTTAAAATGTTCACAGTCTATTATCATTCCACCTCTCCATCATGCTCTTTGGTGACCAGAAACTTGCATCTAGAGAATCAGGCACCAGTGAACTCATAGGGATGACTTTGTTGTCTTTTAAACAAAACTAAGCCATAAGTGAATCAGGGAAATATATCCTATGGCATAATATCTGTGAAGCTCCATTTCCTAACCTGTAAAATGGAACTAATGCACCTACTTCACAGAATGTGAGCCTCCAATGAAATAACATTTTTAAATGGCAAACATTAAAATACCATGTAAATATGCACTATTATACGATTCATCCTCGTAGCAATGCTATGAGGTCTCACAGCACTTATTATTCTCATTTTATAGGTGTGGAAACTGAACATAACTAAATGATTTATTCAGTTTCATAGAGATAATACATTTCTGAGATAGGATATGAATCCAGGTCTTCTTGACCTTAAGTTCAATACTTACCCCACTATACCACCTAGCTGTGTCTTAAAGATATTTTTCCTTAAAGGATATCATGGTACTTTGGCCATTCTGTTTTCTGGAGCTATTTTAGTGCTGGCTGACAAACTTCTAAACATTTGGAAAGTATTTTTGAATGTTCACAATGCCCTGGAGAAAGAAATAACATTGAGTCTTTTTCATGAAGGAAAAAAAAAGGAAGGAAAAGAGATTATCACCAAGGAATATCAAAGCAAAAACTGTCTCCCTCACTCCTAGGCTTACAAGAAAGTTGCTTCTAGGAATTACTTTCCAAAACAAATCCACTGATTCACATGCCCCTGTGATATCAGCCTCAGGAAAAGCAAATGCAGCCAACATAATATGTGATGATCATTGGCATGAGGGCATCTGTAATTTTAATCAAAGATTGCCCAGTTTCTATTTAACCTACTGCCTGACAAATGAGAAGTTCTGTACCAATCACCTAAAATACAATAAACAGTGTAATGAGGTTTTTTTTCTCATAAGAGTAAAAATGACTTTTATTTTGGGACATTTATTTTAGCTACACATCTTTAGGATGCCTGATTGAAGCAGACTATGTCACAACATACTTCAAATACCTCCAATAAGCAGAAGCTCTTTGAGAGCAAGAACTGTTTCTTTTTTGTCTTTCACCTTCCCAGGGACTAACCATGCACAGTGTTTAAGGCACAATTGGTGCTTAAATTTTATCAAAATGGAGGTGGTATGGAAGGAACAGTGGGGAAAGTGCTTGAGAAGCTGACCTTAAGACCTATTTGTCTACTCATAACCTCTGTGACCTTTGGCAAATCATTTAATTTTCCTGGGCCTCATTTTGCTCATCTGTGGGAAAGGACTAGACTAAGTAGCCTCTACTATTCTATCATACTTACGATTTTTTAAAAATCTCAATATTTTTTTAAATTAAAACTGACGTCTTTCCTCTGGAGCATTACAGATAGATCCAGATTAACAGAATAACAAGCCCCTAAAGTGATCACATGTATACAAATTAGCACTATTCAAAGTTATATTTATGTACAAAATGATAATTGGTTCCAAACCAAAGAAAATATGCAATGCAAATTCGAAGAATGCAACTACTTCAGGAAATTCATTATTTGAATTAGTTTTACTTGCATACATCATTTTATGAATGTAGAAAATGAAATTTAGAGTGATGAGTGACTTTCACGGAATCATATACTCTGAACAGTGTTCAGAGCAAGAATTTGAACTGAGGTTTCTCCTGGTTCCAAATCTCACATTCTTTCTACGATATCACCCTAATAGCTTCACAAAAGTTTCCCCCCTTCCATCATGTATGTGAATGCAATAAAATCTTCAGGAATCAAAACATTTGAGGAATCTGCTTTCATCAATTTCAATAACTAAAGCTTAGCCAAAAAAAAAGCCTTTCTTTGTGAATTTCTGCATTGAATATTTTCCTAAAATCTGAGCACAGGTGATATAATTGAATCTTTGGTGGCTGATGACCATGACTTGGTTTGGGGTCATTCTTCTGAAAATCAGTAGTGGTTTTCCAGTATATGTTAGCTATAATATTAGTGACAGATATCTATGTAAGAATAGATGCAGAAATGTGCCAGAACCAGCTTTTACAATCTCATGAATGCCAATCGTTACCTCTTCAGTATAAGCATTTGTATCTTAGAAATCAAGAAACATTACTAATCCGGGCTTGATTTATTGTGATGGAGAAAATATTCATCATACCAGTTAAATTTAAAAGTGTGTTGAGCATACTTTTTTTTTCCTGGAGAGCTGGTTGTTAGACACCAGAACATCCCTGAGTATAAGCATAGATGGAACAGTAGATTTAGAAGGTACAAAGGATTGGATTTCTTTGGTTAGACCCTTCCTACATAAACTAGTCGTATGTTTTTAAATGAACTATTCATATAGACTTATTTTATTTCACTTTCCTTCTTCTCCTAACGTACACAGTTAAAAAAAAAAAGACCAGTTAATTGATGGCTCTAATTACAGATCTGGAGTTAATAAACATATTTTTCTTTTTAAAAATTCATATTTTCATCACTGTGCATGCTCACTCTCTGACTCTTTCTCTCTCCCCCCTCTGGTATAAATCACAACACTTCCACACCTTAGAAGCAGTTATGAGTTCCTGTAGCCAAAAACAAATCTTTGCTTATTGGCCAATCTTCTTGTGATCAGTCTCTCCAAATTTAGGTAATCTGGTTCTCTGATGACAGTCTAATGTTCTACTCAATGATTCTCAGGTATGTAAGCTTGGAGATAGAGTAGATAGACAGACAGATGGACAGACAGACAGAAAGTTAAATAAGAAGGAAAGAAGGAAGAAAAGGAAGGAAACAATGTCAATACAATTGGTTTCTTTTATAATCCTATTTTATTTTATGCATTTAAAAACATTATTAAGAAAAGAGCTCCATAGATTTCACCGGAGGTCCATGATACAGAAAAGGTTAAGAACCACTGAACTAGATTATCTGAACCTATGTGTAGAGCCATAACTAACAACTCTGGCATCCAAAGCAAATAACAAGAAATATACTTTCAAGCCAACTTTTTAAAGACAAGTTCATTTGAATAATAAGAGAGAAGAGAAAGCTTGAACAGTATCCTGAGACCTCAAGACATAAAAATCCTTGGGTGTGATTGACTCTGGAACAGCTCTGTTACTCCTCCACAGCTGGTAGGGTGTCAGAGTTGAGGGAATGAAGAGGTACAAAACTGAAAGAATTCATCTGGAGTATAAGCTAACTCTTCACCTAGTAGCTTCCCATTTTAACTACTTAATTAATTACTCTTACTAACTATGGAGGCAACATGGCATAGTGGATCAAGTTCTGTCTCTTACATATATTACCTACGTGACTACGACAAATTGTTTAGCCTCTTAGAGCCCCAGGCAATTCTCTAAACCTGTATTATAAATGAAAAGCTAATTGGTACAAAAAGCTTTCATTTAGGGAGTTCCTTGAGGTGAATTTCTAGGATCTCTAGAGCTAGAAGGGAAATCAAAAGCCATGTAATCCAATTCTCATTTTACAAAAGGAAACTGATGCTCACCGAGATCTTGCCCAAAGTCATAGGAGTATTAAGTGCCAGAGATGGAATTTGAACTCAGGTTCTTTCACTGTGTTGCCAGCTTTTTCCACAGACCTAGACACATACAAATGCTTGTGAACTAAGTGTTAAACTCAGATGTGTGTGTTGTCAGTATCCTCTAAATTTTAACTCCTTGGTAGAGAACATTTGAAAGACTCAGATTATAACAATGTAACTCAAGCTTTGGCCAACACTCCAAAGTCTAAAAAAACTTTGAACATGAGCCTAATGACTAACTCACAGTTTGTTTCTGGATCTACTCTTGAAGTCTTGTTAAGACCTGGCAGAGTTTGAACTCCCCTGGAATATTATTCAACAGTCAAAGGTCACACCATGCCATGATGAGGCATCAGGGTAGGGCTTTAGCCAAGGTTGCACTGTCACTTAAATCCGTACTCTCACTCCTGAAATTTATAAGGGGTCTGATTCACACATTGCTCCTTATCCTACCCTCTCCCCAGAGGTGACCTGAGAAGAAAGTTCCTTCTGAATTCAATATGAACTCTAGATCCACAATATGGAGGGGAAATTGGTGCCCTCTGTTTGTGAGCTGATGTCTCTTCCTGTATTTTATTTTTTAAAACCCAATTTGAGCTTTTTGCCTCATGTCCTCATCTCTGAAACTATATAATGAACTGAGCAAAAAGAAAAAGCTTTTCACATAGAAAATCTCAACCTATAATGATACCAACAGACCTTTCATTTCACTGGTTGCCTGGCTGACTCGTATATCGGAAACAAGTGAAGATGGGAAAAATAACAAGGAACTAGTTTCTGCTGAGGGGAACAAATTCTATGGTTATGAAGTTGTAAGGAATGGCACAATGAAAAATAATCTTAGGCTCCTAGAAGGAGGCAATTCTCAGCTGTAAGGCAGTAATAGAAAACTGAAAATCTCGTGAAAAACACTCAAAATAGATTGTAATAGCACAGAGACAACACAATGTTTCATGCTACAGGGCAAATTGAATGATGGACAAACTGGACTTGAGAACTCTTGACATTAGCTCTCAGATCCCTTTTATTTGCTTTTTCATTTTTCTTCTCTAAGGCTTTGGAAGTTTACTTTCCTTGTTTAGTCTAAGAGTCCTGTATATACATTCCAGCAACAGGAGGGAACACTTAAAGACATCTATTAATTAAAGTCCTGTTTGTACTTCTAATAAGGATAATCGTGTGTGGGCTTAAGACAAGGACCCTGTAGCTTAACGTAATGGCTGAATGAAGGTGAATCTCTCCTGTGAAATTCAAGAAAGGGTAAAATTCAGATATATGCACAGAAATTCTAACACATTATCTTTTGCCTACAAGTACTATTACCCCAAATGAAGGCAGCAGAGTTCAAACAAAAATGCACTTGAGTTTAGCAAGAGGCCTATCAGTTGTTGTTCAGATGTATCCATCTCTTTGTGACCCTACAGTCATGCACACATAGTTCACCAACACTATATGTGAGATTTTCTTGGCAAAGATACTGGAATGGCTTGCCATTTCCTTCTCCAATAGAACCCTAATCAAAAACTATGCTAGTTGTTCTCCTTAGCTATAAATACCAATTCTGATTTTATTTTTTACCAGTTATTTGTATACCACACATAAGTCAAGTCTTGCAATTTATATTCTGAGACAAATGTAGGCATGATTACACACTCATACACAAACACACACACACACACACACACACACACACACCATGTACAGTAGAAGCTTTAGGGCTTATGCCATAATAGAGTAAGAATGGAGACCAAGTGATAACTGAAGAAGCCGTAAACAGGTTCTATGCTTGCTACTAGATTACTTTTGAGGTCCTTCAAATTCTATAATTCCATTATACATTAATCTCTAAATATTAATTTACAATTGTACTTATTAATTAAGTACTAACAATTTCATTTATTAATCTTGGTAACAACTTGTAATTTAATCTAAGAAGTGTTGGAAAATGTTGGATTTAGTGTCTTAGAATCTAATTTAGAATTTTGGACCTGACATTTTTGAACCTGTATGCCTTTGTGGAAGTCACTTAATTTCTCTAGGTCCTCAGTTTTATCATTTTTAAAATGACTGTTTAGACTATGTAATCTCTAAGGTCTCTTCTAGATCTATGATCCTTTTATAGCTCAGATTTGGCACCAATCCGTCCACTCTCCCTAGGCTTTCTCTCTGGACTGGGGCTGGCTCAATTATTCCCATCTGCATTCACTTCAGCAGGTGGATTGGTATCCTCAGAGGGGTGGTCTTAGTCCTAATCACTAAACTACTATCCAAACTCTATTTAAGGGGCACTAGGGAGTAACCCTTGTGCATGAGGGATGCATTGCCACAACTAAGCACTACAAATCCTGAGCCCCTACTGATATGCTCCCATTTACATGAAATCTATCACCATGAGACTATGAATTTTTTTTAAAGAATGCTTTTATTTTTTTCTTAATTACGTATAAAAACAATATTTAACATTATCTGCCTCCCTCCTCTCTCCTTGAGAAGGCAAGCACTTTGATATAGATTATACATGTGCAGTCATGCAAAACATATTTCCATATTAACCATGTTAGAAAAAGAGAACACAGATCAAAAGATCAAAAGTAAAGAAAAAAGTAAAAAAAAGATGCTTCAATCTGCATTCAGACTCCATCAATTTTTTCTCACCATTAGCTCTTAAATGTATTTACTTAATGATATGACAAAAGCAGACATAATCCTAACATTTACTCAACAGATGGAAAGAACAGGAATAATCAAAATATAACTATACACCCATAAACTTGAGTTATACTCCCCCAGCCGGGTCCATGGGTAAGGATGGGCACACAAAAAAGTAAGGAAATCTATGTCTGGAAGAACTCACTTCTCTGGATGGTGGGTCTTCATGTGCTAGATCTTTGGGTATAACTATCTGTAATGTGTTTCGCCTGCTGTACAAAACTCCTTCTCTGCTATCTCCTACTTTTCTGGTCCCACAATACTCCTACTCCTTCTTTGCTATTTTCTAGCAACTAAAGTAGCGACAAATTCTGTCAGCACACAATCCAACTTCGGTAGAATACTAATAAAGTGTTACAGTTTGTTGGTGATTAGCAATTGCTTTAAGGGAGAACTGCCAACCTCCTCAGATGTGCTTTGGGGCTCTTGGGAATTTCTCCCTCGCTACCTGCGGATAGTGATAGAGTTGTATTGACTAAGTTTTTTCCAGCCTTCAGTAACAGAGCATTCTATTTCATCCAATCAGCTCTCAGTGAAACTAAACCTCTTTTCACAGCAAAGCAGATGCAAAGCAAACTTTCCTCCTGTATTTCTCCCTCCAAAACCCTAGAAGAAAGTAAAAGACTTCTCAAGCACCCTTGAGAGTTTTCCCCTCTTTCAGGCTACAAAAGACAGTAAGTAGTAAAAAGGGCATCTAGGTGATGAATGGATAGAGTGCTGGGCCTGGAGGCAGGAAAACTCATCTTTCTGAGTTCCAATCTCGGCTTCCGACACTTACAAGCTGTGTGATCCCGGGCAAGTCACTTAACCCTGTTTGCCTCAGTTTATTCATCTGTAAAACGATCTGGAGAAGGAAATGACTAACCACTCTAGTATCTTTGCCAAGAAAACCTCACAAAGGTTCCCAAAGAGTTGGACACAACTGGAAAACGAACAGCAGAGGAGCTCTCCACAGAGCAGTAGGATTCATCTCAGTCTATGAAGTTTCAGTGAACTGACTTAACCCTTGTGAGCTTGCTGTAAGCTCTTTCAGGTCTTTAGAATGTTCAGTAGCTCATCTGAATGCTATAAATAACAGGCCTTTGTTCTTCGCTTATATAATTTATTTATTTTCAGTTTTCAACATTCACTTCCACAAAATTTTGAATTCCAAATTTTCTCCCCATCTCTCCCCTCCCTCACCCTAGGACAGCATGCATTTAAACCATCCCTTTCCCCAATCTGCACTCACTTCTATAACACTCCCCGCTTCTCCCATACTCCCCTCTATTTTTCTGTAGGGCAAGATAGATTTCTATGCCCCATCGCCTATACGACTTATTTCCCAGCTGCATGCAAAACAATTTTAACCCTCATTTTTAAAGTTCTGAGTTTCACATTTTCTCCCTGCCTCCCTCCCCTCCCACCCTCATTGAGAAAGTAAGCAATTCAACATAGGTCATATATGTGTAGCCATGCAAAACACTTCCATAACAGTTGCATAGCGAAAGACTAATCACATTTCCCTTTATCCTGTCCTGCCTTCCATTTATTCAGTTTTCTCCCTTGACTTGTCCCCTCACAATAGTATTGCTTCTGAATATATCTTTCCCCAATCTGTCATCCCTTCTACTATCTTCCCTCTCCTAACCCCTTCCCCCTGCCTTCTTGCAGGATAAGATAGATCTCCATACCCAACCGAATGTGTGTCATGCCCTCCTTAAATCAAATCTGATGGGAGTAAGGCTGACTTATTCCTCTTATCTCCCCCCACTTTTCCCCTCCATTGTAAAAGCTCTTCCTTGCCTCTTTTATGTGAGATGATTTGCTACATCCTACTTCTCCCTTTCTCTTTCTCCCAGTACATTCCTGTCAACAAATTTTATTTACTTTTTTAGGTATCCTCCCTTCATATTCACCTCACCCTATGCCCTTGTCCTCTGTCTCTCTTTCTCTCTCTCTTCAAATATATAAATACACACACACACATATATAGTGTGTGTATGTATAATACATGTATGTATTATGCACATACAAAAACATATATACATACACATATACCCACACATACACATATATACATATACATATATACACACATATGCACACAGACATATATATATGTGTATATGTGTGTGTGTGTGTATTCCCTCTAACTACCCTAATTCTGAGGAAAGTTTCATGAGTTACAAATATCATCGTTCCATGTAGGAATGTAAACAGTTCAACTTTTAATGAGTCCCTTATGGATTCTCTTTCCTGTTTACCTTTTCATGTTTCTCTTGATTCTTGTATTTAAAAGTCAGATTTTCTATTCAGCTCTGGTCTTTTCAGCAAGAATGCTTAGAAGTCCTCTATTTCATTGAAATTCAATTTTTCCCTTGAAGTATTATACTCAGTTTTACTGGTAGGTGATTCTTGGTTTTAATCCTAGCTGCTTTGACCTCTGGAATATCATATTGTAAGATCTCCAATCCTTTAATGTAGAAGCTGCTAAATCCTGTGTTATCCTAATTGTGTTTTTACAGTACTTGAATTGTTTCTTTCTGGCTGCTTATATTTTTTTCTTTGATGAGTGAACTCTGGAATTTGGCTACAATATTCCTAGGAGTTTTCCTTTGGGGATCTCTTTCAGGAAGTGATTTGTGAATTTTTTCCATTTCTATTTTACCCTCTATTTCTAGAATATCAGGACAGTTTTCCTTGATAATTTCTTGATAGATGATATCTAGACTCTTTTTGTGATCATGGTTTTCAGATAGACCAATAATTTTAAATTATCTCTCCTGGATCTCCTTCCCAGGTCAGTAGTTTTTCCAATGAGATATTTCATATTGTCTTCTATTTTTTTCATTCTTTTGGTTTTGTTTTATAATTTCTTGATTTCTCATAAAATAATTAGCTTCTATTTGCTCCATTCTAACTTTCAAGGAATTATTTTTTTCAGTGAGCTTTTGGACCTTTTCCATTTGGCCCATTATACTTTTTAAGGCATTCTTCTCCTCATTGACTTTTTGGACCTCTTTTGCCATTTGGTTTAGTCTATTTTTAAAGGTGTTACTTTCTTCAGCATTTTTGGGATGTCCTTTAGACATCCTGTTGACTTATTCTTCATGATTTTCTTGCATCCTTCTCATTTTTCTTACCAATTTTTCCTCTCTTTCTCTTACTTGATTTTCAAAATCCTTTTTGAGCTCCTCCACTGCCTGTGACCAAATCATATTTTTCTTGGAGGTTTTTGATGGCGAAGTCTTTATCTTGTCTTCCTCTGGTTGTATGCTTCGATATTCCTCATTATAAGAAAATATCTTTTCACCAAGAATGTAACCTTCTATAGTTTTATTTTTTTCCCCTTTCTGGTCATTTTCCCAGCCAATTACTTGACTTTTGAGCTCTTTTTAAGTGGGAGTTGTATTGCTCTAAGTTTCAGGGGTTTGGGGCAGTTGTTTTCAGAGATATCTCTAGGGACCTGTAAATTCTCAGTTCCTCCAAAGTGGAACAATCAAAGGAGAGATGTTTGCTCCTTTCCTGCCTTGCACTCTGATCTGTGAGCAATCACAAGCACTCTTCTGCCCTTAGAAGTAGGATTCCCCCTCCACAACCACCAGCTCTGCCATGCCAGTGCTTCTCCTTGCCCCAGGACCACCACCCAAGACTGAGACCCAGATCAGCCACTTGATTCCCCCACCCTCTATAGGCCAAGAGCTCTAGAAGCAGCCACCACTGTGGCAGTGGCTAGTGCCTCCCTGGAGATGGGGCGAGGGCTAGGACCTGACTATATTCCTCTCTCACCTGGGTGAGACAGCTGTTCCACTGACCTTAGAAGCTGACTTTGGAATTTATGGGTTGAGAAGTCTGAATACCACTACAGCTGCCAGTGATTCAGCTGGCCTGCTCCAGTCTTGTCCATGCTGGTGCACCTCATACTGGGCTGTGTTCCACTCCAAACCCAATGTAATAGACCCTCCCTGTCCACCTTCCAGATTGTCTTGGGCTGGAAATCTGTTTCATTCTGTCATTTTGTGGCTTCTGCTGCTCTAGAATTTGTTTAGTCAGTTTTTAAGGTATTTTGAGGGGTTTGGGGGTAGAGCTCAGGCAGATCCCTGCTTCTATTCTGCCATCTTGGCTCTACCCTTGGCCTTTTTTCTTCTCAAGCTGTTTTTAACCATTTTCCTCACAGAAATATTTTGCTAATTTCAGTGAGTGAGGCAAAAGGGTAAGATCCTTACACCTTGAATTATTGTCATTATTTTGCCATTGTGAAAATGAAATGAAATGATTTTTCTAAGGCTACCATCACTTGATTCAAACTATTAATAATATAATTTATAACTTAATATGAGGATCCTCTGCTTAAAGATCTCCACTGAGGGTGAACTCACTACCTTCCAGAGAAAGTCATTCCACTTTTGGATAACTCCAAGTGTCAATTTTTCCTTACATCAAGCTGAAATTTCCCTTTCTATTCATTGATCCTTATTCTGCCTTCTGCAGTCAACAGACTATGCCTAATTTTTCCTCTATATGACTCACAACCTTTCAAATATTTGAGACTTTCTCCACATTAGTCTTCTCATCCAGCTAAATTTTCCTGCAGAAGTGTAATGGATATAACACGGAGTTTAAATTCTAGCTCTGCTATCTACTACCTGCCTGATCTTACACAACTTCTTTGAGGATCAATTTGTTTTTAGTTGGGGTCCATGATTTTTTTTTTAATTTTTATAGCCATATATCAATATAATTGGTTTCCTTCATAGTCCTATGTATTTTATTTCATGCTACAAACAATATTCTGGAAAATGGTTGCACAGACTTTACCTGTGAATGGCAATGGGGTCGATAACACACAAAAAGGGTTACAAAACCTTGCTCCAAGGCCCTTTTCAGATCTATGATCTCTCATCCTTGAATTTTATGGTCTTCAATCCCCTCACCATCCTGGCTGCTCTCTTCTGGATTTCCTAAGGTTTTTTTCCCTAGAGTCCTTCCCAAATTATGAAACTCAGAAAGTATCCCAATACTTTACATGTGGCATGATAAGAGTGGAAATTGGCATGACCATTGTTTATCTTGTACAGACAGCATGCCTCTCTTAATACAGTTTAAGATAGCATTGGCTTTTGGATGGTCATCACACTGACTCATATAGAACTTACAGTCCACTGACACCCTAAGATCTTGTACATAAATTGCTACCTAGCCATGTCTGCCCCAACCTCTCCTTGTGCACTTGACTAAAGCCAAATTTATTATCTTTTTTTCCTATAAAATTTCAGATTATTTGAATTGGCTTATTGTTCCAAATTGTCAAGTTCTTCCAAGATCTCAAATCTGCACCAAACATATTAGCTATCCCTTGCAGCTTTGAGTCATCAGATTTGTTAAACAAGCCATCTATGACTTCATCCAAGTCATTAATAAAGATGTAGAAGTGGACAGGGCCAAGAGAGGTCCTTGGAGTGCTATTTTAGAGACTTCCCTCCAAGGTAGCATTGATCCCATTAATGACTGTTCTTTGAGTGTAGTTTTTCAACAAGTACTAAATCTGCCCCCCTATATCATCATCTAGCCTTGATTTCTTTGTCTACTTTCAACAACTTTGATGAAAACCTCCTTGATCTTGTCATCTGTAACCTATTACTAAATGAACTCAAGTTAGCCTGGCATGACCTGTTCTTAATGTTGCAATACTGGCTCTTGGATTTTACTACTTCCTAAAACTAAATGTTTGCAAACTATCCCTTTAATAATAGTACATTTTTTTGTCAAGAATGGTAATCAAACATTCTGTACCATAGTATGTGGATTTTCAACTCTTCCATTTTTAAAAAGTCAAGATATTTGTCCTTCTAAGTTCTGAAGTAGTATTACTGTTCTCCACAACTTTTCTAATATGACATAGAACTACTATGAAGTTATATCCCCCACTTCTTTCAGGATCCTGGGATGCTTATCCTGACGTGGTGAGTTGACCTCAGTAAGATCCAACAAGCCAAGATCATATGTCAGTGAATGATTTTACCATCAGAATCTCAATCTTTTAAGTTTGGATGGATGGATGGATGGATAGGTGGGTGAATGAGTCATATATTAAGCACATACAATGTGCCAAGCACTGTGCTAAGTCATGGAGATATAAACAGAAAATACAATCCCTACTCTCAAGGAATTCACATTTTAATAGGGGAGACAACATGTATAGAGGGTCTCAGCTGCAAGTTGGATGGAAAGGCCTCATGGTCCTTAAGGTACAATAGCAGCAGATGGTAATGATTATTCTCTATTGTCATTTCCACTGGTAAAATCACATTGGTTTCTGGCATTGAACCATTTGAGAGTGCCAAGGACTCAATGACAAGAACTTTCTTTTGTGGTCTTCAATAGTTGTGACTGTAGTACCTACAGGAACAGTTTCCAGGCTGTATCTCCACAGGGATAATGACTTCTCAAGATAATGGCCATGGACACTTGGAGAAGCTATTTCAAAGGCTTATAAGTTCAGGGTCCTGGGCTATCTCCATCAGGGTCTGAAGGGAGATGGGTGGAGATTTGACTTGTCTTGTACATGCTTCTTCCTATCTCTCCCTCAGAGTGCTTTGCTGCTTCAGCTATGCTGGTTTGCCCACATCTCACATGAAGTGGGTAAGGAATGGATATTCCTATCCCCAGGGTTCTTGTAGCTATCTGCTTATTGATGGTAGCTAACCAACAATTGTTGTTGATTATAATGAGGGGGGTGAGCCCCAACTTCACAATGATTCCTCTTTTCACTGATGGCTACAAGGTCTGGGCTAGAAGCAGGCCTGGTGGTTTGGGAGAGATTGCTATTTCCATGGTTATAGGGATCTAGTGTTCCACATGCATATCCAAAGCTTAATCCCCTGAGTAGAGAAATTGATGTCAAAATACACAAGTAAAAAAAACAAACTCAGCCTGAAGCTCAGAATTTGGCTTTGCTCATCTCTTTTGTTAGATCATCTTTAACTTCCATGGGTAAATGAGAATGATATCTTTTGGCAAAATCATCTGAGTGATTCAACTAAAAGATGCTAGTTATAATATAAAAAATTAAAGCTATCACATCTGCCATGCCAGATGTTGTTCAGACAATTGATTTCTCTCCCCTGCAAATACACATCTGCGTATTTTCCACAGAATTAAGGAAAGTAGCTTTAAAGAGTGCCTGTAGAAAGGATGAAATGCCTTTTGCCTAAAGTAGGCTTCATACCTCAGCTCTGTTCCCTTTTTTGTAGATTCTATGTAAAAAGATTTTGTTCAAAGGAATCATCAGGGACTTCTGACATGACAGACAAGACAGACTTAAGCTTTTATAAATGAGGAGAATCGCTCTGAAAATTTGTCAGTATATTATTGTAGCTATTATTGATTTTCAATTAACCTTTGTGCCTACTTGGCAGGCTCCATGATGGTCAGATGTCTGTGCTATAGAGCAATGTCACCCTTTACAAGGTGTAGCTAAGTTGGCAATAAAGAATGTGGCAAAGGAGGTACCTGGGAAGAACAGAAATCATAATTAGTTTGATTCTGCATTTTTAAAGAAAAAATAACCAAAGAGGAATAATTCTGTTTCTGCCAAGTAGTAATGAATGCCTATTATAATAACTAAAATTTTCATGGTAGTTTAAGGTTCTAAAAGTACTTTACATACATTATCTCACTTGATTCTCATCCTCACCCTATGAAATAGGCTCTATAGATATTATTAGCCAGTTTGATAGGTGAGAAAACAGAGACTAGAGAAGATAAATGTTTTGCCTCTGGTCCTCCAGATAGTAAATACCTGAAGCAGGATTAGAACATGGGGCATCTGAGACTCCAAGATGAGCATGGATTTGACCCTACCACACTGCCTCTCATACCATTATACTTTATATTTGACTGACTGTTAATGTCAAGTGTGACATCACCAGTGGAGATATAAATAGAATTTTTTAAGGGCAGCACCAAGTAGAAGGATAATCACTATTTTCTCCAAGCCTAAAAAAAATGCAAAAATAAAGAAAAACACTCAATTAGAGCTTTTATATTCTGCAACCAATTCAATACAATTAAATCAATAACCATCTATTAAGTACCCAATTTGCACTGTAGGAGGCACTAGAGATACAAAGATTAAAAAGAGTCATGGAGGCCTTTGCCCTTCAGAAATCCTCCAATGCAGTGCTGGGAGACAGGAGAAGAATGACAGGTACACAAATAAATAAAATATAGTTTATAACCCAAATGCACTAGATGCCATGTGATATACTAGAGAGAGAGTTAAACTCAGGAAGACCTGAGTTCACATACCTGCTCTGACATATACCAGGTAAGTTGTATATTTATATCTCTGTGTTCCATTCCACCCCTAACCCAAAACAACTCTTTAAGTCTATAAATTAGAAAGAATATACTAGTCTGCTTAACTATATTATCATCAGAATGCCTTCCCACACCAATGGAATCAGGAGTCTAGTAAATCCATCAATGAATAGAAAAATAGACAGACAGGTGGATGGATGGATGGATAGACAGACAGATAAATGGAAAGAAAGATATTCATGGAGGAGGAGGGAAGTGTGATTGGGTGTATGCCCACCCAGGCAAGAGAGGGATAAATTAAATGGTATGAAAGTTTCCAGAAGTAGAACAGGGAAGGCTTCATGAATCAGGTAGTAACTGAATTTGTCCTTGGGGAAAAAAGGAAAGGCTCCCAGCAGATAGAGATGTTGAGGGAAAAAAACCCACATCTCACAACCATCCAACTTGCAAAGAGATGATATAAGGAAAGATATTAAACAAACAGGTACATGACTTTCAGGGTCACTTGGTCATGTTGTAATCTATATGTGTGAATCATTGAGTTTATAGGGCAGAGAGAAATCACCTCATTCTCACTGTAAAGAGGTTGGGGTTCTTTTTCAATCAAACACATGACAATTTCACATAGGTCAAAATTTAGAACTGAAAGAACCCAGCAAAGGTGTTCAGACTGCCAGGGGAAGGCTGCCTTGATTTTTGCTATGTTTTTACTATCTAGAGGTCATTGAACTATACTGAAGCTGTTGAAAAATCATCTTCCTTTCTATAACTCATCAACATCACATGGCTATCATCATTTGCTGAAATCAGACCCTGGACATAAATACTATTTTCCTCAAAATTAAAACTTATGCCAAATAGAGTAGATCATACATTACTTTGTTATTTCCTTTTTGCTTCTTAATAGACAACTCAGGTATCACGTTTTAAGAAATAAAGCAGTAATTAAAAAAAGTTTTCCCTGTAACTGGCTATATGCCAGTTAATAAAGGAAGAGTGTTCTAAGCATCCCTAGTCTTAGATCTCTTTCTGTTAACTCTATCCAACTCCAGAGGTTTTTCCACACTCTCATGGTTCTATAGATCACCTGGCAATCATGTATCAACTGGATCTGTTAAAATGTGAATTCAAAAATTGAATGAATGAGACAGACAAATGGACAGATATAGATAGATAGATAGATAGATAGATAGATAGATAGATAGATAGATAGATAGATGATAGAAAAATGTGAACTGGAGAACAAGGATCATCTGCTTTTCTATCTGTATCATCATGGCTTAGCATAAACTTGGCATAGAATAAGTACTTAATAAATGCTTTTTAATTCATTCATTCAAAGACTATCCATCCAGCTGCACCTAAGAGCACCATGTGCTCTTAAATTTTCAATAGAACTCAATGAAAGGTCTGCCTATCAGCTCAGAGCAATGTGGTGTAATAGAGTCAGAGGAAAAGGACTTGCTATTAACTGTGTGACCATGGACAAGTTATCAAGCTTTCATCTTTAAAAGAATGCATTTAACTACCTCACAAGATCATAAGGAAGAGAGTATTTTGTAAACTTTATGTGTAATAGTAATATACATATGAACCATCAAGAGAGCGCCAACCCTGGTTTGTAACTTACCTTGTAACCTTCAGTTAGTTGAACTTACCTAATATACTGGGCATATAGGTGGCCCAGTGGATAGAGTGCCCTGCCTGGAGTCAGGAAGGCTCATTTCTGTGGATTCAAATCTGGCCTCAGATACTTACTAACCACGTGATGCTAGGTAAGTCCCTTAAGCCTGTTTGCCTCAGTTTCCTCATCTGTAAAAGTGAGTTGGAGAAAGGAATGGCAACCATTCTAGTGCCTTCACCAAGAAAACCCCAAATGGAGTCACAGAGAGCCAGACACAACTACAATGACAACACCTGATATATATAAACTAATCCTTGACTCGAATTATCTGGTAATAGCACAGAACTTATAAGGGGCTTCCCTACTCATGTTGAAAGAACCAATAATATGTTCTCTTCTTATGAGTTTCATTTGTCCTGCCAGATTAAGGAGTTTAATGGAGATAAATTCTGGAAGCAGTAACTACAGTCAGAGTTAACCCTAGTTATAGAAAATCAGGACAGTTACCCTTGACCCCTCTACTTTGAGGAACTCAATACCACCTCAGTGACAAGGCAACAGTCATGCTAAAGATAAAAAAAGTAACCAAGGAACAACAAGTAGGTAAGTTTACCAGTTGGTGCTTTAAGGGAAAGAAACAGCTTTAAGCAATTATTTACAACCTGTGATCTCCTCTACTATTATCAAAGGACATCATCTTATCATACATCCTACTCCATTCTGCACAATCCTCATGCTACATTTTGGTTCTGTAACTTCTTTTCCCTTTCAAAGTTATGACTGGTATTTCTTTATTGAGGCAGTTAGCTGGCACAGTGAATAGATCACTGACATCAGATTAAAAAGACTTTCTCAACTCCATCCTCTGACACTTATAAGCTGTATGATCCTGAATCAGTCACTTCACTTCTGTCTTTTACAGTTTCCTCTGACATAAAATGGGGATATAGTATCTCGCTCCTAATAGTGCTATGATAATAAATAAGATCGTTATTTGTAAAGTGTTTTACAATCCTATAATTATTACCAGACTTCATAGTTTCATAGGATCACAGATTTAAAGCAACAAAGGAATCCAGTGTTCATCTAGTCTAGCCCCTTCATTTTCAATAGTGTCCCAGGGATCACAGGAACACACAGAATGTGGGTAGATTGTAACAGTATACAATGCTCTAGAACAATACATACCAATGCCAGAAAGATTGGCTGATTTGTCCAGGATCTTTCAGGTAAGTATCACTTGTATCTTGATAGGTGAATGGCAATGTGGTACAGAGGATACTGGATGATCTGACATAAAAGACACTCAGGATTCTGTGATTTGGATTCAGGACAGTCTAGATTCAAAACGATCTTCTTACACTTCCCTGAGCAAGGCATGTAACATCTCTGAACCTTAAGCAACTCTCTTAAGACATTAAGTGGTTACTCTTACGATGACTGCAATCTGCACTGGTGAGCAGGGAATTACTAAGCCATGAAATAACAATATAGATATGATATAGAAACAAATGTTGTTTGTCTTGAACAGGGCCAGTGACACAACAGGGTGATATCTTGACTCATGAACGAATTTGATGTGAGTGAGGTAGAGTCACATAAAGTTTTCAACCTCACTCTCTCTTCCAGTCATTAAAGTTTAGTGGCAAGACAAAAGTGAGGAAGACTGATGCTAGATCAAACAGATCTTAGAGGTGGAGATTCACTTACGATTTTCACTTGGAGCTCTAAAATTCTTCTCTCATTTCTTCAGACCCAGCAATCCTCTCCTAGACATACACACACACACACACACACACATACACACAATTTCAGACAACAGGTTATAGAAAATACTCCTAGCATCACAATGATTTCTTTATGGCCAGCATGAAGTCTTTCCTGATTCTCCAGATGCTAGCACCCTTCTTCTGTGACCTTGTGTATAACACTGCATAGACCTATATAATATTCTGTATATACCTATTATTGCATAGATAAATATTATATATACTATTATATACCCATATAATATTCTGTAAACATGGTATACAGAATATGTATCAATAGAATATAAACTCTTTGAGAGCAGAGATCATTAAAATTTTGTCTTTTCACTCACAGGGCTTATCATGGTTTCTAACACATAGTGGGAATCAAATAGATTCTCACACATTAATTCAACTATTGCCACACGTACACAGTAATCATCATTAGTAGCTTCATCTTTTCTTTGAAATGACAGCATATGTAAAAGTTTCTGTATTTTTCATGTACATTTTCTTTCTTCTCCATTGTCTTCAAGGGCAGGGCTGCTGTCAATGATCACCCTGAATATCCTAATACAAAATTCTATGTATGCTTTGCCACTGTTCTTGACTGCCTGTAAAACACCATTTTCATCAAGTCATTTCTCTAATCCAAAAACTTCAATAGCTATTTATTGGACAAATGAAGAAAGTTTAATCTCTTCATACTGGCTTTCAAAACCTTTCACAATTTATTCCCATTCAAATTGTCCAAATCTTATTTTCCTAGTTAGGACCAGGTCTGGTATACTGGATTAATGCATTTAGTAAAACATATTTAAATATCTCCTGGTAAAAGAAGTCCCCAATGTTGTTTTAAAAAACTTCACAGGAAGATAAAAGCAAATAAAACCCACAGGCAAGAAGGTTAAAGTCAATGAGCAGGGAAGTTGTCTGGATTCTCAGGAGCTTGCCATCAAAGTTTTAGAGCTCACTTTATAATGTCCTTGCCCAATGGTCCCACAGCTGGGTCCCACATCAATCCACCTAGAGGCAAAGTTAACTCAAACTACTACAGCCAAGTGGGATTGTGTTGTAGGTTCTGCCAACATGCTGGCCCACAACAATTATTTTGCAATATCAACACTTCACTTCCAGCCAGACTGGCCTTTTATTCTTTTTTTTTTTCATTTTTTCATTTTCATTTTAATTTAATTTAAACAGATTTCTGCTTCCCCATCATTGCTGATCACTGGATAGAATGCACTCCTCTCTTCTCTGTGCCTATACAAATGATGACCCTCCTTCAAAACCCATCTAAAAATTCCAACCATTCATTGAAGCTTTTCAAAGCAATTCCAATCCAATTGATCTATCCCTTATCTGAATTCCTATAGTATTAATAGCTTGTGGCACATTTACTTTGTCAAATATATATATATATATATATATATATATATATATATATATATATATATATATATCACCTTATGTACATGTAAAACTTGATATAGATTTCATCTCTTAAAATACATGATAAACCACCTGAGAGTTGGGTCTTTACCTTATATTGGCATTCTCCAAAGCAAGTAACATATGCTATTTAGTCATAGAAATCTGAATAAATTTGATGAATGATAAATGAATAGTACATACTAACATCATTTTCCAAAGTACCATCATCAATACTTGAATAGCCACATGGTCCCAATCAGCCCAGGTACATTTTCTTTTCTTTTCTTTTTTTTTTTCAAATATTTATTTATTTATTTAACTTTTTACATTCATTTTCACAAAATTTTGGGTTCCAAATTTTCTCCCCTTTTATCCCCTCCACCCACCCAATACACCAAGCAATCTAATTTTCCCTATCTCCAATCTGCCCTCTCTTCTGTCATCCCTCCTTTCTCTTGTCCCCATCTTCTCTTTTCTCCTGATGATTTTCTATTCCTCATTAACGGTATGTCTCCTTTCCTAGTAGTAACAACAATACTAAACAGTTGTTCCTAAAACTTTGAGTTCCAAATTCTCCCCATCCCTCCCTCCCCACCCATTCCCTTTGGGAAGGCAGGCAATTCAATATAGGCCATATCTGTGTAGTTTTGCAAATGACTTCCATGATAGTCGTGTTGTGTGACTAACTGAATTACCCTCCATCCTATCCTGCCCCTCATTGTTTCTCTTCTGTCTTTTGATCCTGTCCCACCCCAAGTGTTGACTTCAAATTGCTCCCTCCTCCCTTTGCCCTCCCTTCCATCATCCCCCCCCCCTTGCTTATCTCTTTCTCCCCCACTTTCCTATACTGTAAGATAGGTTTTCATACCAAAATGAGTGTGCATTTTATTCCTTCCTTTAGTCAAATGTGATGAGGGTAAACTTCTTGGTTTTTTTTTTCTCAGCTCTCCTCTTTTTCCCTCCACTAAGAAGTCTCCTACTTGCCTCTTAAATGACAAATAATTAGCCCATTCCATTTCACCCTCTTTCCTCCCACTACATTTCTCTCTCACCATTTACCTTGATTTCTTTTGAGATATGGTCCCATCCTATTCAATTCACTCTGTGCTCTCTGTCTCTGTATGTGTGTGCATGTGTGTATGTGTGTGTGTGCATGCATGTACATGTGTGTGTGATCCCACCAACTACCCAGATACTGAAAAGTTTTAAGAGTTACCAATATTGTCTTTCCATGTAGGAATGGAAACAGTTTACTTATGGTAAGTCCCTTATGACATCTCTGTGCTGTTTACTTTTTTCATGCTTCTTCTCCTTCTTGTGTTTGAAAGTCAAATTTTCTTTTCAGCTCTGGTTTTTTCATCAAGAATGATTGAAAGTCCTCTGTTTCATTGAAAGACCATATTTTCCCCTGAAGTATTATACTCAGGTTTGCTGGGTAGGTGATTCTTGGTTTGAGTCCTAGTTCCTTTGACTTCTGGAATATCCTATTCCATGCCCTTCGATCCCTTAATGTAGAAGCTGCTAGATTTTGAGTTATCCTGATTTTATTTCCACAATACTGGAATTGTTTCTTTCTAGCTGCTTGCAAGATTTTCTCCTTGAGCTGGGAGTTCTGGAATTTGGCCACAATGTTCCTAGGAGTTTCTCTTTTTGGATCTCTTTCAGGTGGTGATCGATGGATTCTTTCAATACTTATTTTGCCCTCTGGTTCTAGAATGTCAGGGCAGTTTTCCTTGATAACTTCATGGAAGATGATATCTAGGCTCTTTTTTTGATCATGACTTTAAGGTAGTCCCATAATTTTTAAATTGTCTCTCCTGGATCTATTTTCCAGGTCAGTTGTTTTTCCCATGAGATATTTCACATTCTCTTCCATTTTTTCATTCTTTTGGTTTTGTTTGGTGATTTCTTGGTTTCTCATAAAGTCATTAGACTCCATCTGTTCCATCTAATTTTGAGAGAACTATTCTCTTCAGTGAGCTTTTGAACCTCTTTTTCCATTTGGCTAATTCTGCTTTTGAAAGCATTCTTCTCCACACTGGCTTTTTGAACCTCTTTTGCCAATTGAGTGAGCCTATTTTGCAAGGTGTTATTTTCTTCAGCATTTTTTTGGGTCTCCTTTAACAAGGTATTGACCTGTTTTTCATACTTTTCTTGCATCTCTCTCATTTCTCTTGCCAGTTTTTCCTCCACCTGTCTAACTTGCTTTTCAAAATCCTTTTTGAGCTCTTCCAAGGCCTGAGCCCACCCGACAACCTCCTGGGGTGTCTGGGGTACCAAGGCCCCACCCTCCACGTCTTTCCCTGATGGCAAGAATATCTCCTCGTCATCAGATCCGAAAGGCGGGATCATTTGCATCTGCTCAAAAAAACTCTCTATAGTCTTATTTTTCTTCCCTTTTCTGGCCATTTTTCCAGCCAGTTACTTGAGTTCTGAGATTCCTGTCCACCCCCACCTAGATCCGCCCAGCTAGTGCTTGGAGTCTGAGATTCAAATGGGCTTGCAGTGCAGGCGCGGCTGCTATCCAATGTGAGCTTAAGTTCTGGTGCTGGGGTGGGGGCAGGGCTGCCTCCCAGGCTCAGTTCCCTCAGGGGCTTTATGCAGAGACCTTCAGTAATGGAGCGGGTGGGGGCAGGGCCCCCTCCCAGTCTCAGCTCCTTCAGGTGGTTTATGCAGAGACTTTCAGTAATGAAGATCCTGCCTGCTGCTCAGGGAGTCCCGGGGACCGCCTCTGCCTCTGCCGCTTCCTCCCGAGGGGGCCCGAGTCACGGAGTCACCCCGCTCTCCTCTCCACCAGCTCAGACGTATCTCTCACTGACCTGTTGAGTCTGTGGGCGGAGGGACCTTCCAGGCCCCTGGAGGTTCCGTCCCTGAAGCCTGCTCAGATCTGCTCCTCTCTGCCGCATGGCCAGGGCAGCGCTGGGGTGGACTCAGCTTTCCGGGGCGTGACGGACCCTGGGGACAGCTCTCCAGGGCTCTCTGGAATGGAAATCTCTTCCACTGTGTTTCTGCACACCCTGCAGTGATCCAGAACTTGTGGGGAGCTCTTCTTACATTAAATCTATGGGCTGTGGGTTCGGAGCTCACATACGTGAGTCTTTCTACTCCGCCATCTTGACTCCACCCCCAGGTACATTTTCTTTAGATATAGATCACATTCATTCACAATCTCCTTCTTTGAATCTGTATAACTCTTATTGAATCTAAGTTCAAATCTTCCACTTACTCCCTGTGTAAGTCCTCAATTTCCCCATCTGTAAAATGAAGGGACTGAAATAGTTGGCTTCTAAGGTCCATTCCAGCTCTAAATCTGTGATTTAGCTTCTACGCAACTCCTGGGCAAGATCTGGTTCACCTATAGCATGTATTTATTATAGACCAATTCAATGAGCTATCTATCTAATAGTGTATCATAATCTGGGCAATGTATATTTCCCTTGTGAGCTTTGTTTTTTCCCATCTGGTTATTTGGGACAATCTGGACCATGAATCTCTATAAGAGATCATGTAGTGTTCCAGAACTCTATGTAATCATTACACTATCATTTACAAGTGGGAGCATCCTTCATTGGGGAATCCCTCTTCTACTTGGACTTTGTACAGTTTAGCTTTCTTAATGGACATATGTCTCTCTGACTAATGCCTTGCTTGATGTTAATATCCTGAGGATCACTGAACAAAGTTATTTCCAGGATCTTATCTATCATAGAATTTTGAATAACTTTAATATATGCATGGGAGACATCTTGTTTGAGAACCTATAAGACTAAATTTTTTTCTACTGACTCAAATGCCTTTTTTTAAAAAATCAACCAAAATTAGATACAATGGGACCATATGTTCTTGCTTAATTAGTTCTAAAATAATTTTGAACATTTATGGCCATTTATGTCCATAGTATTTATGTTCATTGTCCAAAGATAAAACTAGCTAAGTTTAAAGACCCTTACTGCCAGATAGTTGACCACCAGGTAATGATTTTTTTAAGCCATAGAAAGTAATGAAGACTATTTACTAATGTGCAGAAATGAAGTGGCAGGAGTAAAAACTCAGATAAAATCAGGGATCTTTGAAATAGCAAGAATATGTAGAATTCTGAATAATGTATTTTCTAATTGTTCTTTCCCATACTGTAAGAGTCAGTGTGGCATAGTGGGCAGAAATGTCCTAGGCTTTAGGAAATTCCACTTTGGCCATAAATTCACTGTGTGACCCTGGGCAAATAACCTAATCTCTCTGTGTCTTTCCTATTTGTTTGTTCATCTAGAGAAACAAATGAGCATTTTAAGAGTAGATATTTGCTTGCTTTACATTGGATTTTTCATATAGTAGATGTTATTTAAATATATTATATATAATATGCATTTATATATAATTATTTACATATGTTATATTTTATATATATTTCTATATCATATACATTTATATATTTAAATAATTTACTGTTTAAATTATTTAAAAATTAAGCTCATTGGGAACAATCTAAGTTCTAAAAACTTGGAAGGAGGCCGTCTTCACTCCTAGACCAGTTCTTCAAATAGTTTAACGTCTCCCTCCCAAGGAAACTCATTCTTCAAAACATCAACAAATGAATTTAAGAAAAATGGAAGTTTTGACTATAGAGTTTATATTGGACATAAATGTGTAATCAAAGTGATAGAAATGGCCTATTTGCCTTTAAAGTTGGCAATCGCACTCCCCTTCAACTATTCATTCAATATCACTATACCATACTATACAGCTTAATGTTGGCAGCTATTTCAGCATCACCCTCGGGCATAGTTAAACTATTTAGTGTTACTGCTGTCTTTCTGCCAGCTCTGATCACCATCATGGTGTTCTCTAACATTAGGAAGCTTTGTCCACAGAGGTCTGGTTATATAAGCTGATATTTGGAAACAAGAAATATTGTCATCCCTTTTCCATCATTATTTTTAAATAAAAGTGGTCAACAACTTGGCATCTATATAGAAATGAAAACAATGTTTCAGAAGGTTCATTTGAAATATGTACACTGTAGCAGACAGCTAGAGTTCTCAAGCTGTGGTTTTTAATTTGATTTTCTTGAGGCTCAGGGCTATACTTTCACTTCAGAATTTTGTTTGGGGTTTTCTGGGGGGTAGCATTACATTATATGCACTAATTTACATATTATATGTATATTACATATATGCATGAATTTGTATCATATAGCAAAATAATTAAATTAAATATGACCTAGACTTTTCATTGGAAATCGATCTCATAAGTGACCAAATTGCCACAATGATTTCCTTTAGTCACTAAAACACCCAAGAAAACATGGCAGTCATTGACCTCTCAGGTAAGAGTCTTTCTGCTACCTTGATGTTTCACTGATTTTTGTTTTTGTGGTTGTTAAACGTTTTCAATTTGGACTTACTATTACACTTAGACATTTTAATACTATGGTATCTAGAAACAACTTACCAGAAAAAAAATAGCTCATCCAGCAGTTCAAGAGTTTGTCTTGAAAAAAACTCAAAGCATGGTTGAGTGAGCAAAGATATGTTTTCCATACAGACATGGATACTGACAGGCAATCAATCAAAGATGAAACTAGCTTCAAGAAAAAGAACTCCTGGATGCAGAGAACAGAGCCAGGAATGAAGTCAAGAGAGAGCTAACCCTAACAATCAAGAATTGAGCTGAGGAGAGAAATAGAAACAGGGAACCCAGCTGAGCAACCTCTAAATATAGGTGATGCACTCTAGATGAGCGAGGGGAGGATTCTACAAAAAAAGAAAGGACTTTTCCAACTCCTGCCACACAAGAAGTTGTGGATTTCTTTGACACATATGTATCCTACAATACACTCTGAGTTTTAACCTTTTTCTTCTTAGGAATGCTATATGTATTTGAGAATGATTGTGCCCCAGGATTATGAATATTATTATAACTATCGTTTTTATTTTGCTATCTTGGTAAGTGCATTTTTAAGAATTATGTCTATTGGCTGGTTATTGATGAGGACACTTCTCAGGGCTCATATAGTTTTAGGAGTGGGCATATTCCTTGAATCCTGAAGAATTCCCTCTCCTAGAGACCCAATCTGCAAATCTATGAATAGAACTTAAGGAGAAGCTCAAACAGGATGCTGTAAAAGTTAAGAAACTAACTGTGGAGCTATGAATGAGTCCAACTCTCCAGGAAAGCAATTCATAATCATGTTAAAAGGTTAACATAAGAAAGTGACTAAAATGTACATATTTACTAGGCAACTACCCCGAAGATACTATATATAGTAAAATATTTTTGATAGTACTTTTTAGAGTCATAAAATGCTGGTAACATTTTAGACTGGAGGCTTGATTAGAAAGGTATGCTACATAAATGTACTTGCATATTACTGTGCTGTGCAAAAGAGAATAACATAGAAAATCAGAGTAGAATGTGTATGAATTGAGGCAATGCAAAGTAAGCAGAATGAGGAAAATAATATATGCACAATGACTGTGAGAGAAGAAGAAAGAAGAAAATAATCTAAATAATGCTATGAAATTACACCAAAGAGGAGGCTTTTTAAAAAGCACCTTCTTTCTTTGAAAAATTGCAGTACTATGAGTGAGGAACACCATATAAAATGTAAAATTTGGTTGATGTATTGATTTGTTTTGCTAAATTTATCTTTTTGCCCTTTTATTCTTTCTTATGAGGGATGGCACTTTGAGAAGAGTATAGAAAAGTGGCTTATTGGGAAATGTAGGTGATGTAAAAATAAAAGATATGAATAAAAATTTTAACTGGTTGCCTTGTGAAATAATAAGCTTCCTGTCACTGAAAATATTCCAGAAAAGATTAGATAATTGTCATTTCCAGGGATTTTATAGATATTATAGCAGATTACTACTTCTAATTCTAATATTTTATGATTCTATGTTTTCCACTCCAGAGCACAGACCTCAATTCAGTTAACTCATTTGTGAATAAACACCTCTAATGAAAAATCATAGGATATTAGAGGTGGAAGAGACCTGTGAGAACATCTAATCAATATCAATAAGCATTTATTAATTGCCTACTATGTCCAAGGCATTGTACTGGGCCTTAGGGATATATAAACAAAGTTGAAAAATTACTCTTGCAGAAGTATTAAGAAATTACCTGTAGAGCCATGAAATCGGTCCAACTCTTCAGGAAAGCAATTCAGAGTCATGTTAAGATAGAAGTGAGTAAAATGTCCACACCTACTAGACATCTAACCCCCCCACCAAAGATGTATAAAAATAAGGGATTATTATAAAAATAAAGAATACATATATATATACATTTTGTCAGAATTCTTAGCAGGAAAGCTCTCAAGGACTTTTAACTAAAAAGGCATAAATGTAATCCATTCTATCCATGCCCCAAACACATCCTATATACTTTCTCGCCTCTGAACCCTTGCTTACATTATTTTCTAGGCCTGAAATGTTCCACCTTCCTTCTCCATCTATTAAATTCCTATCATCCTTTTAATCTCAATTTAAATGCCACCTCTCCATGAAGTCTTCTCTGACTTCCATATGACATTTTATTTTGCAGCTCTCCAATGCACTTATCATGTGGCACCATGTATTATAAAGGGCATGACCAAAGTGAATCTGGACAGTTTAGCAAGGATAAAGCATTCGTTTAGAACTTTGGTGTTTTTTCTTCGATTGATATACATCTCTCCATGGAGATGATGATGTACAATCCAAGAAGACAATCCAAGGGACTTCATTAAGTCCCAAACAAAGATATAATTCATGTTAAGCTTCTCCTATTCACACTCATTATCCTCTTTTCCCAGTCAAACATTTACAATCCCTGACAATCACAACAGAATTCTGGGTGCACTGACTTGGATCCCCAATTCTGAGTATCTCTCTGGGGACCTAAGAAGGTTCCGCAATGTCAGGCAGCTCACTCACTCCTGAATAATCTACCCAGTGCTTTCCATCACCTTTAAAAAGTCAAGAAATAAAAGTAAAGCTCTTTTCATGGTATGATAGTTCTTAAACTCTTTAAAATTAGCGGTCCTTGGGAATTCTGTACTTACAGAGATGAATGTCTGATATTTACACTCATACAACATACAAACAACAATATTTCTCTAGTATCAAGCTAGGACAATGTTTGCAAGGGTTTCTTCTAACCCCTCCCCCACAAACAAAAGAAAAAAACATTAAAAATCTAGCAAAAATTAAATCGAAAATAACAAGATTTTAAAATCTAAACAAAGTCTTCTCCATACAGATGTTCTCCTGGTAATACCAGAATGTTACTCTTCCCTTCTCCTCCGTACTGGATTTGAGTTCTTTGAGGATAGGAACTCTATCTTCTCTAAATTTTATTAGTTTAAAATAGAGATGGTATGTCTAATTAGCATTTGTTGAATTTTAACCTTAGTAGTAAGTATACTCTTAGAGCTAAAGTCCAGGTTAAAGTTTTACTTTCGTATTTTGGCCCTTGGTAAGAGCTACTTTACTTTCCACGGCTAGACATCAGTCTCAGTCTTTCATGAAATGCAAACTATAAAATTACTTGAAAGACATTTACAGTCATCAGATGAGGAATAAATGGCATAATTTAGTTCTTTCATTTTTAAGAGATCTGAAGGATCTACACAGAGTGTGCATATGCATTGGTTGGCCAAATATGTACATTTTTAAAAAATATGTTATAGTTCAACATTGGACTGTTCTTGTAGTCAGAGAATCAATCCTTAATCAAAAGTCCCATGGCTCATCGTCAAGGTCTAACACAAGGTCAGAAAAACCATAGCAAAATAGTATACCAAATGAAACCATTAGGAATCAAGATTGGATAACAACAGGATAGGGTAAGACGTTACGGAACTCAGGTCCCATGGTGAAACCAAAAGCAGAAACAAGGTGAAAATTTTGGGAACCCAGGATCATATCACTAAACTACCACTCTCTGGTAATGTGTTAAGCTGCTGAGAAAATCCTGCAGTAAAAAAAAAACAAAAACAGTTTAACAATCAGAATTCTTGACATTGTTTAGATACAATTATTGATATATACTTATATAGTTATACTTTTTATTTATATATATAGTCATCATAAATATATGCTTATATAGAGACATATAAATGAAATACAAAAAGAAAGGAAATGATGAAGAGAGGAGAAGGAAGAAAGGAGAAGGGAAGAGGGTAGGGGGAGAAAGACAGTAGAGGGGAAAGAGAGAGAGAGATGGAGAGAGGGAAGGAGGGAGGGAGAGAGAGAGAGAGAGAGAGAGAGAGAGAGAGAGAGAGAGAGAGAGAGAGAGAGAGAGAGATTATAACTTTGTGGAATAATAAAAAGAATACTGAAGTCAGAATCAGAAGACCTGGGCTTGAAACCTGACTTTGCCACTTACTTGTAGAATTTCACCTCTCAGTCTTTTGTTTCTTCAGTTAAAAGCAACCACAGCATGAATCTAATATAACCGAATGGGATCATACAACTGCCTAGCAGAGTCCCCTGCCAGCTTAAATGTACTCCCTCTCCCAATTCCCTAGGGACTCCAGCAGGCCCCGAGGATGGTGCTTGTGAGCAGGCAAAGGTAAAGAAGCAAGGCAAAAGAGTTTGCAGAAAAGGAACATGTGGCCTCAGAAAGGAAAGAATGACAGAACCCAAGAGATGGCAGCAGTCATGGACAGAGGTGGAACAGAGAATAGTGAGTGGCTAGTATGCTTCAATCCTACCTTCTTGCCGAGAAGAGGAACAAACACAGACATGGAGATGGAGACCTTTTAGGGAATTGTAATCCCTCAGGCACATGATAATGAAGATTTATAATAAGAAAGCGACAATAGGGATAGAGGGAAGAGGAGAGATAGGAGAGATATTTCAGAGCTCAAATCAGCAGGGCTCAGTAACTATATATCAGGAAATATCAGGAGGAAGGAAGTGTCAAAAAGAATACAATTATTTTCTCTTTTCTGCAATTAGACATGAATTGTATCAGTTTACCAAAACTACCCTTCAACCTATTTCTTTTGACTCAGAAAAGGTTTTCATCTATACATCTGTAATGCCAATACCATCTTAGACATCAGGTTGTCAACTGGGCTGAATCAGCCTCTAACCTGTGGATGGCCAGAGGCAAACAGAGCAAGGTTAAGACAGGAGAGCCAGAAATCAAACAGAAATTTAATTTCAAAGTGAGAGAAACAGCTTGCAATCAAGGAGGGAATAAGACACGACACATGTGCCCCACCCTTAGTAGGGGGATCCAAGGCAGTAGGGTTAAACCTTGATTTATATACCTGTGGCTAGACAAAGAATCAGGGTAGTTAGCAAGAGTGGTGAGGCAAAACAGCCACAGTGAGGCAAGGTTGTCTAGTGACAAAAAGTCCATTCACAGCAAGGCTTCCTGTCTGACCCTATTGATGTTTGCCCAAGTCCAGGAACATTAATTCTGTGATTTAGCTGTTGCAATGTTCATCCAGAGGGTAAGTGCAAAGGACTATTGCTATGCCAAGCTCAGGCACAGCTTACTTGCTGGGGCTTAGCTCTAGAAAATGCTGTCTTCTAAGAGTCTCTTGACAAGGCTAATAAAATCAGGCCGGGTACACACTGAGGGTTACAGACATTTCTGGTAACTATTCCTCAAATAGAGAAGTTTCTGGTTTTTACCATGGTGCTTAAGTCACTGAAGAGGCCACTTAACCCTTTGCCTCGATTCCTTATTATAACTATTGATTTCTCCTCCTTCCCCCAGAGAAATCACTGGAAAGAAGGGGATGAATTGGAATCTCTCTGGTGGTATTAAACAGCAAGTTTTACTTCCTTAGGATCCCCACTCTACCCAAACATTTGCATTCACTAATGCCTTCCCTACATTCCTTCTGCAGTTTCCACTCGTGCTGTGGCTCATTTCTGATGAAATCCTCCTGAGTAAAATAAAGAGAGCAGATGAGTAAATGACAAAGATGAGGATGTTATTTCCTTCTTCCTTTGTTAGTAGCAAAATGTGCCATATGGACATATCACAATGTGCCTTGCAGGAATTCAGAGTTTCTGATAAAGGTTTTTTGTTTTGTTTTGTTTTGTTTTTTAAAGAGGGACACAAAGTAGTGATGATGAATGAATTCCAAGCAAGAGATGATGAATGAAATTCAGAATAAACATCCTTTCAGAATTTTTATTAAGTTTCTAGTAACATATGCATATGAGGTCTGCTTAAGTGGTTTAGGCTTCAGGTCTTCAAACAAAGCTGATCCTTCAATAGTCTCGTATTGCCATTCCACCAGCTGACTGGAGAATAAACCAACCTCTTATGAGGTTTACATAATGAATACAGATCATAAGCACTTAACAACTGTTATTTAAAACTCACCCACTTAGAACTTCTGGAATGAGGGGAGTCAAGTCTTTTGTGATTAACTTTGCACTTTAGATCTAGTAGAAGTTAAAACCCCCGTATCAAACCATTTAGAATCCATTCATTTAAATACCACATTCAGTGGCAGGAATTGTTACAATGAAAATAATATAATCTTGGGTAAACCAAAGTTGTGTTTGGCATGCTGCAATCAGAGATGATGTAGATCTCAGTCATCCATGTATAAAACTGACTGTCACTGTGGCTCACAATGGTCTACACCCTCAGCTGTCCTCACTTTCCCCTCCCTTTTAGAAATTCCCCAGTTATTGGGCTGACTCAAAGGAGAGACTTTCTTCTCTCCTCCCTTTTGATTCTCCCTCCCCCTCCACTGCCTTCTATTAAAAGGTGAAGGAGTTTAAACTCTGGACCTTGCAGCAACATTTCAGTTGCTTTATTGTTCCAATGGCTTGTTCCTCTTAGGTAAATCTAGGTCCAAGTTTTAGGGTTCTACTTGGAAAGGAGTGAGGGAACAAACACTTATTAAATACCTATTATGTGCTAGTCTCTGTGCTATGTGATTTACAAATATTATCTCAATTCATCTTCACTACAAACCTGAGAGGTTATTATTCCCATTTTACAGTTGAGGAAACTGAGATAGCAGTTGAGTGACTTGGGCAGCATTTTACAGCTAGTAAATGCCTGAGACTGGACTTGAATTCAGGTCTTCCTGGCTCTAGGCCCAGCTCTATCCAGTGTACCAGCATTCATAAATGAAATTAAAACTCTGTAGACCCCAGGGAGTTCTTTTCATCCTCCTATATTAGCACAGCAAGATGCTAGCACAGATATTCTGTGAAATAAATTCCTCTAGGCAATGCCTCCTTCTGTACTCTGATCTCAAGGAATGACATGGCTGTGGCCAATGGGAACAGACTAATCAATAAAAAGCAGAATTTAACTTACAAAATACCATCCACAGTGAGACATATGAAAATAGGACCCTTGATTTGGGTTTTTGTTGGGTTTTTCTCCTGCAGCTGTTCTTGAACAGGTAGAAGGAGAGAAGGGGAAAAAAAGATGACACTGGGTTGTGTAACAACTAGAGGGAGAGAGGGAGGAGGTAGAGTTCATTACCAATCAGGTTTTTCCTTCTGTTTAGGTTGCTATGGTCTCATCTTCCAACCTGGGGGATAATGGTTGCCCTAGGGGGAGCCTTCCATCTCCACTAAATCCTCTCTGTCCTGATTAATGTTACCTTTCTATCCAAGCCCATCTTCTGCTTTACTGTCTGTGTTGCCAGGTCTCTCTCATCTCAAATTTTGCACAGCCAAAATCTTGAATTTCCTAACTCCTCCAACCCCCACTCCCAACTATCTCATTATTCCCCAGAAATTTGTATGAGGGTTTTAACAAATATTTATGAGTAGCTACCTTGTGCAAATAAGAGTGCTAGAAACTTTGAGGCCCTGAAGGGAGGTCAAGATACTATTCCTTCCCTCAATGACCTAACCATTTAGTAAAGAAGGCAAAACACATATGTAAAATGCTTAACTAGCACTATATGGAAGTCCAAGTGGCAAAATGAGATGTAACCATGGTATAATGGAAAGAGCCCTCAGGTGGGAGCAGGGAGATCTGGAATCAAAGGCTCAGCACATGAGCCAGGGCCTTACTTAGCCTTGCTGGGCCTCATCAAATGAGAAAGTTAGACTAGAAAATCCCCAAGATCCCATCCAATCCAAGCATTTTATGATCTGGTCTCTGAGAGGTAGGAAAAATGATTGCTACATGTCTGAATACTAGGAATACATCAATGGATATGTTTTCAAATTTGCAGATGGCATAAAGTTGGGAGGGAGAGCAAATTACTGGATAACAGATAAGATCCAAAAAGATCTTGAAAGGCTTATATAATGAGCCAGCTATAATAGGATAAAATTTAATAGGGAAGAAAATAAAGTTCTACACTTTTAAAAAATCAACAAGTATGGGATTGGAGAACAGACAGCTAAACAAAAATTCCTGAGAAAAATATCTAGGTTTTTAAATTTAATGACAAACTCAATATAAGTCAACAGTGGTAGCCAAAAGAGTTGTTATCCTAGGTTGTATTAAGACAGGTATGCCAAAAGGTAATTTCTTCTTGGTTGATCTATTTCATTTATGATATGACCTTTTATATCTAGGTTATACATCCATTTTATATAGCCATAGGAAACAGCTCCAAATTACTAATAATTAGAGAAATGCAAAGTAAAGCAACTCACCAACAGATTGGCAAAATTGACAACAAAAAAAAATAATAAATGTTGGATGGGACTATAGGAAAACATACATATTGATATACTGTTAGTGGAACTATGGATTATCTAACCATTTCAGAAATCAGTTTGGAATTATGTTCCAAAAGTTACTAAAAAGGCATACTCTTTTACCCAACAATACCACTACAAGGTCTACACCTCAAAAAACACAAGTAAGAGGAAAAGGTCCTATATGTACAAAAATACTTTTAGTATCTCTTTTTGTGATGGTAAAGAACTGAAAACTAGGAACATGCCAATCAATTAGGGAATCATTAAATAAATTATGGTATATTAATGTAATGGAATATTAATGTACTGTAAGAAATAAAAGAGATCATTTTAGAGAGGCCCAGAAAGAATTATGTGAATTAACACAGAGTGACATGAGCAGAACCAGAAGAAAAATTTATACTATAACATCAATATTGGAAAAAATGAATAATTCTGAATGACCTAATAACTCTGATCAATGAAATAATCAACTATGATTCCAAAGGACTGATAAAGAAAAATACTGCCCATTTCATAGCAAAGAAGTGATAGACTAATATGGAGAATAACTGACTAGTGACTGAGAGGATGCAAATTGGCCCTTGTTAGCCTAGACTGACAACACACAAGACCAAGTCTCATTTTCACATTCCATCTAGCTATGAAGCCATCTACCGAGGCCATGTGCATCCTTTGGGTATGAGTAATTTTTTCCTATCTACTTGTGAACACCCTGAGGTAAGAGAATATCTCTCTTTTATATTTATATCACTGCTACTTAGCATAGTGCTTGGCATATTGTAAGTGCTTAAGAAATACTTTTCTATTCATTCTCTGCCTCAATTTCTATTCTTTATATCTCCATGGAGATGCATAAGTATAAAACTATGACCTCTGTATTCTAATCTGCCAACCAAGTTCTCAGGATTGGGTAGAAAGGAAGTTTGGAAAACCAGCTTAGTACTGGGTTCATCAGACTATGTGAACCTCAGAAGATGAGACTCTTCCATGAATCTGAATAGGGCATGTTAAGATCATAATAGTAATCCAAACATAAAGATTAAATTTTAAAAAAATTTTTCCTTCCATTTAAAGGGGCCTGAAGAAGACATTCAGAACCAAGACACAAAATGAGTTGGTATACTCATTAACACCATCTTGCATTTTAGAGAAAGATAATTTCTTCTTGGTTGATCTATTTCATTTATGATATGACCTTTTATATCTAGGTTATACATCCATTTTATATAGCTATATGAAACAGCTCCAAATTACTAATAATTAGAGAAATGCAAAGTAAAGCACAGACACATGGCAGGAAGGGTCCTAACATATCTGAGCATAAGGCCCACAGAGCAAAGTTCTCTCTCCATGAATTATCTTCCAACAGGGGCAGTTTTGAGACTGAAATTCTATCCAGAAGATCCCAAACAATGGCATGAACTCTAATGTTGAGTTTCAGCGAGATTTTTTTTTTCTGAAAACTTTATATTCTTTTCAAGTACATGTAAAAGCAATTTTTAATATTTTCTTTTTAATTTTTAGTTCCAAATGTCTTCCCCTCTTTCTCTTCCTCCCTCTCCTTGAGAAAGCAAGTAATTTTATATAGATTACACATGTGCATTTATAAAAAATATATTTCCATATTAATTATGTTGCGAAAGAAAACAAACCAAAATAAAATATTAAAATATAATATTATTAAAATAAATATTATTAATTAATTAAATTATTAAATATAATTAAAATATAATTAATTAATTAATTAAAGAAATAAAAAATATTAAAATATAATAAAAATTATTAAAATAAAAATTAAATTTAAAAAAAATATGCTTTGATCTGAATTCAGATTCTATCAGTTCTTTCTCTGAAATGAATAGCATTTTTCATCATAAGTCTTGGAATTATCTTGGACCACTGTACTGCTGAAAATAACTAAGTCATTCACAGTTGATCATCATACACTATTGCTGTTACTGTGTACAAGGTTCTCCTGATTTTTCTCACTTCCTTTTGCATCAGTTTATGTAAATTTTCCCCACTTTTTCTGAAAGCATCTTGCTTATCATTTTTTACAGCACAACAGCATATACCACAACATGTTCAGCCATTCCCCAATTGAGATATATATATATATGTATATGTCCCTTTCCCCTTTTTTACCCTTTTGGGACACTGACCTAGTACTTGCAATCCTATGTCAAAGAGTATATACAGTTTTATAGCCCATTGAGCATAGTTCCAAATTGTTCTCCAGAATGGTTGGGTCAGTTCACAACTTCATCAATAGTGCATTAGTGTCTCAATTTTTTCACATCCCTTCCAACTTTTGTCATTTTCTTTTTCTGTCATATCCAGTCGGATAAATGTGAGGTGGTACCTCAGGAACTTTACTGTTATTGTTGCTTTCTTTAAAAATTTCAAATAACTCAAAATACCACATTCCCCAGTCCTCTAATTGCCAGAGATATATCTCCATCAAGAACATTATCAGATGCTACCAATTTCTTTCATGTATAGCTGGTTTTCTTCTATGTAAATATTTCCTTCACTTCAAGGTCCAACCAATCTATCAAAAGAGTTTTCTTTTGTAGCACAGACACATTGCAGGAAGGGTCCTAACATATCTGAGCATAAGGCCCACAGAGCAAAGTTCCATGAATCATCTTCCAACAGGGGCATGCTACTCATCATCCAGACTGCAAATTGGAGAGGGATTTTATTGGCAACCAAGAAATGTAGGACCATGTGAGACCAAAGGAAGTGATCTATATGTGAAAACAATATTATGTCAGTGGGCAAATCCCACTGGAGCCCCAGAGGCACATCTAGATCTCCAAGTATCATTGCAAGGCAACAGTTGGAGAAGTAACTGTGATGTTGAAGGATTTTATTTTAAGTCTGAGAGTATTGATCATATGGATTGGCCGTGATCTTTCTTTGCTAGAAGTTCTTTTAGGCTAAGTTAGAATCTGAAGCTGTTAAAACTTCACTCCCTATGTTGTTGATAGTGTTTCCACTGTGGGGGGAAAAGAACCTTTAAGTCCTATAGAAATCTCTACTATATTCCATTCAAAAAACACTTATTAAGCATCACATTTGCTTTGAACCATGCACTGTGCTAGATGTTAGTGATACAAAGAGAAAAATGAAACAGTCATAGGACTATAGATTTAAAGCTGAAAGCAACGATGGGGGGCTACATTTTACAGAGTAGGAAAATGAGATCACAATAAGTCCAGCCCTCTACACACTACACAGTGCTGCCTCTGTCTCAACCCTTTTCTCAAGGAATTGGAATTGTACTAGAGTAGGAATGCATACATAAATAAGAAAATACAGAACATATACAAAGTAACACAAAGCAATTTGAAGAGGGATGTAGTGATAACAACTGAGGGAATCAGAAAAAATCTCATCTAGAAGGTAGTACCTGAGTTGCATTATGATGGGAGCTAAGGATTCTGGGAGAATAAGGTGGGGTGGGAGTACATGACAAGCCTAAGAGACCACTTCTGTAAAAATACAGAGACAATAGATAGGATACTATATATCTGGAATGGGAAGTGTATATTAGGTGGGTTATACGAAATAAGACTGACAGGGTGGATAGAAGCCAGACTGTAGAGGGCTTTAAATGATAAGCTGAGGATTTTTTATTTTGACCTAAAAGCAACTGGGATCTATTGAAGATTTTTTGAGTAAGGGAATTATAATTAGAGTTATAATCCAATCAAAATCATATTTTGATTTTATGCTCCTCAACACACACACACAAAAAGCATCCATCAACCCATTGTGCATGAAGATATAAAAGAGCAGCCATTAGGTCAGTGTCCCAAAAGGGTAAAAAAGGGAAAGGGACATATAAAAGAACATAACATAACAATTGAAATGAAAACCTTATAGTCTGTTTCAATAGTTACTGCTAACTTGTAATAGTATTAGAGCTCAGGAAAAAATATAATTGCAATGTTTCGAGTGTTTCTATAAAACATACTAAGAGAAATGAGCATGTCCATCACAAACACAGGAGTACTGCACTAAATAGAAATGAGAAGTCATTTTATGACTCCTTGCTTTCCTTCATCACTTCAAAGCCACCTTTAAAAAATGTTTTCTAATTATAAGGTGGAATAAATTATTTCTGCCCATTTAACCCACAGAGGTATGTTAACCCACAGCTCTGTAATTTTTACCCATATTGTACTGACTGTAGGAGTCTGTTCACACACACACACACACACACACACACACACACACACACACACACACACAGGAGTCCAAGCCAGTAATTCATCTACTAACATGCAAAAAAAAAATATATATATATATATATATATATGAATCCACTACACATTAACTAAGATGTGACTATAAATGAATGATAGAATGATATGTTCTACTTCACCCCTTCAAGGATCCATGATTTCTTTCTTTAATGATTTCCTCCATTGGAGTATATAGGGTGTTAAGGAAGGACAAGCATCTCTGTGTGAGAACTTACCTTGCCCTTTTCAGTGCTGCTCATCCACCTTTTGTGTCCAACCAGTCACTCAACTCTTACCTGTGCCTCCAAGAAGCTGTAACATGAGAGTAATTACACCCCAGTAAAACCACCTCAGCAGACAGGCTAAACCAGGTTAAAGGTAAGCCACAGGCCTCAAACCTGTCAGTGACTTAGGGGGATATCTACCCCAAGCATATGAAAACCTTCCCCCTGGCAGAATGGGCAGATGAGAACAATTTATACCAACAGCCATGAAAGCAGCTGAAGCAGGCATGGTAGAGCATGCAGAGCTTGGTTAGACATCAAAGATGCCAGGGTCATCCACTGCAACCTCAGCCATGGCCAAGACTTTTGCCTTGCCACAGGACTTTGATGACTGAAAGCGACAATGAAGCTGACAACTTTGTGAAACTCTGACTCACTTAAACCCAATTCATGTGCCAGTCAGGACCTCACCCCATAATATCATTGGTCCTCCTCAGAAATGAAAACAAATAACATCTTCCTCCACTGATACAGAAAACAACTTATCCACCACACAGTACATGGTTGCATGAGTTGCTAAGGTCAAAGCAATTCATGACTTTGAGGCTACGCCCTCCATATTAGAGGCTTTTACAACTTGGTAGGACCAGTAGAAGTTTGTGCTCTGCTGGGATAACCTTTGAGAACCCAAGGTCATATCCATGCTACAATTAGGCAACAGAGTATGCCCATTGTATTTCAATGAACCATAAATTATGCATGCAAATGAGTATTATCTTTGCAAATAGTCACACTTGGAAGCTGCACACTTTATCCAATGATGTTTCAATGATTAAAAAATATTTTGGGAGTTCCTCTTTTGGAAGGGTCTTTTAACTTATTTACACAACACACATGAAAATTGGTTTTAGGTGATATAAAACTAGGAGGGGTGGTCTCCCTAATAAAGTCAGGATACAAAAAGAAACTGACAATCTTTAAATACTAGGTCAAATCTAGAAGATTAAATCTAGTAAGAATAAACATCAAGTGTTACCCTTGGATGCAAAATATTAACTTCATAATTAAGAGATGGGGAAGGGGTAGCTTAAATAAGTACTTATGAAAAGGTTCAGAATGTAAGTAAGATACAAGCCAAATATGAGTCAATGGTATAGCAGGCAAAAAAAAATTCTCCTCTATTAGACTGTGAGCCCTGAGGACAGGGAATGGTTTTTGCCTTCGGTGCTTAACATAATGCCTGGGACACAGTTGGTTTTTAATAAGTGCTTACTCATTGTCTCACCAAAAGAAAGATTCAGTCTATTCATGCAATCTTTCCTAGGTCATTTTGTGATTTACTGGTGGAGACAGCAATGGAATCCAACTTTTCTGACTCCCAATCCACTTCCTTTTCCATCATCCTGTTTCATTTTAGATCTTTATTTTATTCTACCAGTGACCTTCAGAATTGCTTTTCTTGCTGACCATCCTGCTTGCATTTCTGGTTGCCACATCATGCACAAAACAAATGCCTGAAGCACCAGAGCAGTATATTTACTTTCCAAAAGACATATTCATTGAACTAGAAAAATTGTTTTGGCTCCAAGATTCCATCATGTTCCATATGGGATCATTAGCCCTATCTTTCTCTGGCATCTGCTTTTAATCTAATTGCTTTTTATGGACCACTATTGATGCCCTTGAATATTGCACTGACTTATTATCATAGAACCCTTTCAGTTGCAATAACCTTTCCAATATGAGATCTTCTTACCCATCAATAATTATCGTATTGCGTGGGAGCTATTTTCCATTAGGAAACACAAACAGAAATCAATATTAAAATCTTTCTCTATTATAATTATTTCCATCCTCTTCTCCTCCACCTCCTAATAAGTAGTTACTGAGTCAAGCCAATAGCATTTGCTATTTTCTTCTTATAAATTAGTGGCAAACAAGCACAGTATTGAGTTATAAATATTAAAGTTGGATTTTTAAGAAGCAAGCCATCAAAAACTTGAGACAGTCACTATTTCCTTTGACAGTCTCTTACTACTCTATTTATGGTTTGAAATACCACACTGAACAGAGGGAGAGTGATTGCTTTTTGTGCCTTGCACTATGGATACATGAATGAATGCCTGTGAACCATTGCGGGAAGGATTGCCTTGCTTCCCATTTTCCCAAGTGTTGGGCAGTTCCTTCCATTACTTTATAGACAAACAATTTCCTTCATGAAAATAGGGCTGGAAAGTTCCCAAGTGCTAGAAATAAAATTGTCTAATGGAACTCTTATTCTTTCCCTCCACCCCCACTCCCATCCCCATCCCCACACTCCTTTTGGGTCATTTTCATACTTCAAAATCCACCAAGCTCCTCTATTTGAATTTCTCTCCCTGATTTCAAGCACAAATTGAAAGGAAGGCACCTGTACTTGAAAGCATTAATCAGAAAACAGACCAAAAAAAATTGTGACCTGGTTTTCTTTGTGTCAGGACTATGCTTGGGAACAGGAAGCAGCTCAAGGGCACAGAACAAGGCAGATCTGACTGCAGAGGGCTTGATAACTCACAGGGTGAACCTGGGCAGCTGTTACAACATTAATATCAATAAGTTAAATATCTGCTCAGTGTTTCAGAAAGCTGTGGAGGGAAAAATGAGACAGAGCAGTCAGTTGTCAAAGCTTATTAACCTGCCTGGATCTTTTAGCTACTTTGCTAAATAGCGGGCAGGTAAATTTCTCAATGAGTGCTACCTTCAGAAATCGCTCCAGATTTATGAACATGTGATTGGGGGGCAAGAGGCTTTTCTTGTTCTCTCTTTTTTTTTTCTTTGTCTTTCATTTAAGATAGTAATGATATATTAATTTGTTTGTGTCTTTTATTCATTCTGGAAAAAAATACCCCAGTGATATAAAAAAAACAAAAACTTCTATACCTTGGGCAAAGTACAAGACTTATTCACAAATTCACACTTAGGATCTGAGGAGTGTTGAATTAGATCTGAAAGGGACATAAGAAGCCAACTAGTGGCTTCATTTTACAGATGAGGACTGAGACTCAGGCAAGGGAAATGACTTGCCCAAGGTTGTCACGTAGATAGCAAGTGTCCGAATTATAACTCAAACCCAGTATTTTGCACTCTACTGTGCTACCCAGTGTGACAAGAAAGTCGTAAAGGGATATCGAACGGTAGAGAGTTAGGAATGGAGTCAGAGGAGCTATCCTGATACACTCTAACAACCTCATGCAGCTAATACTGCATACAATACCGTACTAATACAATAAAAGGAATATCAGCCCTGTGTGTGTTCATCCTTCATTGCAGAATAAGATCATGCCATCAGAGAAATAATGACATGACTTACACTTGACTTTGTTTTGAGTGAGGGAGGGCTGTGCAAGGTCACCAGCCTCACTTCTCCTCCAGAGTCATCTGAATCCAGTGACCAGATATTCATCAGGATGACTGGAGATGACCCAGGATGAGGCAGTTGGGGTTAAGCGACTTGCCCAAGGTCACACAGCTAGTGAGTGTCAAGTGTCTGAGGGGAGATTTGAACTCAGATCCTCCTGACTCCTGCACTGGGGCTCTATCCACTGCAACACCTAGCTTCCCCAAGCAATACATACATCACAGATCAATAGACAGATTTATCTGTCTGACCATTATAGTTAGCAGAGAGAGAAGCACCAATATCTGGGTTTTCAAAGCAGGGGGAGTGTGGATGCTCCTTAATTGCTACCCAGAGACTCCTCAGGCACATGAACCTTCTCCCAAGACCCCAAAGCAAAACCTTACCTCAGAGTATATATACACTTTTCAGAGCTGGAGGGCATCATGACCCTCATGACCCCTGTGCCTCCTTAGCAATTAACAAAAAGTGTAGGCCTTCGACAAAACAAGCCTCCCTGAATCTGAGGCCCTTGATCTGGGTGGGGCAGGTCTTTATATTATAAGCACCTACTTTAAGTGGATGGGAAAAATATCTAGACTGACCCCTCCCTGACTCTTAGCTCTAGAAGGACTTTAAAGACAATCAAGACCAACCCCTCATTTTATAGATGAGCTAGTTGAGGCACAGAAAGTTTAAGTGGCTTATCTGAAGTGAGATTTGAGCACAGGTTTTACTGAATTCAAGCCTGGTGCCCTGCCTACTAGTCTAGGCTACTTCTGTTATACTACCCCATTGGGAGAACCTAACTTATGGTGGGATAACTAGACTCAGCTTGAAAATAGGGTATGAGTCAGCCTCATACTTGGAATTCTACCTTCATTTGGTTTAGTGCAGTTAGCCTTGACCATGAGCTGACAGTATGGACTGGTATGGTTTTTCTGTCCCAGGACTAGAGGAGGACTGAACGTTCTCTAGATGTTGGAGGTGGGAGTAGGAAAGGAGAAAGAATAGGTTCTTTTTTCAGTTCAGCATAACCAGTCACCATGCTAGGATAGGGTCTCTTAATCATTTTTTAGTACAAACAAGGTCCTATTCCCCTTTGGCAATCTGGTGAAGCCTATTAACTCCTTCTGAGAATAATGTTTTTAAATGAATACGATGAAATACAAAGGGTTTCAAAGGAAACCAATTATATCAAAATACAATTATTACAATAAAAAATAAGTTCATGGAGTTCAGGTTAAAAATCGTTGTCCTAGATCACTAAATATCCCTTCCCTCCATCTTAGCATACGCTGTTCCCAACAGGAACCAGGAAGAACTCCTAAATCTATGATTTAGATAAGCTATCCTGGATATCATCTGATTTGTCATGTCCTGGGTGATTGTATAAACCTAGGAATTTTAGTTCAATATGGAAGAGATTCCAGAGCCAGGTGGCAAAATGCCCTTGAGGGAGAATCACTTGATGGGGATCAGAGAACTTTGGCTTTATCTTTAATATCTTCTCCTCTAACCTTAACTGGAAGGAACCTTGTGAGCTCCAAAGTTTCTGGAGAATTTTGGACTTGAAAGAAGGTTTGAGTGGCTGAATTCTTTCAAGGGAGACCCCTGCCCTGTATCCTTGCATTTCAGGGTCCCTAGCACCCCTAAACTACATCTCCTTGTGATAAATCCATAAATCTAGGCTTCAAGATGGCATTTTCTATCTGAATTTCTTGATCTCCTGAGTGCTCTAAGAGACTTTTGGAACCAAATGAACTACAGTCCTTCTACAACTTCAAAATGATAATGAACCCCTCATACTATATGAGGATACTGTCAGTAACAGGAAATCAACTTTTTTTTTAAATTCCCTTTTCAGATCTGCTCAACAGAGTCAGTCTGATGAATTGTGACTCACTGCCTCCCCAAAACTGAACACATGGCAGGCAAAGCAGAGTAATGATGTCACTATTCAATAGCACTTCCCCCACCCAATTCTTCACAAACATCCCACCTCAAAGGCATTTTTAAGGGAAAAAAAATAACAGAAAAGGATTCTGGAAAACTAGTATTTCCTTGTTTGCCCTATTGAACTGACAAAGAAAAGATGAAGTTAAAATGACTAAAGCATGACAGACAGGTATGTTACAAGCTTTCTGTTCTTTTTGTATGGAAGACCAAGGTTTCAATAGAATTTGGTGTCAAAAATAAAATCTAGCTCCCAGATACAAACAGTGCACATCAAAAGCCATTTGTCCTTGGAAGGTCAGTGTAGCTGCATGTTTATTGATGAATCTGCTTCTTCCTGATCTGTATTCAAATCATTGCGTTGGGCTTCTTTTAAACCAAATTTGACTTGCAGTATAGTTGCAGGAGTTGTGAGAAGAAAAGCCCACAAGCAGCACAAAACAGGCATGGGAAAACAGAAGGTTTTGCAAAGACTGTACCAAAAAAAAACAGTGATTACTCAGGGAAAAAAAGATCTTTGAAAAATATATTCTGCATAGAAACAACAATTCTGCTGATGTGCCATGTCTTCCAAGTTTTTATGAGGCATCAGTGTCTCTTTAAAGGAAACATTTGTCAAGAAGAGTAAGTTCAAAATTTATCATCTTAATTATTACATAAGCAACCTTTAGATCCAAAATAATTTTAAAGCCAACCAAAGTACTTTAAAAAAAAAAGTCGTACCCGAGATTTTTCACTTGTGTGACTCCAAATCCAAATAGCCTAGCAATACCATAATGGAGCACAAGTCTTCTAACAAACTCTACTCCCTGAACCGTGCAAAAATCAATGAAGTTTGCTACTGGAGCAATGGGAGTGAGGATATGACTCTATCACTGGTGTCTGTGGTACAGGGGGGAAGAGTTAAGCCTCTTGCCGGTACTTGTAATCAAAAGAGAATTCTAATGCTCTTTTTAAGGCCCCTCTAAGCTCAGCAATCTCAAGAGATAAGAGCTTCTCAAGAAATGCTGTTAGTTTCCTGTCTTTCCTACTTCTGCTGCTGTGACCTTAGCCTTTCAAGTTGTTCATCGGCATCAATTCAACCAGGACAGAAAAGTAATGTGTTTTCCATGACTTGGTCTCTATTAGTCAAGGCTAGCAAGGGTCTGCCATGCATAAGGATTATGCCTTTAAGACAACCTTCTCATAACCATTCATTGTGCTGGTACACAGCTTGTAAAGGGGAATAATGCTGACTGCAACAACATTGGTGCCCTACACAGCACTGAAGCAATTGCATTAGGGCTAACAGGATGGAAGGGCCCCAAGTATGTGTTTGCTGATGGAAAGACTTAACATAGCTCAGCAAGCAGAAATTCATTTGCAAAGCTTATTTCATTCCTTCCTGCAAAAGAGTAGATGGAGAGTAGCATAGGAGAGAGGGCAGGAGTCTGGGAGTACATACTTAGATGAACAAACATTTTACATGCAATCACATGAGTGACAGTGCTTTCAATTATGAAGCACTAGCTACAAAGATGATTGTTGCTATTGTAATTTTCAGTCAGCATGTCATTGCAGATAGAGTACTAGTCTTAGAAGAAGAAACCAGAGTTTGAAAGCCAACTCAGTTATTCTCTCTGTAGACCTTGGCAAATAACTTAACCTCTCTGTGCCTCAAGACTTATCCACTAAATTATAAACAAGTTGAGATCTGCCAAGTTAGAGATAGGTTGGTAGAACCCCAAAGCTAGTAGTTCCCCATAATAAGAAAATCACTGATCCTTTGCATATTCCTGGATTAGCATCATTATAATGATGGGCGTTGTCTGTGGATAAGACATACATATGAGGTCTAGTATGAGATATAAATCCAGATACATAGTAACTTCTACTGCAAACTCCATCTAAAATAAGTATTGTGTTTTGTTTTAACATGGGGCACCTTAGAGGCAGCTAGATGGCATGGCATAGTGCCAGACTAGCTGGGAAGACCTGTATTCCTAACCCTAATCCTGTCTCAGACTCTAATAGTATGACAGTAGACTCATAATTGAACCTCTCTGCCTCAGTTTCTTCACCTGTAAAAGGGGCAGCTAGGTAGTACACTCCCTCCATTATTTCAGATTGCAACCCATTCATGACAGAGGTCTCCCTTTAGATCTTCTAATATAGTTCATTGATACCAGTATTATGTTCAGTGGGCATCTGTTATTCCTTGATCTCCTTATTTAGTCATACTTGTCCTTACCATCTTTTATATTGTTCATTATCCTCTGTGGTAATATACTTCAACCTATCTGTAGGCACCTACCCTGAATCTCCAGATTGTCCATTAAAAAATCTGAATTTTGGGGGCAGCTAAGTGCTGCAGCGCATAGAGCACTGGCTCTGGAGTCCGGAAGACCTGAGGTCAGATCCAGACTCAGACAGCTAGCTGTGTGACCCTGGGCAAATTTCAAAAAAAAAAGGAAGGAAGGAAGGAAGGAAGGAAGGAAGGAAGGAAGGAGGGAGGGAGGGAGGGAGGGAGGGAAGGAAGGAAGGAAGGAAGGAAGGAAGGAAGGAAGGAAGGAAGGAAGGAAGGAAGGAAGGAAGGAAGGAAGGAAAGGAGGGAGGAAGGAAGGAAGGGAGGGAGGAAGGAAGGAAGGAAGGAAGGAAGGAAGGAAGGAAGGAAGGAAGGAAGGAAGGAAGGAAGGAAGGAAGGAAGGAAGGAAGGCAGAAAAGAAATCTGAATTTTTTATTCTCCTGAGACTATGATGTTCCATGATTAATAAGCATATTGAATTACTGAATGAATTGGACTGATCCTGGGATTTCAATAGTATAAAGAACTTCCAACCAAGAAATTCTCTTTAACAGTGCATTGGCATCAGGAACTGTCAGTGAAGAAAAACTCTTTCTACTTGCACTGAAATTTTTAGTCTTAGAGAATTACCCAAAGCACTAAGAGGTTAAGTGACTTGCCCAGAGTCACATAGCCAGTATGTGTCACATCCAGGACTTGAATTCAGTTTTTTTTTTTGTTTTTTTTTTTTAATAAAAATTTATTTATTTAACTTTTTATATTCATTTCCACAAAATTTTGGGTTCCAAATTTTCTCCCCTTTTATCCCCTCCCCCCACCCCAATACCCCGAGCATTCTAATTTCCCCTATCTCCAATCTGCCCTCTCTTCTGTCATCCCTCCCTTCTCTTGTCCCCATCTTCTCTTTTGTCCTGTAGGGCCAGATGACTTTCTATTCCCCATTAACTGTATTTCTTATTTCCTAGTAGCAACAACAATACACAACAGTTGTTCCTAAAACTTTGAGTTCCAAATTCTGCCCATCCCTCCTTCCCCACCTGTTCCCTTTGGGAAGGCAGGCAATTCAGTATAGGCCCTATCTGTGTAGTTTTGCAAATGACTTCGGTAACAGTCGTGTTGTATAAGACTAACTGTATTTCCCTCCATCCTATCCTGCCCCCCATTGTTTCTATTCTGTCTTTTGATACTGTCCCTCCCTAAGTGTTGACTTCAAATTGCTCCCTCCTCCCATTACCTTCCCTACCATCACCCACACCGTTGCTTATCTCCTTCTCCCCCACTTTCCTGTATTGTAAGATAGGTTTTCATACCAAAATGAGTGTTCATTTTATTCCTTCCTTTAATTGAATGTGATGAGGGTAAACTTCATGTTTTTTTTCTCAGCTCTCCTCTTTTTCCCTCCACTAACAAGTCTCCTGCTTGCCTCTTGAATGAGATATAATTTACCCCATTCGATTTGACCCTCTTTCCTCCCACTATATTTCTCTCTCACCATTTACCTTGATTTCTTTTGAGATATGGTCCCATCCTATTCAATTCACTATGTGTGTGTGTGCATGTCTGTATGTGTGTGTGTGCACATGTGTACATGTGTGTGTGCATGTGTGTGTGTGGTCCCACCAACTACCCAGATACTGAAAAGTTTTAAGAGTTACAAATATTGTCTTTCCATGTAGGAATGCAAACAGTTCACTTATGGTAAGTCCCTTATGACATCTCTGTGCTGTTTACCTTTTTCATGCTTCTTCTCCTTCTTGTGTTTGAAAGTCAAATTTTCTTTTCAGCTCTGGTCTTTTCATCAAGAATGATTGAAAGTCCTCTGTTTCATTGAAAGACCATATTTTCCCCTGAAGTATTATACTCAGTTTTGCTGGGTAGGTGATTCTTGGTTTGAGTCCTAGTTCCTTTGACTTCTGGAATATCCTATTCCATGCCCTTCGATCCCTTAATGTAGAAGCTGCTAGATCTTGTGTTATCCTGATTGTATTTCCACAATACTGGAATTGTTTCTTTCTAGCTGCTTGCAATATTTTCTCCTTGACCTGGGAAGTATGGAATTTGGCCACAGTGTTCCTAGGAGTTTCTCTTTTTGGATCACTTTCAGGTGGTGATCAATGGATTCTTTCAATACTTATTTTGCCCTCTGTT